>OU964983.1:3148821-3183821 GCA_918808275.2 Dolichovespula sylvestris | reverse complement strand
TCGAACGATTTGAAAGAGAGAGAAAGAGAGAGAGAAGCTTCACGATGTAGACGTCCCTTTTCTCGTCCATTTTTTTTCCCTTCTTTCCTTAAAGAAAAAAAAATTGTCCTCCCCTCGACCCAGCCCTACCCTACTCTTCCACCCAACCCAATAACTTTATCCCTACTATCCACCCCCTATTACATCTATTTGCGACCTATGAATAAGAAAATCCCCACCCATATAAAATCTTAACTCCTACATACTACGATATTTACATTCTCGATTCGATAACAAGATTTTATATCGAACGATTTATGATACCTATACCTATACGTATGCGCGTGAATGTGTGTGTGTGTGCGTGAATGTATATGCACAAGGTCAAGCTTTTTAAATGGCGACTATTTAATCGAAAATTAATATCGAGGACGACGAATTATTGAAAATAAAATAATCGAACGAATCGACTCGATCGCTCGATTTCTTTTCGACTGTGGCGGAAGGGATGGAGGAGGGACGGAGGAAATCTAGTGGATGGAACGGAGGTAGTGGTGAGGGGCGGAGATAGAGGAGTAAAACGTGGAAAGAGGAGATATAAAGCCGTTACGATATAAATTAGGATCGATCTATTATGGGATTGATCTATAGGATCGATCGACGCGTAAATACGGACGACTCATTTTCTTGAATATCGCGGGCCACGTTAAACGACGACGACGACGACGACGACGACGACGAGGAGGAGGAGGAGGAGGAGGAGACTATCAAGAAATTTTCTTTATAATTTTATCCATCCTATCCTGAATTCGATTCCTCCAATAATTTCAACGTTTAATAATTCGTTAGACGTTATCGAGAAACCGTAACTTATAATAATATCCTCCATATATAATATAGTTCTTCACTACATATATATATATACATATATACTAACTTGATAAAATTTTCAAGGAGCAGACGAATTCCACCGATTCCAAGCATGAGGAAGCCCCAGTTTACGAATCCCGTAAAGTTATCAAAACCTGAGCTCCACGAAAAGAGACTGTCTCTTGGCCGATGACATCTGAAAGAAGAAGAAAAGTGGAATGTTGAAAACATTTAAAGTAAAAATGAAAGAAAAAAAAAAAAGAAAAAATAGATACAGATACAGATACAGATACAGAGACAGAGAGAAACAGAGAGAGAGAGAGAGAGATCTCGAATATTTCCACCCCTCTCCCTCCCACCCACCCATCGTTCATCCTGAATTTCAAACTAAGTCGTTCACAGGCGATATTAAGAAAGAAATGTGCCATAAGGTATACGCCATGAAAGTAAGAAAGAACGATGACAATAAAAGCAACATACCTTCTCCTTCTCTCTCTAGCGTTACATTACTACAATCGTCCTATCTCTCTCTCTCTCTTTCCCTCTCTCTTTCTCTATCTTTCTCTTTCTATCATACGAAAAGATTCGCGAATAAACGTTTGAATTTTTCCTTCAAAACGATTCTTTTGTTATACGGAAAATCTTTTCCTCTCCCCCGCCCCCTACTTTCTCCCTCCTCCCTATATTTATCCGGCCTTCTTCTTCTTCTTCTTCTTCTTCTTCTCCCCCCCACCCTCTCCCACTCCCCATTCTCTCATTTTCCTCCTTTTCGTCTCTCTTCCTCTTCCTCCTCCTCCTCCTCCTCTATCGTTTATTATAATAAAATATAATATCTGCATTTGAGAGTCCGTTATACAGCCATAGGAGCTACCCGTTACTCTCTAAATCTTCATAATGTGGTTTGCTTCATAACCGGAGCGCGCCGCTGTGTTGCTGCAAAATCTCCCTTTTCAAATACGTACGTACGTACGTAAGCAAGTACATATTTATTCATATTCATTTATTTGTTCGTTCGTTCGTTCGTTCGTTCGTTCGTTCGGCTTCGAGTCGAAGTAGAATAGCTAGGATTTTATTCCTTTCTTCTTTTTCTATTTTTTCTTTTTTTTTTTTTTATGATATCCTTCCAATATTAATTATGAATTATTTCGTTAATCGTGTAAACGAGGGAAGGAGAAGGAACGAAAGAAGGGAGGAGAACAGATAAGTATCGGTGAATGTTTCTTTACCGTTGAATGATTTTGAAAGGATTACGACAGATATTTCGTGGAGATATGTTATTTTCTAAAAATAAAAAAAAATAGAGAGAGAGAGAGAGAGAGAGAATATATATATATATATATAGAAATGGCCGAAAGTGTCTGCACGAGGGGGAAAAAAATTTTTCCAAGTGATTTTTAAAAACCAATTATATGTTTTTTGTTTTCTTTTTTTTTCCTTCCCCCGCCTCTCCGCCGCCCCACTCCTAGAGATTTTTCTTTTTATTAAAGCTTGCTTTTGAGTTAGCTCTGTGGTTTCGTTTTCTTTTTTATTATTTTTTGTTTTCTCTCTCTCTCTCTCTCTCTCTCTACAAACAAGCCTTGTAGTTTTGCAAACTGGCCTCTTGTAGTTTTTTTTATTTTTTTGGTATTTTTGCGAATATGCAAGAAAGAAAGGACAAAAAAATTTTACCGATGGAGTTTCGAGAAGGTGGAGGGGAAGAAGGAGGGTAATAGATTTTTTAAATCGCCTAGAAACTTTCGACCCATCTAGAAATTTTTAATCCGCCTGAGAACTTTTGAATCACCCTTATTTATATATATATACATATGTGTGTGTGTGTGTGTGTGTAGATAAAGAGATGTTCGTAAATAAAAAAAGAAAGAGAAAAATAAGGATATATATATATATATATACACACACACACACACACACACACACACGTCTTACATTTCTTTATATATGTATGTATGTATATATAAAGAGAGAGGGAGATATATATATATAGGGTGGGAATTAAAATACAGCGGAATGTTCGCACATGGTCTCCCAAGGGAACACTTCCAGAAGAACAAATCGTATTTTATTTATTTACTTTTTTTCTTCCCCCTTTCATTTTTTTCTTTTACCTTCCTTTTTATCTTCTTTTTTCATCATGTCATTTCTTTTCTCTCTCTCTCTCTCTCTCACTCTCTCTCACTCTCTTGACGAGACAGCTGACGCTTCTCTTTGTCGCGACGTTCTCGTCGTAATATAAAATTTGAATGTCATACAGCGAAGAGAAAAATCGTCTAGTGTTTTACATTCTCCTCTCTGTCTCTCTCTCTCTCTCTCTCTCTATCTATCTATCTACCTATCTATCTATCTTTCTCTCTCGTTCTTCTCTCTTAGAGATTCTCGTATGGATATAATAGAATGTAAGAGAGTAGAGGATAATAACCGACTACTTAGATGAAACGTAACGATCCAACCTTGCGAATCCTTACTTACGTCTTCTCCCCCTTTATAAAGTAATAAAACTGAGATATTTAAAAAAAGAAAAAAAAGGAGAAAATACTATCAAAAAGAAAAAAGAAAAACAATTCCGTGAAATTAAGATGAGGATGATAAAATCGTCGGGTAAAATCGTCCGTCGAGTGAAAACTACGAAACGTTGAAAAACCATCCTACGTTCTTTTTAAAAAGCTCGCGTGCCTTCACACACACACACACACACACACACACACACACACACACACACACACACACACACACACACACACACACACACACACACACACACACACACACAGAGACGTACACTAAAAAAAAAAACGCACATACGCAAATGCACTCACGCACAAACAAATATCCAATCGCACGTACCTAGAGAGAATTGCGTGAAGAAAACGTCAAGCCTAAGTGTACTAAGTGAATATCATCAACTACGTCGTCAACATGACATTACGGTACGAAACCACTCTAATTCGATGAAAAAGGGGAGAAAGACCTTTGCCCTTTTTTTCTTTCAATTTAAACTCATTCAAAACGTATGTCGAAGTAAAACGTACGTGCATATGCAACTCTTCCAATGTACGTACGTATGTATGTATGTACGTACGTACGACGTATATTACATAAGTAAATACACACACACACACACACACACACACACACACACACACACACACACACACACACACACACACACACACACACACACACACACACACACACACACACACACACACACACACACACACACACACACACACACACACACACACACACACACACATATACTTGACATCAAAATGCTGGCTCCTTTTTTTCTCTCCTCTTTTAGCGACCATAACGTCCAAAAGTGGCTCCATCCAAATGAAGTACTTAATTAACTTGACTCGCGAGTAGTAGGTAGTACACTACCTACGTACACCCTTGCATTAGAGAAAGGGAAGGGTAAAAGGGCGAGGAAGGGACTTGGAAGGGACTTGGAACTAAGGGATGTGAGAAAGAGGGAGGAGTGAGTAGTAGAGAGGAGCCGGAGTGAGGTACAGGGGGGGGACAGGGAGCTGGTTGAAGGGAGATGGGGTTAAGGGTGTAGAACGAATATGAAGTAAGGAAGGTTCAGTGAAGGTACGAAAGGGAGAAACGACAGGGGCTCACGTCGAAAACTTTGACTAATGTAAAAGTGTACTACTACTACTACTACTACTACTCTCTCTCTCTCTCTCTTTCTTTCTTTATCTTTCTCTATCTATCTCTGGTAAAAGTAAATGAATCAACAGTACGCATAATATCTACTACTTAGGCTAATTTTCATGAATTATAATCGCAATTGTGGGATTCCAAATAAAAAAGAAGAAGGACGAAAATAAACGAACGAACGAATGAATGAATGAACGAATGAATGAATGAATGAACGAATGAATGAATGAACGAATGAATGAACGAACGAATGAATGAATGAACGAATGAATGAACGAACGAATAAATGAACGAACGAATGAATGAATGAACGAATGAATGAATGAATGAATAAAAGAGAGAAGGAAGAGAGGTTACGATGTTATAGATCGATTATAACATTTATCGATACAGTTACAACGGAATACGTGTAATATTATCGTAACGATAAAATATTTAGATATATGAATAAGTAAACGTTTGATTTAACTCGAAGAATTCAATTATATATATATATATATATATATATATGTATGTATGTATGTAATATAGAGATCATCAGAAATCATCGTGAATTCTGCAAAAAAACTTTCGAAAACAAACAGCCTACGTAGTAGTCCTCGCGTTCCTCGTATTTTCGTCTTCGTCTTCCTCTCCTCCGACTAATACTAATACTAATACCAATACTACCAACTACCATTACTCTCCCATTTGCATTAACTTTCTCAATTAGGTTTCTTCGTTAGTGTCAACGAAAGGAATTAATTTTCCAACGCGTAGATCTAAAACAGAGCGGTGGAGGAGGAAGAGGAAGAGGAGGAAAAGAAGGAAGAGGATGATGAGGAGGAGGAGGGAGGGAGGGAGGGAAGGTACGTCTTCTTGGCTGACATTAGCGCGGCCCGTAAGGCGATACACGATCGTAAACGACCTTGGAAAGGCTTCTAAGCCACTAAACCGCTCGCTATAAATCCCCCTTGGCTTGGAGAGCATTCGTTAAAGATCTTTACCGTCTAAAGCAGGTGCCCCAGAAGACGCGAGAAAGAGCGAGGTTAATTTATTTATATAGAGAAAAAAAAAAGAAAGAAAAAAAAAACAAGAGAAAGAAAAAGAGAAAGAGGGAACGCGACGAAGACGTAAAATCGAAGGACGATATAACCTTCGTTCAATTCTTTCTCTCTGTGTGTGTGTGTGTGTGTGTGTCTTTAATCGACACGATCCTCTTTTTCGTTCGACGTCGATCGAATAAAAAAAAAAAATAAGAAAAAAAAAAAGAATGCCCGACGACATTACCAAAAGTCAAATGACAAGAGTTATTTTATTTTTCCGATCGAACGATCGGAATCGAACGTAAAAAAAAAAAAACGAAGAAACATGAATCGCAAGTAAATATTATTTTCAACGACGTTTAAAACAATTAACAATAATATTCGTGGGCCGATAACGATTGAATGTAATGTTACATACACGATATTACTTTTTGTCTCCGTATAAAGTTTTATCGTATCACACGTTATAACCATCACTGTCGGAATATTACGTTTCACATCATTTTCCACCGTATTGTTAACGACAAATCGTTCGAATTAATCATTTTAACACTTCGAATTTAACATAGAGAGAGAGAGAGAGAGAGAGAGAGAGAGAAAATAATTCTTCATACGATTGATATATCTTTCCCCTTCATTTCTCCCACTTTTTTCAATTTCCTTTTTCTTCCTCGCAGACAATATCAATTCGACGTGATCTATCGACGATAACAGAATGAATAAATAAAATTTTAACGGGCGTAAACAAAACGTATGAGAATACAAAAAAAAAAAGAAAAAAGAAACGATTCAAAAAATTCCAAGCGTTCCTGTCGTTATCGTTAATTTTCATATTGGAACATTTTGAATTTGTACATAAATACGTTCGATACGATCGACAATAAATATATCTATCTAATCTCTTAGAACGGATCAAATATCTATATATATATATATATATATCTATATAAATATGTATATGGGTTGATGCAACGGGACTCGTATATGGGCCCCCATGTATATAACATAACGGAGAAGATAGCGTTCTCTCTTCCTCTCTCTCCCTCTCTCTCTCTCACTCTCTCTCTCTCTCTCTCTCCACACACCCCCACCCCTCGTAATTATCAGCGATAGCTCCTTCCAACGATGCCACCAACGGTTGGCAGCCTGCATTAGACGACATTGGCGAAACCACCTTCGCAGTCCTTCGGCCATATTCCTTCCTTCTCTCTAACGACTACACACACACACACACACACACACACACACATATATATGTGCTATGACTATTATTCTGAATTTATGGGTTATCGTGGTAATTAATAGAGCCGCAATAGAAGGGGAGAACGGAGTTAAGGTACGCCAAGACGAAGTGCCATCTAACGCTTATGATAGGACGGACGCGAGTCCTACGTTTATGTGACGAAATGCACCAAATGCATTCTAATTTCGTACGAATTGCTTCCTATATACAAATTGTATAAGAATTTCCTTTCTTCCATCCCTTCCTTCCCTCCCACCCTCCCGTCCCTTCCCTCTCTCCTTCATTTCGTCCGTTCGTCCCTTTTACGAATCAACGACAACTATCTAACGTTGTTTTATCGATCATTTAGCCATTTTCGATTCGCCGTTAGTCATCTTCAATCCCAATTATACTTTATATATTTACTTATTTTTATGAATTTACTTATCGATCGCTCGATTAATTTAATCTTCTTTTTTTCTTTTTCTTTCTTTCTTTTTTTTTTTTTTTTTTTTTTTTTTAATTCGTCAATTAGTCCGGACGGAATTCCGCATCTTTTTGTTCTGAAAATGAATCGCTAACGATGAATGGATTATTCGAAAAGGATAAAGAATGTTTTTCTTTTTTTCTAGAGAGAGAGAGAGAGAAAATACGTAACGAGAAAAAAGAATAGAAAAAGATTGAAACGTACGAATTAATCCTTCTTCTTCCTCTCTTTTTTTTTTTTGTTCTTTTTTCTTTTGAAGAAGAAGAAGAAGAAGAAGAGCTCTTCGTTACTTATTTCGTTCGGATTAAATTCGACAAGTTTCGTTTCGCGATTCGAGAGAGGAACAAAGGAGAATGAACGAAGAGAAACGCGTATTGTCGAAGTATTTAAAGTGGAAACTTAAATGACGAGGACAACGACGAGGGTGATTTTGATGGTGGCGAGATGTTAAAGTGATGGTAGTGATGAAGAGATAGAGTATTTGAATGGTGGTGGTGGTGGTGGTGGTGATAACGGTGGTGATGTTTGTGGATGTGGTTCCAGGCATAAGACGAACGAATCTCGGGTAGGAACGAGCAAGAAGAGATCAAGAACTAAACTTGTCCGGCTGTTTGTTCCTCAAAGCTGAAACATAACAGGCGTTTTCTTCCTGGCGGCCATCGTCTCGTTCCGTTTTCTTGTCCGCTCTACTCCTACGAACAACTTACTCGGACAGCTTTTTGTTCTGGATCGTATTACATTAACGTGGTCCCGGCCACGGACAAGAAAGAAAAATAAAAAGAAACAACGGCGAGAAACTTTGAACGCGACGATAGAGAGAGATAGAGATAGAGAGAGAGAGAGAGAGAGATAAAGAGTTTTTAAACGCGAGATAAACAGCTGACACTTTGATCTAATTGATATCTCTATCATTGCGCGACTTTACTTTATCAAAATTTCTTATCTTTTTGATTATTTTTTTTTTCTTTTGCTTTTCATTATTATTTTTCTTGTTTTTTTATTTATTTATTTATTTATTTTTTTTTTGCTAATCTTACATAAGACACACGAACGAGAATTATATGTTGCGATCAAATCGATCTGGATGGTTATGTGGTATATAATTTTTTAACGGATAATCAGTTAATTGAAATTATTTGGAATTGATTATGATTCGATGTTGTTTAATAATAATATCGTGTATATAATAATAAATCGTATATGTGTTAAGATATATTAAAGTTTGTTTTAGCTCGATATCGTTAAATTATGTAAAATTCGGAGATATTGTAAGGAAATATGATTTAATAATTGGTCGGATTGTTTTCAATATAGAATTGAATCAGATCTCAATTGCATAATCATATATATTGTGTATATATATATATATATATATATATATATATATATACACGTTTATTGTTGGATCTAACCTGAAAATAATAATACAACGTAATTTAAACTAGTATACTATAAACTAATATCTAGTATTAACTTATAGGTTAACTTATATTAGAATAATTATAATATATACAGTTATAATGATATATACGTATGAACATACTGCGTAATTAAACTACACAGTTATGGTATAATTATATTATATTACGCTTATATATATATATATATATATATATATATATATGTATATACATTTATAATTATATTACGCTAAACATAATTTATAATTAGTTAGAATATACTTTTGAAATATGAAACGAGCGCCCCGTGATACATGGGGTAACGTAACGAGTTCGAGTGAAATTAAAAATAAAAGAAAAAAAAAAAAAAAGAAAAAGGAAAAAAAGAAAGAAAAACAAAATAAATGAAGAAAGAAATAGAAAAGGAGGAAACGGAAGAAAAATAATTAGAAATATAATATTTCGAGGTAAAACGAGTGTTTCATACATGGCAGACTTAACGCGTCGATCGATGAAAGCTCAACTTTTTTCTCTCCCACCGCCCCACCCCGCCCCACCCCCGATTGATCCTAATGCGATAACGAATGCGACAAAATATACGACGATAAAAAAATTAAAAAAGAAAAGAGAGAGAGAGAGAGAGAGAGAGAGAGAGAGAGTGAGAAACAAAAGAAAAGGAATGATAAAAATTCTATCGAAAGTATCAAGTAATTTCAAACGACAGGGGAGAATATTCTCGTTGTTTCCAATGGATGATAACAAATCATAAAAAAAGAAAAAGAAAAAAAAATGAAAGAAAGAAAGAGAAAAAAAAGGAAAAATGGAAAATTAAAAAAGAAACTCTTGTCAACGTCGATCGTCGATTCTGAAAACGTCACCATCGCCGTTTTTCCCATCAAAGTGACAGGAAAAAAAATCCCCACCCCCGCCCCACTTTTATCCGCATCTCTCTCCCTCCCTCTCGTTCTATCTGTCTATCTATCTGTCTGTCTATCTGTCTCTCTCTCTCTCTCTCTCTCTCTCACTCTCTATCTCTCTCATTCACTCATTCTCTATCTTTCTCTCATTCGTTCATTCTCTCTCTCTCTCTCTCTCTCTCTCTCTCTCTTCATCTCTCCTCTCGTCGAGATACGATGGGGTACGATATCGATGGATCGAACGAAACGAAATAAAGAACGAATTGCGTTTTTCTACCGTCGAAGCGCGAGAGGCAACAGAAACGGCGAACAATGTTTTTATATAATTATGGAAGCATACTACGAGATTGCATTACTATTCAAACCCACCCCCACCCCCAACCCCCGCCCCATCCCCGGCCCACCACCCTCCCTCACCCTCTCGCACGTTGACGGTTCATCGGGGGAAATTTTGTTGTTTTTTTTTTTTCTTCTTTTCTTTTTTTTTTTTTTTTCGTGGATGCTTCATATCGTCGAGCGGGTGTTAGGGTAAAAAAAAAAAAAGGAAGGAAGAGGGGCGAGGGGCAGAGGAAACAAAAAGAGAGAAAGAGATAGATGGAGATAAACACGACAGGAGATACTAGTGTCAGCGAAACGGTAAAATCGATTTTTTCACTTCCACGTGAAGGAGGAAGAAGAAGAAGAAAAAAAAAATAACGAACGCGCAAAGAAAAATAAAAAGAAGGAAGCGAAATGTGATTATTCTCGAGCGCGCACTTATTAATACGTACATGCAGCGCAGCGCAGTGCAGTGCAGTGCAGCGCACGAACAACGCAACGAGGAATATCGATGCTCGTATAAATGTATATACGCGTTATGGCGATCGCGTGGCGATCTGTGAAAGTAAAAACATATAAACAAATAAATAAATAAATATATATATATACATATTAATTCTAACATTATATTGAATAAATCTTAAATATAATTCAATTACAAATCTATAATTTTGAGATCTAATTATTAGGTTGGGTAATAAGTTCGTAGCGGTTTTTTAAATAAAAGTCTGATAAAAAGCGCTACTAACTTATTCCTCAACATAATACATACACAGAGTGAGTGATATATATATATATATACAGAAAGAGAAAAGAAAAGAAAAAGAGAAAAAGAGGGAGAAGAGGGAAGGAAAAGGAAAGAAAAAAAAATGAGAGAGAGAGAGAGAGAGAAAGAGAAAGAAGGAAACAGAAAAAGAAGAAGAAGAAGAAGAAGAAAAATTTTGAACAAGGCGCGAGCTACAGTGGTTTCTCCCATTTACTTCTCGAAAGAGATTGTAAAGATGCCAGAGGACGCGGAGCGTCTGTTCGTCAATAGAAATTCCACGTAGCAAATGGCACGGCGAAATAGCCATTTTGGAACGCGAAACGATTCTCTCTATCTCTATCTCTCTCTTCTACACATATATATCTCTCCATCCTTCTCTAGTACACACGGTTTAACAATCGTTTACTCCGGTGGCACCCGTTATAGCGAGCCCCAAAGCAAAGCAGCAGCAGCAGCAGCAGCAGCATAGCAACGGGCCCTCGTAAAAGATAAAGGTGCCAAATCTTTTGTTTCCGGATCGGTCGGTGAGGGGTGGCTCGAAACTACCCTTACAAAAGGAAGTACCACTCGTCTCCCTCTCTCTCTCTCTCTCTCTCTCTCTCTTTGTATCTCTTTCTATCTTTTACACGCACAGAAACACACACAAACACACATACGAGCGTACGTACACGTACACGTGAACACTAACTTTCAAAAGAGACAAGAAAGGGGAACAAGAGAAAAGAGAGAATGGTCTTTGAACGTACAAGGATAGACAGGACGAAAGTGAGAAAGAGAAAACGAGAGAGAGAGAGAGAGAGAGAGAGATGGAAGCTTTGGAGAAGAGTATGAAGAGAGAGGGCTAAGGTAGCGAAGGGAAGGGGAGGGGGTGGGGTTGTAAGAAAAGAAGCTGGTGTAGAACGAAATGGAAGAAAATACCTTCGTATCTTCCTCACGAATCTTCCTGACACCGGAAAACCTCGTGAATATTTAAACGCTTGACGGATATACATATATTACCTCGTGTAATGAGGCTACCTCTACCTCTCTCTCTCTCTCTCTATATATATATATATATATATATATATATATATATATATATATCTTCCTCTCTCTCTCACTCCATCTCACTTCATCTCTCTCTCTCTCTCTCTCTTTCTGTCTGTCTGTCTTTCTGTCTCTCTTTCTATCTTTCTCTCTCTCTCTCTCTCTCTGTCTGTCTGTCTGTCTGTCTCTCACACTTTTAGCCACGAACCGAAGGAAATAGAATGTAGACTGAATGTGGTTAAAAGATGAGGTCCGACAACGAAGGGAATATACTGAATGATTCAGGAAGAGAAAATTAAAGGGTATTTTCGAAGCTCCCACCTACCCACCCACCCTATTTTTGTTCATTCACCTCACATCAAAATCTACTTTTCTCTAACTTTTCCTATCGATCGATCATCAATTGTGTCGCGTTAGTTGGATGGATGGATGGATCGATCGATAGATTAGATTAAATTTTCCTTTTTATATATTGGATCGTTCGTAAGATATAGATACGTTCGTCTGCATATACTATCCCCTTATCTTCTCTCTCTCTCTCTCTCATCTTTATTTATTTTCTCTCTCCTCTTTATTCCCCCATGGTTTTTCGGCTCGCATTGGACAAATTTAGTTCGATCGATGGGGGACGTGACAAAAAAAAAAAGAAAAATATGTACGTCAACGATCGAAATTATCGTAACGAGGAGAGAGCTTCGTACGCGGCTAGAGATTATTATTATTAATAATTTCTCTTTTTTTTTTATTTCGTTCCTTTTCTTTTCTTTACTTTTTCCTAAACTTAATAACAACGATTTTCAAAGTGGAATAAATGAACGAGGTCCGATGATTGGTCTCATCTATTCTCTTGTTTATTTTATTTTTTTTTTTCTTTTTTTTTTTTTCTTTTCAATACATTCGATCAAGAACTCCATCTTTACGGAGTAACATCACTCCGTTCTTTATCACATAAATATATATATATATATATATATATATATATATATATATATATATTTGTATGTACTTACATAAATATATATCTATGATCAATTGGATTTTCGAGAATTTTCAAAGTCGACCAAAAGAAAAGCTAAGAGATGGAGCCCGACATTTACTCGAGGGAAAAGAAAATATATATATATATATTTACATAAAACCAAGTAAATGTCAAAGAAGTTAATTTAAAGTTACACGAATCGTAACGCGCATCGTTGAATACTGTATCTCACTTTCTCTCTCCTTCTCTCTCCCTCTCTCTCTCTCTCTCTCTCTTTCATTTTTTGCTATTGTTGTTGTTGTTTCCTGCCTCTTCTTCTTCTTCTTCATCTTTCTTCATCGTCCAACCCCACCCCGTTCCATCAGACTCACCCCCTTTCATCCCTCATCTTACGTCTCTTTCGAACAATACGCGAACACCCCTCCCTTTCCCTCCTTCTCACCCCTCGCAACCCAGCAACTAACCCACCCACTCTCTTACACCCTTACCCACCCCTCGGAACACCCCACTTTATCGGGGTCGCCGTAAATTTTCCGTTTCCTTGACTTCTTCTCGCTCCTCGGGGAAGTGCAGGGGAGGGAGGAAGGAGGGGAGGGGAGGGGAGGGGGGGGCGAAAAGCCGAGTATGTAATTGGAATTGTTGATATTATATTGTATTACATTATATCATATTATATTATATTCCCATGGGGATCCCTATAGGATATTACAAGGTAGCATTATTGCACCGTAAGCTTTTCCCTTTACACCCTCGAATGCACTTGAACACGACTTTTCCTCGCGACCTATGAAGCAAGTTTATGGGTAAAAGAGGAAAAATAAATAAAAAAGAAATTGAAGAAAGAAAGAAAGAAAGAAAGAAAGAAAGAAAGAACGAACGGAGAAAATTATTGGCGGAAAGGAAAACGTTAACGCGAATAAAATAAACGTCAATGAAACCCCATAGGTAATTTACACTTTACTCCATGAATCAAGCCCCCCAACGTCGTGGTGAAAAGTTTAACGTCTAAAGTGTACTTAAGTACGTACGCGCAAGTATATCGTATGCACTATGTATATATAATATGTCCGTAGTTTTCATTTCATTTTCTTTTCTTGTTTCTTTTCTTTTTTTTTTTTTTTTTTTTTTTTTTTTTTTTTTTTTTTTTTTTTTTTTTTTTCTTTTAATTTGTCAAGCTCGCATTACGGGACGATGTAATGTAATTTGAATGGTGAATTACATTTCAAAGGATACAAATTAAAATTCAAATTGGGTGTATCAAGTGAAAAATATCATTTCAAATTAAATAGATACTATGTCGATCTCTCTCTCTCTCTCTCTCTCTCTCTCTCTCACTCTCTCTCACTCTCTTTCTCTTACTCTTTCTTACGCTCTCTCACTTTTAAGGAGTCTCTTTCCAAAAGGAATTCTAAATATATTACGAGCATGCATACGTACATATACATACATACATATATACATAGATACATATATATATATATATATATATATATATATATAGAGAGAGAGAGAGAGAGAGAGAGAGAGAGAAATATATATAAACACATACATCCTCTACCCGAGATATCAAATAATTCGAAGAAGAAAATATGAAGATTTATCCGAGATGAGAAAAAGAAGAGAAAAAAAAAGAGAGAAAAATTAAAAAAAATAAAAGAAGAAGAAGAAGAAGAAGAAGAAGAGAAGGAAGGCAAGAAAGAAAGAAAGAGGAACAAAAATGAGGGAGGAGAAAAATCAGGGGTGTATCTCTTTTCTCCGAATAAAACCTAGTAAGAGAGAAAACGAGAAAGGGACAGGAACAGACAGAGATAGATAGATAGATAGATAAATAGATAGATAGATAGATAGATAGATAGATAGACAGAGAGAGAGAGAGAGAGAGACGGAATGACAGATAGATAGATAGATAGATAAAGAGAGAGAGAGAGAGAGAAAGAGTTGGGTTAGAGAAGAGCCATTATCGGAACGTGATAAGCGGCTTACGAGAGATTTTTGCTGGAATCACTTTTCAATACGTTTTCGACGATCGGATCGTGGTTGAAACGGGAACGACACCGGCTGCTGCAGCTACTACTCCTGCAGCTACTGCTACTGCAGCTACTGCTACTGCAGCTACTGCTGCTTCTGCTGTCTCTCGCAAGAAACGCGCTTTTCTTCTTCTTCGATGCGAAAAGAGAACGGGGAGGGAGGGGGTTATCAAAAGGTAGAAAAAGGAGGAGGAGGAGTGGGCGGTTGTGGGTGGTAAAGTGGGTGGTAGAAGAGAGAACACAGCAACGCGAAATCCAAACGCTTCTCTCTCTCTCTCTCTCTCTCTCTCTCTCTCTCTCTCTCTCTCTCTCTCTCTCTCTCTCTCTCTCTTTCGCTCGACCATTTCCGCCAACGTAATCGTCCAGCATTGTTCTTCCGCCTGATTTCGTTCACGAGTATATACTATTACTATCTACTACTATCCACTACCATCTACTACTACTACTATCTACTACTACTACTATCTACTACTACTACTATCTACTACTACTATTCCTCCTGCTGCTGGTACTGCTGCTATTGCTGCGTATTACTATCACTATTTCTATTACTATTACTATTACTATTACTATGATCTTTAGGTAAGGAAAAGGGAAAGAATGAGAGGGGACTGAGGGAGATCTGAGAGAGAGAGAGAGAGAGAGAGAGAGAGAATAAATGTCGACACAATACCGTTAATCCTCATCCGTTTTGAAGGCGAAAGCTTTACGAACATGGATGCTCAGCAGGGACGACATCGCGAAGCTTTCGATTCTCACGCGAAGAGATTAAAAAGTTTTTCGCGTCGAACTCGGCGAAATGCAAAACGAAAAAAAAGAGAGAGAGAGAGAGAGAGAGGAAGGGAGGAAGGGAGAGGAAAAATGGGAAAAGAAAAAGGAAAGGAAAAAGTAGTGATAGTAGTCATAGTGATAGTAACAGTAGTACGATAGTATAGAACGCGAAATAGTCGAAGAGAGAGAGAGAGAGAGAGAGAGAGAGAGAGAGAGACGAGTGCATATTCCTACGTATGTGACGTAACTGGCTGATAACGGAGATGACCAAAAAAAAAAAGTAGAGATAATGAATCCAAAAAAAGAAAAGAACAATCGCTCCTTCCTCTACTCAAAAAAAAAAAAAGAGAGAAAAGAAGAAAGAGAAATGAAAAAAAATTGTCTCATAGCTATAGACAGGAGAAAGTAGAGAGTCCGATCTTTATTAAAGTGTCTTCTATGATGTCGCGATATTGCAATCGATATATCGAATACGAATACGAAAAATCGTTGATATTGACGTGTGTTTTCTATCTCCTTCAAACGGCACGATTTTGTATTGGTGTCTCGTACAAGTTACTTTGAGTATATGCATTTGCGCGCGCAAGTCTGTGTGTGTGTGTGTGTGTGTGTTGTGTGTGTTTGGGTGGATGGGATAGTACGAGAAATAGTTGATATTTGATAATAGTAGAAAATAAATTAAAATCCAGGAACAAAATCTTTAGCTATCATTAGATATCTTTATCATCTTCAGCTACCATTAGATTCCTGATGTGTCTCTATTTTTCTTCAAATGATATGAATTAAAGAAAAAGAAAAAAAAAAAAAATATATATATATATATATATATATATATATATATATATATATATATATATATACAGAGTGATTCAACTGTCATTAAATATCCCTGAAGTATCTCTATTTTACTTTAAATGATATAGAAAAAAAATAATAATAAATTAAATGAAAAGAAAAAAAAAATATATATATATATATATATACACATACAGATTGAATCAGCTATCATTGTTTGATTGCAGCGACTATATAAATATACCAAGTTCACGAGACGACTGATGTCGTTTTCTTAAGTTCGTATAGTAAACATTAAGAAAGATAATTAAAACTATTCGAGTTTCTCACTGTAAATCAGCCCTTATGTATATACAAAGAGATTATACAATGATAATAGAAAAGATCAGAGGTAAAAGGGGTTTATATATCTACGTATCCTACTCTTCCTTATATATATATATATATATATATATATATATATATATATATATATTGCTCTACTCCCGCATAAAACATAGTCCAAAGAGTTATTAGCTACCGATTTGAATATCCACCACCGAGCGTTGCACTTCAACGGGCCCGTTCGTCTCTAAAATATTGCTGCAATATGGATCGATCCTAGCGAATAGATATGGTTCGAGAAACGCATATATATATATATATATATAGCACGTTGAGTGATTCTAGAAATACATAGCCACGTAATGTTCGAAAAAAGGAGAGGGTATACACACCCACATGTATATACGAACGTATGTATGTATGTATACGTATATGTATATCTATGATAGTCATTAAATCGGTTCGGAAAAAAAAGAAAAAGAAAAAGAAGAAAAAATAAAAAAAGGAAGAAGAAGAAGAAAAGAAAAAAAATTGGACGTCACGGTTGAAGCCACGGAATGCTCGTTATTCGACTATAGATTTTCAATGATCGACCAAGCCACACGGGTTATGGGCAAGCGCTTTGTGGAATATTATTAACATCGCGATATCGTCGCGGTGGGAGAAGAAAGAGAGAAATTTAAAAAAAAAAAGAGAGAGAGAGAGACAGAGACATAGACAGAAAGGGAGAGATAGAGAAAATAAAAAAAAAAAAAATGAAAAAAGAAAAAAAAGAAAAACAAGAAAATGACGAAAACGTAGGGGAACGAAATTTCTGCGCTCGCGTGTGTGTGTGTGTGTGTGCACAAGTGGTAAAAACGTATGCGCATGTATCTGCCGAGAGTGAGAAGGGAGTTAGGTAGTGAGAAAATAAGAGAGACGAAGATGGAGAGAGAGAGAGAGAGAGAGAGAGAGAGAAAAAAAAGAAGAAGAAGAAATGACGAAAACGTAGAGAAACGAAATTTCCACGCTCGTGTGGACGCGTCCTAAACGCGTGTGCATATCTACCGAGAGGTGTGAGTTGTTGGGGTTTAGGAAGGAGTGGAAGTAAGAGAGTGGGAATAAGTAAGGGATTGGGAGGTCCGGTAATTCAGCGTGAAAAAAAGAAAACTCCGTAGCTAATTGCATCGAGTACGCGACGTGCTAATCGTTTAATGAAAATTCTACCGGGCAAGCTTTCGCATGGAAATCGAGCAATTAAAATTAATTGGAAATTAACGATCTCGCGATGGTATACACACACACACACACACACACACAGAGAGAGAGAAATAAACATGCACACACGCGCATATACATATATACGTATGTATGTATATAGATAGATATATAGATCTATATCGTCGAGTGACAATGTCGATGGGTATATAATCATCATTCTCGCAAAGGTGTACGTAAATACGTAAATACGTACACGTACGTACACAAACGTAATTCTACGAGCTACTCGGCCATTCACAATTTTTCCCCTCCTTCAATGAAAAATCGCGATTAATGAGTACGTAAAGTACAAAGGACGAAAAGGAAAGGAATTGAAGAAAAAAGGAAAGTAACCAAAGAACGATTAACGTACTACGAAATTCTAAAAAGCTTGAATTCTTACGAGAATATTCGATACGTAACGCGATGAGATAATTACGTGAATTTTTAACAATCTCGATTGTCCGAACGCGATCGACGATGCTTTCAAATGTAATAGTAAAGTACGAGAGGACGAATGAAAGAAGAAAAGAAAGAAGAAGAAAAAGAAAATGAATTAAAAAGGATAAGAAAAGAAAAGCAGAATGACAGTTTTAAATTATACCTCGGGGATTCAAAAAAGTGTGGGGGAAGGGAATCCAAAAGATGGGATCCAAAAAGGAAATAATCCAAAGAGTGCAATCCAAAATAGGGGTGGGGGAGTAATACAAAAGAAAATGGTGATTCTTTAGATGGTCTTTAAAAAAATAAATGAAAAAATTAAAACGAAAACTCTCGATTACTCATCTTCGAAATCGACGTTTAGTCTGATTATTTATTTTTTATCATTCTAATTTTCTTTTTTGTTTTTTTTTTTTTTTAATTACTTTGCAAATTGTACAAGAATTACACGAGAGAGAGAGAGAGAGAGAGAGAGAGAGAGACCCTTAGAACTTTTGTTGGCCGGTTTGTATTTTTCACGAAGAAGAAGAAGAAGAAGAAGAAGAAAAAGAAGAAAAATCGAAAGGAAAACAAAAAGAAAGAGAAAGGGAAAAAATCAAATTTTCGCGAAGAAAAAGAAGACAAAGAGGAAGAGGAAGAGGAGGGAGAAGAAGAAAGAGGAAAACATTTGGAGTAGTAGGAGTAAATAAGGACAGAGTAAATAATCTTTCGATTTGTACAACTAAAGAACTAAACAATTAGTAGGAAAGCGATGTAGAAGTTAGTGAAATGAATTAACGAATCGTTTTTCGGGGAAGGGGTAGCAAGATATATATATATATATAGAGAGAGAGAGAGAGAGAGGGAGAGAGAGGGAGAAGAGAGGGAGAAAATCGATGAATCGTCGGAAATCTAAGTAAACTAACTAGGTAAAAGTAACTAAGTAAGTGAATCCGTAATCTCTCGTTTCCTCATGATCGTCTTCTGGTAACTATCTATCCATCTACCCATCTATCTATCTATCCATCTATCTATCTATCTATCTATCTATACTTTCTACCTTAAAAGGAAGAACAAGCTCGCATCTAATTGCAAAGTTGGCGAAAACAAGAAGTGCTCGACAAACATGGGACGAGTAAATGTAATGTTCGTTTGCTTGAGAGACAGAGACAAGGATGGATATATATATATATATATATATATATATATATATATATATATATATATATAAAGAGAGAGAGAGAGAGAGAGAGACATTCGTATGCCTCTTTCTCTCTCTTTCTTTCTTTTTTTTTAATGTCTCTCTCTCTCTCTCTCTCTCTCTCTCTCTCTCTCTCTCTCTCTCTCTCTCTCTCTCTCTCTCTCTCTCTCTCTCTCTTTCTTTTTCTCCATCTATCTTTATCTGTAACTCACTAGCTCACTACTCTATCACTATATCTATCTTTCTCTCTCTGATTTAGTCGTATAAAAGGGGCGATCCACGAGTAAGAAAACGTCTGGAGGGGTGCGAAGATGGAAAAAGGGACAGAAGGAGAGTTAGAGAGAAAGAGAGAGAGAGAGAGAGAGAGAGAGAGAAGGGTGGATCTACAGATAGAAAGATGTACCATTCCAAAGAGCAAGAATCTCTTGTTTGCAGGTCATTATGCCATGTCAGAGGGAGCCGAGATTTTACTGTTTCCTTCTCTCTCTCTCTATCTATCTATCTCTGTCTATCTCTCTGTTTCTTTGTAATAAAGCAAAAGGGTCCCATTTTGTTAAAGAAGAAAGAAACAAGTACTAACACAGGTCGAATAAGGCTTTGCAACTTTACGCCAATTACCCTTAAAAAGTGAATTGAACGCGTTCTATCTTTACGGATTACATTATCAAAAGATTTTTTATGTATGTATGGTTATGTACATACGTATGTATGTATGTATGTATGTATGTATGTATGTATTATACGTATGTACGCGTGAATAAGTATATGAGTATATGCCCAACGAATATGTTTTAAGTAAGAACGGGGCGTTCTCTTTCTCTTTCTATCTTTTTATCCTTTCAATCTTTTTCTTTTAACGTGACTCGAATTTATATTATTATTATAAAAATAATAATAATAATAATAATAATAATAATTGTTATTATCGATGACAGACGAATATTGAATAAGTAGAAATGGATGGAACAAAGAATTCAAAGCATTC
Source organism: Dolichovespula sylvestris (assembly GCA_918808275.2). Lineage (NCBI taxonomy): Eukaryota > Metazoa > Arthropoda > Insecta > Hymenoptera > Vespidae > Dolichovespula > Dolichovespula sylvestris. The sequence continues at coordinate 3,163,407 of OU964983.1, read as the reverse complement.
AAAGAGTGTTGTTTTCTCCTTTGTATAACTTTGAAATTATTTTCATCGACAGTACGAGAGAGATGACAGATATCGAATTAATCTTTGAAACACTTATGTCGATTCGATCCGATACGAGCCGATCCTATCCGATCGATCGAATTTGTTAAATCGAGTTTATAAATGATACGACTTTCGTATTGCGATTAAAATAACGATAAAAGTAAAATGATATAAATAATCATTGTACATAATAATAATAATAATAATTATTATTATTATTATTATTATTATTATTATTATTATAAGTTCTAAGAAGGATGGGTAGAAGGTCCATTCTTTTTTTTTCCTCTTCTTCTTTCTTCGTTTTTTCATTCGAGAGTTAACGTCATTGACGATAAACCTAAGTGGACAATTATAAATCAAGAATTTATGATCATAAATCAAGAATGTAAATCAAGAATTTATTTATATATACACAATTTTTTTTTGTTTATATATATATATATATATATTATAATATAAATGAAATTAAAAAAAGAAAATGAGAAACGACAATAGGAAATAAAGATAATCCCGATCGAGACGCAACGATAATCTCGATACTTCATAAACTCGAGTAATTTATTATCATTAATCGACGATATCGAAAGAGTAAAAAAAAAAAATAGCAAAAAAAAAGAAAAAGAAACGATAACGTGGAACAAAGGAGAAAAGTACAAGGAAAAAGAGAAAGTAAACAAAATTGAAAAAAAAAAAAGCAAATAAAAGTAAAAATAAAAATAAAAGGAATAAGAATTGAAAGCGAATAAATAAGGTCCGTCGTGTCTCGATAATTTTTAATTGTTCGTCGGAAATGAATGAAATGGAATTAAATATAATCTTCGATATGTCCATTGAAATCGTACGAACGAATTATTTCCATCGCTCATTATCAAAGTACACATTCGTATGCGATAACAGATTTTGTTTTACTCGAAAACAATCCAACTTCTGGCAAAGCTCTTTAGAAATTTATTTCTAAAATAATACCTACGTACGTATATATACACATAATGAGCTATTATTATGTTATCAATAAGTACCGTACGAATATAGGGGTTCTTTAATTAACTCTCTCTCTCTCTCTCTCCCTCTCTCTCTCTCTCTCTCTCTCTCTCTCCTCTCTCTCTCTCTTTCAATTACGAAAACGTGCACATTCAGCGAAAAAAAATATTGCAGCTGCGATCACCGATCAACATATTCCCAAGTACTTAATTCCGTTTAATATGCGCGCGGTAGCTGGTAAAAAGAAAGAAAGAAAAAAAAGGAAAAAGAAAGAAAAGAGAGAGAGAGAGAGAGAGAGAGAGAGAGAGAGAGAGAGAGAGAGAGAGAGAGAAATTAAAAAAGGGAAGAAAAGAAGCTCTTTACCGATTAATCGATTTGCCGTGTTAATAAATTTGCATGTCTGATTATATAACGTTGATTGTAGAGAAAATTATATGACTGGGAAATGAAGAAAAAAAGAAAGGAAAAAAAAGAAGATAAAAAAAGGCCTCGTTAAAAAGAGAAAAATATTCCAACTCAGAAAACGCATTCGATATATATATATTTTTTTTTTTTTTTTCATGTTATATAAACATTTTTTTTTCTCTCTTCCCTCTCTCTCTCTCTCTCTCTCTCTCTCTCTCGAGAAAATAATAATTCGTAAAAAAAGAAAGAAGAAGAAGAAAAAGGAAAATAAAGGGGAAAAAAAACAGAAAGATCCCTGTTCGATAAAAGATCCCCTTTTGTCGCGTCGTCACTCGAATTAACATTTTAATTAACGATAAATGCAAGCAAAGAGAGAGAGAGAGAGAGAGAGAGAGAGAGAGAGAAAAAGTGTTCTCTCATGGGATTTAGAACTCGTCAGCAGTTTTAGAAGCAGTCGAGATAAGGGTACTATAATACCGTTCATGGAGACTAGAAGAGGAGGAGGAGGAGGGGGGACGAATATCATCGGACGACTCGCGAGAGGTCGTCGAACTAATTAAGTAGATCGTCGTATTTAATTACCGTCAGGACACCGAACCGATCGAATAATCGTTGTCCCATAAATCCATGATTTTACCCTTAATACGATTTACGTATATACACCGATGGCGATGGTGGTGATGGTGGTACGCGCCATTCCGTACGTTAATATAGGGTTGCCCCGAAAGAAAAAAAAAAAAAAAAAAGAAAGAAGATTTCCGAAGCGATCGAGGAAACCTTTCTTCGATCATTTCGATTGATTTCTATCTCGGTCGATGTTAATATTTTTTGTTTTGTTCTTATGTCGTTTCTTGTTCTTTTTCTTCCTTTGCTTCTTCGTTCGTCTCATATTAGAATCGTCAAATTATTAAGCGCTGCTCCGAAATAATTACGACATTAAAATAATTAACGCGCCCCCGAGGTATCACGGGAGAGGTATATCGATCGATCTCGTTTTAAATCGTCCGTGAAATTTTGGGTGTGGGTGTGTTTGCGCGCGCGCGCGCGCTTGTGTGTGTGTGTGTATTTTTTTGAAAATTACGTCTCGTCGTATCCGTTAGGATGAGTCTAAAGTTCGTTGATTTTAATATCAAATGTTTTACGCATTTGTATAAGATAAAGGATTATGTCGGAAATTTATTTATTTATTTTTTTGTTTTTCGTTTTTTGCGTTTGTTCGACTCACCCTCTATCCGTTGAAAAAGGGGGAAAAAATCGATTACTGATTTGACCTCGCGATAAATCGATTTACGTACGAAACAATATCCGTCGCATTCGATTGCACAAAATAATAATACAAATATTTTATCGACCTATACTCTTAGATTGTCTTATAAAAATTCTCATTGTCTCGTAAACATTGACCCTTTTCAAAAGGCGTAATAGAAATAATAACGAATTACCGATACCTCCTAATTCGACGATACGTAATGGAAATATCGATGTAATTTCTATCGAGAGAAAAAAGAGGATGAGTGAAAAGAAAAGAAAAGGAAAAAGAATATATCGATTTCTATCGAATGAACAAAGGCCTATACAAGGATCTATGTTAAATCTATTTTAAGTACGAAAATGAAAAATGTTTTTAAATATGGAGAAAAAATAAATCTTAACGATATTTACTAATTTAATGATTATTATTGACATTAAATTTTATTATATATATATATATATATATATCACTCTCTCTCTCTCTCTCTCTCTATCTCTCTCTCTCTATCTCATTCTCATTCTTATTCTCTTTTGATAATCTATTTAAATTCCTTTTTAACGAAAATCGGTATACCCAATCGCATGTTCATTTCAACGAAAGTACTCAATCGAACGTTTCACCAATCAGAATATTGATTTCGAACTGTTTGATTTGTAATTAATTAATACAGGTATTGCTTACCAATTGAGACAGAGAGATAGAGAGAGAGAGAGAGAGAGAGGTGTGTTAAACAGATCGATGTTTACAATGGACTTATTATCATATAGAAAATATTATATGTGTGTGTGTGTGTGTATATATATATATATATACGAATGTAAAGAATAATACAATGATGCTTGAAATTATCCTTCGACACTTAGAATTGGAAATTGTATGCACGAACGTGTATTTCGTATAGACAAAACAAAATGTGACGAAATAGAATAAATAAAAACGGGTTAAATGAGAAGTAAATGTTTTATTGGGAAAGATAACACATGACGCGTTACGATAAATTCTATAGTTTATGCGTTAGAATGTAAAAACATTTATTAGTTTCTAATGACGTTCTCTTAAAAAAAAAAAAAGGTCGTATATCGTTCAAGATGTACATAAGAAAATATACGTTTGAATAAATATGTGTGTGTGTGTGTGTGTATGTAATATACGTATGTATGTATATATGCATATATAATATATTCCTACTGACTCGTATGAAACGTATTAATCACACGTTTGAGAATTATATTTGTCATATTTTCCCGATCTATCGGAAATAAATCTACGAAGATACGAATGTAAAATTTTATTTATCTACGCAAAGATAAGATTAGAAAATTAATCCTACGATATGTTTCGACGAAAATAATCAATATTAATATTCTCGAGAGTCGTGACGTTTTCTTTTTTTTTTTTCTTACTGACAAAAAAGAATAGAAAAGAAAAGAAAAGAAGAAAGAATCATTTAGCAACAACGAATCGTTTTCGACGGAGGCGTATTATCGGAATACATAAAAAAAAAATAAAAAAAGGAAAGAAAGAAAACCGATAACGGATAAGAATTGTTTTGGCAAAAAAAGCTTAATTATATTTTAAAAAAATGAGTTATACAACGCGAGAAGCTATGAATTAACAAATATATGAGCCACCCCCTAATTGCTATTTTGTTTACCGTGAAATCCGTCGAGACTAAATTCGCAAGGAGAGTTCGTACTTCTGTATATGTTGTGTGTATATATATGTATATATATATATATATATATATATATGCATATATATATGCATACATACACACACACACACATATATATATATATATAAATAGACAGTACTTGGTCAAACACCTCAGCAAGAGCATGGAATACTAACTAGTTACGAATTTAGTAGGAGAATAGACAATGCAACATGTCTTCCATATTTGATATACTCTATATAGTCTGACAGTGTCAGAATCAATTCCGCAATATGTTGTAAAATAATATAAAATGAAATTTTACGTTCTAAATATCCATACATATATTTATATATATATATATATATATATATATATATATATACTTATATATATATATATATATATGTGTGTGTATTCGTATTAAAAGAGCTATCTATGAAATAAAAAGAAAATAAAATATACCGTAAAAAAGTATCGAGTATATATATACACCTACTACATGTATTATACACGCGTATATAAATTTATCTGTTTATAAGTATCGAATTGAAACGTATCAAAATTCATATAATAAAAAAATAATAGATACGTAATTCGTTTATTACGTTTATTTGTTACGTATGTAATCTGTGCGCACGTTCAAAGCAATTTTATACTGAAAAGAAAAAAGAAATATATTCGATACGCGTATTTATATATCCTAAAAATTATTCTAATCGTGTGCTCGAAGTTTTCTAGAGAAACGAAAAAAGAAAAGAAATATAAGAAAAGAAAATAAATGGGAGATATAAAAAAGAATTCTTACAAATTATTCTACGCCACGTGCACATACGTCCTGTACCAATCTCCAACAGTAAATAATTGTTTAAATAGCCGCCCAAAGAAAAAAAAAAAAAAAAAAAGAGAAACATCACAATATACATTAATAGTTAGGGGAATAGAAAACACCCTTGTTATAACAAAATTACATTCCAAAAAAAAAGAAATAAGAATCGGTCCCCCATATACATATATATATATATATATATATATATATATATATATATCGATAAGAATTAAAAAATAATCTACAATCTTGGAATGGTGGGAGGGGTAAAAAAACGTGCGGAGGGGGAGGGTTCAACGACGTAGTGGAAATAAATATCGGAAGATAACGAAGGACACGAGCTTATGTTAGCCGCCGTAACGTCGAACCATTGCCGCAAAGAGAGACAGAGAGAAAGAGAGAAAGAGAGAGAGAGAGAGAGAGAGAGAGAGAGGGAGAGGAATTTTTCCTCGATCTTACGAAACGAGCTGGTGCGTGGAGGAGAGTGACGTCGTCAAATGATGAGGACGACGTGAAGAAGAAAAAAAGAAAGAGACAGAGATTAAGATAGAGAAGGAGAAAGAAACAGAGAGAGAGAGAGAGAGATAAAGAAGGAACGAAAAATAGAGAGGGGGTAAAGGGTGGTGGTGGTGGTGGCGGTTGTGGTGGTGGTGGGAGGGTGACTGGTTCGCATCGATTACGACACGCGACAGAGCAAGAGAGAAATATGAATGGTGCAACGGAGAAGGAGATAGAATGAGATAGAGTGAAATAGAACGTAAGAGGAAGAGAGAGAGAGAGAGAGAGTGAGAAAGAAGGGGAACGTTGTATCCTTCTCTCTCTCTCTGATTCTCAATGACCCTCTCTCTCTCTCTCTCTCTCTCTTTCTCTCTCCGTCTTTCTTTCTCTCTCTGTCTCGTTCGTTGTCAGGCGCATGCGCATAAGCTTAACGTTGTTCCAAGAGACTGTAAGGCACACGGAGAGAAAGATATAGAATCGTGCCGGTACGTTGTGTCTGGGGGGGCTTGCCTCTTCAAAAATTTCGCGTCGTCGCAAAAACAATAACAACAACGACGACGACGACAACGACAACTACACAACAAAACTGTTTCGTTGTAATAAAGTTCTTTTTAATTACCGTACTAACTATCTCTTTCTTACTCTCATTCTCAACCTTTATCTTTCTCTCTCATTTTAACCTCCTCTCTCTCTCTCTCTCTCTCTCTCTCTCTCTCTCTCTCTCTCTCTGTGTGTCTGCTCTGTCTCACTCTCTCTCTATCTCTTTCTCTCTCTTTCACTTTCTATCATGCGAACCGTTCATTCGACGATATTTAGTGTTGCGTATTCGTCAATATAAACTTTTCGATTATCTAACCACCCAAAGAGAGAGAGAGAGAGAGAGAGAGAGAGAGAGAGAGAGAGAGAGAGAGAGACGTTAAACGTTCCTACGTAATACGTACAAATTAATTTCTTTGACATTGATTTTTCAATCGTAACAAAGATTCTTTTCTCTCTCTCTCTCTCTCTCTCTACCTCTTTCTTTTTTTACCTTTTTTCAAATTTCTTCCCTTTCCCTTTCGTTTGCAAATCTCTCTCTCTCTCTCTCTCTCTCTCTCTCTCTACTCCCATATCATTTTTTATTTTGTCCAATAATACTCACGGCTTATCGGGTTGGGATTTTCGAACGAGTTGTTCGGCCTTTTGGATTTCCTCGGCATGCGTGACGCTCTTCGTCCTTCTCAACCTAACCCTAGTCTCGTTCTCGTGTTCTGCGGTCATGTTCGTTGCCACGTTTCGTCGTCGTCGTCGCTGACGTCGTCCTCGTCGTCGTCCTCGTCGTCAACGTCGTCGTTGGATTTTTCTACAGTGACTTTTTTTTAGTTCTCGCTTAGTTCTACGGAATTCTAACAGTTCGTTGTTTCTTTGATCGGATTTACACGTACGCATAAAAGGAGAGAGAGAGAGAGAGAGAGAGAGAGAGAAATACAGAATGAGAGAGAGAGAGAGAGTGAGAGTGAGAGAGAGACAAGTTAGAAAATAGACGTAGTAACAACGTGTAAACTAAACACTACACGATAAACAACACCTAATATCTCTCCGTCTCTCTCTTTCTCGATTTCTCTCACTTTCTCTCTCTATCTCTCTCTCTTTCTCTATCTGTCACACTCGCTAGCATGCACACAGACTGACGCGTGCGCGCGGCACATGTACACAGGCACGATAAATACAGAGGTATTGCCTCCTCCCTCCCTCTTCTTCTCCTCCTTCTCCCGGGCACAAACACACGCGATTTAATTCGTTCCAACACGCGAACCGCGCGACGATCGCGACGAGAAGTGTCGCGTACGGTTATATGCTTCTCCACTGTCTCTCTCTTCTCCTCCTCCTCCTACTCAAAGCCGTTACGTTTATGTGAGGTTATGTCTCTCTGTGTGTATATATATATATATATATATAATGGGTATACACACATATATATATATATATGCGTGCGTATTTGAGAGAGAAAGAGAAAGATAGATAGATGACGTTACTGTAGAGGGGATAGACAAAGATAAAGAATAGAATACCGTGTGTCAGCCAAAAAGAGAGTGGGGATTATCGAAAATGTACACTCGCTTTTGTTTCTTTTCAAATGTCTTGACGATATAGATATATATATATATATATATATATATATATATATATATGTAACGGTAAAAATAAATATATACTTTAATTTATACTTTATTTTCTCTCTCTTTTCTCTCTCTCTTTCTCTCTCTCTCTATCTTTCTCTCTCTTTTTCTACGATCTTCTTTTTTCTTCTTTCTCTATTTTACTCTAGCGCGCATGCGCACTAACTCTCTACTTTACCGGCGTCTTTCGGCTCGTATATTTGGTCGTATCTTTTCTTTTTTTCTTTTTCTATTCTTCGATCCAAATACCTCAAATAATATCAATCGTTCGTAATTAACCACGATCCTATGTGCGTAGGTAATTATTTTAATTAATAAACTAATGATTTAAATAAAGAAACGATTAATCTCACGGAATATTATTGATCGGTCGATAAAGAACAATTAAGAAATGGCGGAGACGTATTTCTTAATTCTTTCGTTCCTTCTCGTAAATAACATTGGAATGACTACAGACGTATTATTATTGTTATGTATATATGTATGTGTGTGTGCGCGTGTAAGAGATATCTAAGTACGAACGATCCTTCTCATTCGGCTGTCGAGGTGAAACTAACGGACACCGTCAGTGCGAGACAAGATTTATCTGCGACTTTGCTCTTGTTGATAATTGATATGAATCGAACGACTAATAACATTGATATATATATTATATATATACGAGGATTTCAGAGACGATAAACATAGAACATGTATTTTTCGTATTTTTACTATTTATTTTTTTCTTGTCGATCCATCCACAACACGATGACTCTTATTTCGATAAGTATCATTCTTTCGTTCGTTCCCTTTTTTTTTCTTCTTCTAAAATATCGACCCTTGAGTTCGCAATTAAAGACGAAACGAAGGCTTTTTCTTTTTTTTACGTTCTCAATAATTCGTAAGATATTTTCGAGTAATCAGATTTTACATCATTTGTACGCATCGAATTTTTCAATATTTGTTGGACGTTTATTTCGTTGAAATAACATTCCCAATTAATTTTTATGAGTGTCGCTCTTAATTTCCGTAGAACGTTTACGTTCTTTTGAGACGTTTTTTTCTTTCTTTTTTCTTTTTCTTTCGATCAATTATATTTCTAATTATTTCTCTTTACAATTTCCGATTTTAATTTTTACTTTATTTGTAATTTAAAAAATTTTTAGTTCTTGGAAATCTTTATTCGATTTTACTATTAAACGAAAGTTATTAGAATATCTATTTTAATATCGAAGAAAGAAAGAAACACTTTGACGACTCAAATTTCAACGAAATTTATTGTAAAACGTTCAGCTATCAATTCTCTTTTTGTTAAAAATAATAAATAAAATAAATAATAAAATAAAATAAATTGTCAAAAATCTTCATACAATCGTTAATTTAAAAAAAAAAAAAAGAACGTGTTATCCTTCCTTAATACTCCAAAAGATTTTATCTAAATTTTGTGTCGAGAGAAGAACAAACAAATCTATTATCGTACATTGTACACATCACATACATTATATATATATATATATATATATATATATATATATATATATATATATAAATTATATTTCGAATGAGTCATTACATTCGTCTGTTATTTTGAAACTTATCGAACGTATGCTACGACAACACGATTTAAAATTCGTAAAGAATAGGAAAGTAGAAAAGTGAGAAGAAAGGGAAAAAGTAACAAGAAAAAAAAAAAGAAAGAATAATAACAAACGGAGACACTTCGCAAAGAGGCATTTAAAAAAATATAAAAAAGAAAAAAAACGTTACGCCGATCATCTTCCCCGATTAAAGCAGGTAATTACAGTTCATAGTAATCCTCTTCTATGGTTCGAGGCTAACGCTTTACGATAGTTGTTACGGTTTTGATAGTCTTCCGTGCTAGTTTTAAGGATGATAAAAAGTAACGACGCGACGTTGCTACTCTTTTACCTTTTTTTTTTCCTTTTTTTTTTTCCTTTTATTTTTCGTCAGAATGGCTCAAGCGTTAGCCAGGCTCTTTTTTTCTGATTTACAATAAAGAGAATTAATAGCCGAGTTACTTCGACTAAGTGCAACTAACGTCTCTCTGATGTTCCTAATAACTAGCCAAATAATTTTACGCTTTATCACTACCTCTAACGCACAATCAAACACACACACACGCGCGTACACGCACACTAATACATGTTAATAAACACACACATACAATATATATATATATATATATATATATATATACTTTCACAAGGGTACACCATATATGACGTACAGTATTCCCTTTTATTTCTTTTTACTTTCTTTTTTTCTTTCTTTATTATTTTTAAACTTTGTTTCAGAAATAAATTAAATCGTAGAAATTATTTTCTTCTTTTGGAGATCGTGTAATATGTTGGTGATAATATGTTGGTTTTGCTACGATTATTATTCGAGATAATAATTATTTTTCCTTTTCTATAATAAAAATAAATAAATAAATAAATAATACTTCTAATCAATTAAATAATCATAGGTAATGATCTCGTCTATACGAATCATTAAAATTTAATTGCGAAGTAATTCACAAAAAAGAAAAAATAATAATAATAATAATTATTATAAATGTATTTAAGTTACGCGTTCGTAAGAAGACGCAAACAAAAAAAATTACGATTGAATACTATCGATGTAACATTGAAATTATTAATGAACTATTATAATTCTCAAAGAAAATTAAAGAATTAAAGAGAATTAAAGATTAAACGAACGAATTATTTTAACACCGCGCCAATAATAAAATAACAATTTCTTATACCTAAAAAAAAGAGAACGGAGTAACAAATAATTCCAAAAGTCAGGATGCGAAGCTTTTGTGGCAAAAGAAAAATCTTGTTCAATAAAAACGAGAAAAATAAAAGAAATGAAATGAAATGAAATGAAATGAAATGAAATGAAATGAAAAAAGAAAGAACGAAAACGAACAACAACTGAAGAAGGAAAAGTTCTTTTCGCGTGTTTAATTGAATTATTACGTGTCGTTTAAATTTTCACGTATAAATAATAAATCTTTCAATGTTTCAACTTTGGTAAAGCTGGAGCAGAGGGCGTACAGTCTATTTCGAAGAGATAGTACACTATACTGCAGTTTGTCGTCTCGATCGAGTGTATTCGAAGAAAGAGAGAGACCGAAAGAGAGCGAGATAGAGAGAGAGAGAAAGAGAGAGAGAGAGAGAGAGAGAGAGAAAGAGAGATTGATAGAGTGTGTGTCGATGGGAGAGAGAGAGAAAGATAGAGAAGACCGACTCAAAGTTTATCGAGCTATCCGTTAGCAGAGTGTCAACGTTTCCGAACGTCACGTAGTGTGTTCAAGATCGTTTCCCGTTTTCGGTTTCGTGTCTCGACGCTCACGTTCCGCTCGCGTTCCGAGTTTATTTTCCCGAGAGAAGAGAAAAGAGAAAGAAAAAAAACCGAGAAGAAAGAGAGAAAAAGAGACTGAGGAAGCGAAAAACAATAAAAAGAAAAAAAAGAAAAGAACAAAAAGTAGGAAAAAAGTAAATCGACGGATATGACGACAGGGTAAACAAATAATTCGACCGATTCGAGACGCGACGAGTAAAGGAAAAAAGAAAAGAATAGGAAAAGAAAAAAGAAACTGTGCCCTTTTCTTAAAGTACCTACGTGAAAATCCCTTTTAACGACTATTACGATTACGACGACGAACTACCAAGGATATTTCTCGTTCGCGTTTACACCCGCGAATTTATTTCCCTCGAAGAGAAAAAACAGAAAAAGAGAAAAGGAAATAAAAGGAAAGAAAAGAGAAAGAAAATAATTGTATGAAAGAACGTCAAAAGTAAGTTGATAGATATGAACGATTAGGTGACCAATAATTTGACCAAATGATGTTATTCGAAATGATGAGAGAAAATGTTCCCCCTTTAGTAAAGTCCCTTCGTAAAATCCCTTTATGATTACGACCAAGGATATTTTCTCGTTCAACGTTGCACTATATACATATATACATACATACATACATACATACATACATATATATATATATATATATATGCAGACACACAGCCAAACACACATTTATATATGTATATAAATATATATAAATATGTGTGTATGTATGTGCATATATATATATATATATATATGTATGTATGCAATTACATGTCACCGTATTCTCTCTCTCTCTCTCTCTCTCTCTCTATCTATCTTTTTTTTTCCTTCATTTTATTTCCCTCCCATTCCCTATCACGTTTCAACCCCTGTTTCAACCCCCGTTTCTCTAGAAAATACATTCACACGCGATATACGAAATAAAAGTTCGTTGAATTCGAACCGATGTCGCCGTTTGGTTTCGATGTCTACACGTAAAACGAGTGTCCGACATCACGTACGTAATATGTACATATATATATATATATATATATATATATATATATATATATATATACATCAGAACGATTTTCAGAGAGAGCAAGGCGCATCGCGAATTTGAGTATACGCGTTAGGATGTGTTTGTTTGGATGTGTATTCGCGACAGATAAATATATATATATATATGCATACATATATACATAATTTGGGAGGAAAATTTAGAGGAAAATTTTGAAATGCCGTTGAAACGCGACGTAAACGGCGCAGACGACGGAAGGAACGCACGCGTTACCGGTACTAATATTTCAAACTGGAGTTGGTACTTCAGGCGGGACGCCAACGTTTCTCTAATGTTACGTCTAACGTTTTGGTATGACATAGAAAATGTTCTGTGTGCCAACTTATCGCGAAGAATCAAATATATATACACACACACACACATATATATATATATGTATATATGTATGAAACTAGATATATGTAAAAGGAAATGCGTGTAAATGTATGTGTGTGTGTGTGTGTATGTGTGCGAAGTTTGATGAATAAGTCGTTAGATAAGTCTAATATAATTAATCAAATAAGAATCTCTATATTTTTACATATATAAATATATATATATATATGTAAAAGTATTACCATAATTATAAGTCATACTTATTATTAGTATAGTACTGGTATTATTATACTAGTAGATATAAGCAAAAATACAATACATAGTAATATCATTTTTATTTATATATATATATCCGGAAATAAATCGTATTGGTTCTATTTCTCTCTCTCTCTCTCTCTCTCTCTCTCTCTCTCTCTCTCTCCCCTCTTCTCTTTTTATCTTTCTACGTGTTTCTCTCATAGAAGAGATAACATTATATATATATATATATATATATATATATATATATATATATATATTTATTTGAAATAGGGACACACATAGCTATACGCACACACGCACACACACGCATGCACGCACACATACGCCCACGCATACATCTATATATATATATATATATATAGATATACCGATCTGATTATGGTAATATTGTTCAAACAACGAGTCACGATATCGAGTATGTATGTATTTCACAGTACAACGAGACAGAGAGAGACAGAGAGAGGGACATATATATATATATATAGAGAGAGAGAGAGAGAGACAAGAGACGAGCGATATCATGTTGGGGCTGGACTGTTGTTGAATACGAAGCGCGGATCACCGCGGATCTAGTTGGTGACCGAATCCGCTCGAGGACGGTTTACAGGACAACGGGCCAATAATCCGAGGATGAAGCCGAATAGACCAATATTGCTAAACTTTCGAAGCTACCAACCTCTTCGGAACGATACCGTGAGAGAGAGAGAGACAGACAGAGAGACAGACAGACAGACAGAAAGAGAGAGAGAGAGAGAGAGAGAGGTACCATTCGATCGTCTTTCTAAAAAAAAAAAAAAAAAAGAAGAACGATAAAAAAAGGAAAGAAACGATATTCGACGATCCTAGAGAATTTTTATTCGTCAACTTCGATAACTCGTCGTCCCGGAGTATTTACTCCCTTTTTTTATCCCTCACCCTTCCTTTCCTTCTTTTTTATTTTCTCTCTTTCTATTTTCCTCCTCCCTATTTCCTCTTTTTTCACACAACAAATCCGTTATTATACAATATTTTTCCCGACGAAACGCGCGGTTTGGAAAAGTGGAGAGAGAATCGTACAGAAAAAAAAAAAAAAAATGAAAAAACAATTTATACGGATAATATATATATATATATATATATATATATATATATATATATATATAATACAGTAATATATATATTCTTTTTTTGTTTAATTTTTAATATTTAATTTAATATTATCGATATGTCATATATTCCTTTTTAATTTTTAGATATTAAATTAAATATTAAGTAAAAAAAAAATATATATATATATATATATATATATATCATCCCCCCTCGAAAGAAAAGTTATGAATAATTTAATTTTTATCAGTTTAAACCAAAGAGGTTTTCCGAGTGATCGATTAAAAATCAATTATTCTTTTTTCTCCTTTCCTTTTTTAAACTTTTCTCTCGAGTAGTAGTATATATATATATATATTTTTTTTTTGTAATTATTATTCTCTCTCTCTCTCTCTCTCTCTCTCTCTCTTTCTCTCGCTCTCGATCTATTCAGATCGCGTCGTAAAAAAAGTACCTACGAGAGTGGCGGGGCGGTAGGGGAGGGGGAAGTTTCGGTTCGACACTGCGTATTAATTCTTCGACTTTTACATCGGCTATATCACGAAGAATGATCGTCGTAATAGATGTGATCGGTTGTAAAACGTCACCTAAGTATCTACGATTGTGACTTTAGAAAAAGTCTCGTGAAAATATACTCCCACTTGATGAACCGCTTAACGCCGTGATAAAATGCTTCGCCTTATGTACGTACGTACGTACGTA
>OU964983.1:3138821-3146321 GCA_918808275.2 Dolichovespula sylvestris | reverse complement strand
TGACGCTCGAAAAGAAATGATAAAGAAAAGGAAAACGAGAAGGAAAAAATGAAACGAGAGAAAACAAAAGAGAGAGAGAGAGAGAGAGAGAGAGATCACGACTACCCCATAGCATTCATTGTGTCCACGTTTTATGTTCATCTTTATGGTATCTATCTATGAATACATACATGTATGTATGTATGTATGTATTTGTATGTACACGTATGTTACATCATGCTATCGATGAGCATTCGCATAACGAAATAGATTTCTCGATATCCGGAATGGGAAGTAAAAGGTAGTAAGCACTTGTTGTTGTCTTTTCGTTCTCATATTTAAGCTTACGAAAAGGTTAGAATCACCTGTTTATTTTTCACCGAATAATACGGAGTCAATGTTCCCCGTATCTACGTGTTGCATACATACATACATACATACATACATACATACATACATATCGATCGACGATACATACAAATTTTCTATACTTACGTCTCCTCCTCCTCCTCCTACTCCTCCTCCTTCTCCTCTTTCAGTCTCACCCTTACCCTCAGTCTCGACCCTTACCCCTACCCTCTCTCCCACTACCGCGTGTACCACAGGTACCACGAGTGTTCGCTTGGAGGGAGCGTTTTCCTCTTTGTTCTTGGTCCCTTTCCCTCTCTCCCTCTCCCCCTTTCCCTCTCTCTCTCTCTCTCTCTTTCGTGCTTTTAGCTTTCTCAGGAATGTAATACAAAGATTACTACCCTCGTATACGTACGTTGACTTACAAGTAAGGGAGCATTGGTGGAGAGGAAAACCGATCGAGGAGGACGAAAGGAAACACGTGGGGAGTGGGAGTGGAATTGGGAGTGGGAGGAGGGTGAGGGGAGAGGGGGGGGGGGAAGATGAAAGAAGAAGTACGTACGTACGTACGTATGTATATAGGGGAGGAGGTACGCATCTTTTTTTCTTTTCTACTTCTATTCCTTTTCGTTTTCTTTCTTTTCTTTTTTCTTTCCTTCTTTCCGTTGGACTCGTTCCATGAACCCAAGTATACTCACTCGGAGCAACTACTTACCATTTATCGCGAAACGATCTTATTTTAAATAATACAAGAGGAAGATGTAAAATATGGGAATGGGGATGGGAGAGGACGGGGGTTGGAACGGGAAGGAATAAAAAGAAGAGAAAGTATATAGGCAATTATGAAAATAATAAAAACGAATGCATACATACATAAGTATGTCTGTGTGCGGAAGCGCGCTTGTACGTGTATGTGTTTACAGAAAAGAATAAGTCCAGGCTAATCCGTAGCCTCGAAGAACAGAAGGAGATCGGCTGTTTGCAGACCTCGCAAGGCTTAAGGAATTGCTATGGCGGGTTAGGGAGCTTGGCTCGAGTGTACGAGACCAGTGCACCAGCACCAATACCAATACCAACACCAGCATCAGTACCCCAGTATCCCAGTACCAGTATCTGTACCAACACCAGCACACCAATACCAGTAGCAGTAGGAGCAAGCAAAGGAGGAGGATAGGTAGGTGGGTGCGGCTGCCTGGAGCATGATCCTCTAAGCCAAGGCTAAGAGGCTATTAGTTAGCTCTGCTAGCTGCGACATAACCCTACCCCTCCCCCTACCCCTCCCCCAACTCCAACCCCCTCCAAAGACTAACACAGTACTTACACTTCCTCCTACTCTTGGAATATCCAACGAACGATCGTGTCGCACCCGATGTTTCTTGCCCTATGACGAATCTCTCGATCGGCCTTATATTTAAATCTCGATCATCATCGTGACAACGACGACGATCATCGATCGTGATCGTGATCGTGATCGTGATCGTGATCGTGAGATCGTCTCGAATAGAAAATTTATATAACGTTACAAACGTGTCCGATTTCTTTGCTGAAGGAATTTCGACAAAAATTCTTACTTTCGCGGGGAGCTCATTAAAACTTCTTTTTCTTAGATATCGCGTAGGAAAAATGTCTAATCGGAACGGTAATACATTTTCTTACGATAATGCAAAACTGACCCTCATCTTGCGAATGTTTGGATAAGAGTTGATCCAACTAGCTTAGCAGATACTCGATCGCTTTTAGATACTCCTTAACAGCATCCATCGGAAGTATCCACCGTCTAACCACTCTCTCTCTCTCTCTCTCTCTCTCTCTCTCTCTTCTCTCTCTCTCTCTCTCTCTTCTTCTCTCTCTCTCTCCTTCCATTCCCTTTCGTTTAACCCGTACGCCAGTGTTAGAAAATCTTCTCGCCAAGTCGATTAGTAGTCCAAGCACGTTCGTTATTAGCTATTCGCTCGTATATAACATCCGCGACCGCTAAAATCAAACTTACTCTGTGGAAAGGACAAACTGTTCAAGATAATACACACATAATTCTACCCCTTACGTATAATCACGATCTACGAACGGTTATGGTCGAAGGATGAATTTTATCTTTCCCTAACGACGTATTTGTCTAATGTTGATAACGATAAAAAAAAAAAAAAGAAAAGAAGAGAACGAATTATATCACGGCGATATTTATTTTACGTTAATTAAGAAATTAATTAATTAATTAATTAATTAATTAACGTACTGACAAAGAGAAAAGCACCTCTCGTAATATACCCTGAATACGAAATAAGTAATTATACGACGGAACTTTGAAATTGTATTAGAGTATTAGATCGGACTGACCAACCCTAAATCGTGAATATTATATACCGATAAATAATCGTTTGATACGATCGAATTGTTAAATGATAATAAATAATAATAATAATAATAAGAAAATGAACGAATAATAAACTTGTCAAATACATTTTTGATTTCTTACGTTTCAAACCAACCTCACACACACTGGCCCAAACCTTCAAAAAATTCTAACTCGTCAATTTCTTCGTTCGTTCATTCATTCTCTCTATCTATCTAACTCTCTTTTCTCTCTTTATCTCTCTATCTATTTATCTCTTTACCATTCACACACGGGTGCCCGCAATTTCGTCTTATTTACGTTAGTTCGAAACACTCGTTTGCCCCGAAACGAAAATAAAAAGAGAAACGAACAAACGGCCAACAACACAAAGCCAAAAGCTAAAATAAAATAAGATAGTTCGGGTTCGGGCTGACGTTGGTATTAAACCACCCCTTAACCCCCTTAACCACCCTCTACCCCTCGGTCTCCCCGTACCCTGTACCAAACCCCGTACCCCACACTCCCATATTAATATCCTCCGTTCCAAAGAATAGAAAAGGAATCGAAAAAACGAGAAGGTAGAAAAAAAAGATAAAAAATAAAATCGACGACGAGGAGGAGGAGGAGGAGGAGGAGGAGGAGGAGGACGAAAGAAAAAAGTTGGAAGAAAAGAACAAATAATAATGTTCGGTGCATCGTAGCAAGGTTAGACTAGATTTGGTCTAAGGTTAGGCCAAACGGCGCCTATAATGGAATCTGATGGAACGCGCCGTGTCCCGAGTACCGGCGTGTGAAACTTTTTCGGGCGAAAAATAAAGAAGGAAAAAAAAAAAAAAGAAAAGGAAAATCAAAAATAAGAGGGAAAAAAAGAAACGGTAAAAAGATCGAAAAAGGACAGAACGAAACAAAATTCAAATGGCGCGAAATAAAGGACACGAAATGGAGCGCTCGCGTGCCATTCCAAATGGATGCGCATTAATTAAACTAATGGTCACTCGTAGTCGATGGCAATGGTGGGTCATTCGGAGTACTACGATCGTATCCATAGAGAGAGAGAGAGAGAGAGAGAGAGAGAGTGAGAATGAGAATGAGAGAGAGAGAGAGAGAGAAGAGACGGCAAGGATACGTCGTTACGTGCTTTCTCGTTATTGTGCTTTATTGGTTCAACTCTCTCTCTCTTTCTCTCTCTTCTCTCTCTCTCTCTCTCTCTCTTTCTCTTTCTCTTCTTATTTCACCGGAAAAGCATCACGCAACGGCGTTCGCTCGTAAATTCGAAAGAGATCGTAAATCCTGTAAAATATATGCGAGCAAAGTACATAGAGAAAAGGACTAAAACGTCAATAAATCATCTCTGGGCGCGTTCGTTTCGTGTTTTCGAAAATCGAGTTTTATTTTTAGACTATTAGATACCATTCGTACAACACCGTATACGTAGGAACCATTCCGTCTTTTCTCTATTCTCTTCCTTTCTTTTTTCTTTTTTTTTTGGTTTGTCTTCCAAGATTCATCCGGTTGAATCAATCGTTTTCGTTTTATTGTTATTTATTTATTTACTTATTTATTTATTTTTTTTTGTTTTGTTTTGATTCAAAAATAACAGTAAAGTATAATTTCGATAATTAATATTTAATATCGTCATTGTGATTGAATATTAATTGATATTTAATGTTAATTTTTTTAACGTTATCGCATCGACGTACGACCAGTCGATATTGGAATTCTCTTAATAATTGCATTGAGATTAGAACGGGTTGTTAAAGTTGCATAAAAATTGCATGCATCGCTTATCGTTGCATACTTTTTATCGACGATCGACGAAATTCATTAAGGTTATTATTATCGTTCTTTCGTTCGATCGAACTAACATGTATAATTAAATTTGTGATATCTCTTTGGAACGTTAGAAGTAAATATCAAGAAAATTTCGATCGTCGATGTTGAAATTCTTGAAATTGTTGCATCGTTATTGCGATCGTCGTGCGTCGCATAAGAATTGCATTTCTCAACGTTGCATACTTTTATCGACTATCAATAAAATTCCCGAACGGTTTAAAAATAACGATCGCTTTATTTCTCCGAAGTGTACGATATAAAAAAAAAGAATTATCACATCGATTTGGAACGATCCGAATGATTTTTACGAAGTGTCTATCATTAAACGGCTGAGGAATATTTCTTAATTGAAAGGGAAAAAAATTGAAACGTCGAGTATAGCGGTTCGTAAAATTGCATCGATGATGCAATTTCATTGACCGTTGCGTATTTTCTTCCCTTTTCCTTTTCTTTTTTCCTTCTTTAAAACAACGAAATTCTTCTAAACATTAAAGTCGATCGTTGTAATTTATATTCAATGCAACATTTATATTATAAGAAAGAAAAAAAAAAAGAAAACCAAAAAACAGATGATAATTTAATAACACAGCGTTATCTTTGGAACGTGAAACGTATACACACACACACACACACACACGCACGCACGCACATACATACGTAGATGAATAAATAGATACGTACATTACTTGATAAATATCAAAATCGAGATAGTGCGGTACGAAAACAAGACAAAAAAATAATCAAAAACAAAAAAAAAAGAAATCTATGGCGTTGGACGGAACATAGAAGATTCCCCTCCACCCTCCACCCCCATGATCATCGAATCTGTATTCTACTCTCGATGTCTCCTTGCTTCTTCCTTCCACCCGTTCGCCGTAATATACAAGGTGTATAGGTAATAACGGAAGACGTTGTGCTCTCGTGGACGATGCTCCGCATACGCTTGCCCTATTAGCATACAATTATCTTTATGCTTCTTTTATGATTCATATTTAGTAGTATAGTTCCCCTTCTCTCTCTTTCTATCGTTCACTCTCATTCCTTCTCTCTTACTCTTTTACTCTCTCTCTCTCTCTCTCTCTCTCTCTCTCTCTCTCTCTCTCTCTCTCTCCTGCTTTGCTCTTATTTTCACCATCGTGTCCCGTTCAAGCCGAGCGATTTCAAAGTTTTGCAACTTTTACGATCGAGCTCGTTCCTTCGAAACTTAACGTCTACGTGCAACTTCGTCTTTTACCATGAATCTTCTTACTATCGATACGTTTGATAAACTTTCTCTCTTCCGAAACTCTCTTCCCATTCTCGTATCTTCCTTTCTCTTTTTTCTCTTTTAATTCTTCTCCTTCTCTCTCTCTCTCTCTCTCTCTCTCTCTCTCTCTTTCTTATTTTCTTTCTTTATTTATTTCTTTTCAAATCCGTCATTAATTATAAAATCAAATCTAATTCTGTCCGATCGCTATGCTTAGAAATTCATTCATTCATTATTTAACTCGTTCATTCATTCATTGATCGTTGAAGTCATTGATTGTAAAAATTAATGAATGAATCCGTCTGTTTTTCATTCATTCGTTGAAACTCATTCGTTCTTTAACTCATTCGTTCATTGTTCGTTGAAATGATCGATCGTCAATATAATCAATGAATCCTTCTGTTTTTCATTCATTCATTGAAACTCATTTATTCATTCATTGATCGTTGAAATGATCGATCGTAAAAATAATCAATGAATCCTTCTGTTTTTCATTCATTCATTGAAACTCATTCATTCATTGATCGTTGAAATGATCGATCGTCAAAATAATCAATGAATTCGTACGTTTTTCATTCATTCATTGAAACTCATTCATTCATTGATCGTTGAAGTCATTGATTGTAAAAATTAATGAATGAATCCGTCTGTTTTTCATTCATTCATTGACTCATTCATTCTTTAACTCATTCATTTATTGTTCGTTGAAATGATCGATCGTAAAAATAATCAATGAATCCTTCTGTTTTTCATTCATTCATTGAAACTCATTCATTCATTGATCGTTGAAATGATCGATCGTCAAAATAATCAATGAATTCGTACGTTTTTCATTCATTCATTGAAACTCATTCATTCATTGATCGTTGAAGTCATTGATTGTAAAAATTAATGAATGAATCCGTCTGTTTTTCATTCATTCATTGAAACTCATTCATTCTTTAACTCATTCATACATTGATCATAGAAATACACACACACACACACACACATGCACACGTACATACCTACATACCTACATGAGTGAGTGGATATTCGATCGCAATGAAAAATCGATTTCTTCGAGATCGATTATTTAATTAATTCCTATTTTCTAATCTTTTATACCAAAGTTGTTGTCGAAATAATGAAAAGTTTTAAATACGACGATCGCTCACATAGCTCCGAGGGATCTATCCACGGTGTTACCCGACGTAGAAAGAAAGACAGAGACAGATAAAGAGAGAGAAAATACGGGAAGAAAAAAGGAAAAGAAAAGAAAGTATGAAGATGACTCCGGAAGATAAAAAGATAAAGAGAGGAGAGAAAAAAAAAGGAAAACAAAGAAGAAAAAAGGAACGAAACGAAAAAATATTAATTACCGAAAAATAATACGTCTCGAATATCTCGCGGAACGCGCCCATCGTATCTCGGACGCTCTCTACGTTTGAAAAAGTTTAAATCTTTAAACAGTGCGGCAACTCATTAAAACTTCTCACTGAAAATGGAAGGTGAGAGGGGGCGGGGGTGGTTAGGGAGAAAAAGAAAGAAAGAAAGAAGGAAGGAAAGAGGTGAAAAGGTGGGGGAGGGAAACACCGAGAGAGAGAGAGAGAGAGAGAGAGAGAGAGAGAGAGAGAAGAAACGCGGAAGAAGTTGAAACGAAGAATGAAACGAACGAAAGGGTAGAAAAAGAAGAAAATATAAAAAAGAACTAAGGAGGAGGAAATTCGACGAACGCATAAAAGTTATTATCGGTGATAAAAGGGATCGAGGAAAATCTTTG
>OU964983.1:3123821-3133821 GCA_918808275.2 Dolichovespula sylvestris | reverse complement strand
GCGAGCGAGCGAGCGAGCGAGTGGCGGGGAGGGTAGGGTAGGGGAGGGGAGGGGAGGGGAGGGGAGGGGAGGAGGCATCGGCATCATCGATCTTTGAACCGTTGATTTATCAGCGATTGAAAAGGGATGAGTTTGGTTGGTTGGGATAGGTGAGTGGGTTAGGTGGGTGGATGGGTGAGTTGAGGTGGTATGATAGGTGTGGGTAAAGGGGTTGGGTTGGGTTACAATGGAATGGGTTGGGTTGGGTTGGGTTGGTAGGGGTGTGTGTGTGTGTGTGTGTGTGTGTGGGTGATTGGTAGAAAGGGTATAGGGTTTTGCTAGCAAGTGAATACATATGCCGTGAATCGACAGGAAAATCGGGCAAACGTCGAAGGGCTGTACTCGAGAAGTGGAAGCAGTACAAAGGGGTCACCCTCTTTGTGATAGGAAGCTGTCAATATTTGTCTGCGTCCGGTTACACATTGAACGAGAGAGAGAGAGATAGATAGATGGATAGATGGATGGATAGAAAGTGAGAGGAAGAGGAAGAGAGGTGGTCATGCGATGAACCGTAATGTCATCAATTATCTCTTACATACCATCGAACGAACCCCACTCCACCCCTCCCTCACTCCCCCCACCGTAAAATCGTGCGATTAACTCTATCGCAGTGTAACCTTCAATCCCGATAGCTTTGGGAACGAACTCATCGACACTCTTTCAACACTACGTCAAGCTACTATATGGTTGACCGAGCTAGCTTAGTGATTAGTTGGGTTGACCAAATCCTTTCAATTTCTCTCTCTCTATCTCTCTCTCTCTCTCTCTCTCTCTCTTTCTCTTACGGTTTGATCTTTACCACTGTTGTTGATCTCCGTTCGATAGACATCGGAATGATTTCGAACTGATCCTAGGAACTTGAAGCTATATATATAGAGAGCCTCGAGAGAACAACGATAAACTCCTTTGACGACAATTCTATCCTGTTTGGTATATATATATATATATATATATACCTATATATATACAGGTTTGATCTATAATACCTTCCGTTGATACAACATTCATATATATATATATATATGGTCGAACGAATCAACAATAACGAATTAGAATTTATAAATTTATTTAATCCCTTTTGATATATATATATACATATATATATATATGCATACATATATATATATATTCTGATATTATATATATATTCTGATATATATATACATATACATATACATATATATATATATATATATATATATATAGGTTTGATCTATAATACCTTCCGTTGATACAACATTCGATTACGAGTCTAAGTAATTTCCAATTGGTCGAACCTCGGATACAGGTTGAGAATATACCATAACAAACGATTAACCGGTCCTTTGACGAAAATCAAATCCTAGTTACTAATCCTGTTCGACTATAGTTTACCGATTAATTCGATCGATCTTTCAATTTATCTCAAGTAGCTCGATCTTTACTTCCCCTGAAACATTCACACACACACAAAACACCACACTCCCATTTCCATCCCCCTACCATCCATCCGTTAATTCCTATTTAACATAAATCTAAAATAGTTATCGAGTGTTGATGTTGTTGGTGGTGCTCGAAGTTCAAATTGAGGATCGACCGATCGAGTTTGATTCACCCACCAATCCCCTCGATCTAATCAATTTCTTCGATCAATTATCGTCGATCTTCTATTGCCATTAACACTAAACTGATTATCGTCAATTCCATTTGTCGTAAACAACGGGGGGGTCTCAAATCGTCCTTCTTTACCAAACGACGGGAAAATTGAATTTCAATTTCGTTCGATCCAAACCCCTTTCCTAACTTACCGATCAGTTCGGGTCCAAACTAAAATCCTTCTAATCTCCTTCTCTAGAATCGCCATCTTCCCTCCTCCTCATCCCTCTCGCAAGCCATTCTCCCTTTCTACAAGATCCTTCGTCAATAATCGATTCAACGCAAATATCCAATTACTATAATGTCAAGCTGTTTAGATAACCAGCAGCCCTGAGGTCGATCGAAAAAGTTGCCTGATTTCATCCCGCCGCCTGTTGGTTCAACTCTGAGTTCCAACTAATCTACCCAAATGGACTAGCTTTAAGTTAATCGATTAGTCATCGATATCTATACGTCTAATCTAATATCCAAAGGAGTCTAATTTAAAAATCGTGCCAATTATATTTAACCGAGTTGAGATCCAATCGATGAATTGATATTGAACGAAATTGTTATTTCTTTTTCGAAAAAACGTATTCGTGCAAGATATTCGTTATGATCGTTCTAATATATTTTATCTTAGAGAGAAACACGAGGACGAGGACAAACGATTATAACAACGCAACGACAACGACAACGACAACAACGGAATGTCGAGATCGATCCTCTTCATTGTC
This sequence comes from Dolichovespula sylvestris, assembly GCA_918808275.2. NCBI lineage: Eukaryota > Metazoa > Arthropoda > Insecta > Hymenoptera > Vespidae > Dolichovespula > Dolichovespula sylvestris. The sequence goes on along the minus strand of OU964983.1, from coordinate 3,131,431 downwards.
GAATCGATAACAGGCCTACTTCTCTACCTCCTCGTCCTCGTTCTCATCACTCCTCACCTCTCCATTCCTCTCGGGGCTAGCAGAAGCACGAAGCGTGCTTCATCTTCCGCGATTGGTAGTACTCCGATGCTGCTGCTACTGCTGCTGCTGCTGCTGCTGCTGCTTCCCATCTCGAGTGTCCTTCAGAGGTTCCCGTGGCTAGACAGATAGATTGGAAGAGTGCGGAGGATGAATATCGGGAAGAGGGATATAGTCGTATGGATAGGATCGTCAAGATATTTATATACTATACATACATACATACATACATACATACATACATACATACATACATACATACATACATACATACATATATATATATATATATATATATATATATATATATATATACGTACGTAACGTTACCAAATCGACCACAAAAAAATCCCATCGTTCGTTTATTCTTACGATCAAACCCACCACCACCCCAAAAAAAAAAATATCAAAATTTTCATACCTGTTCGTTTCTCCTTTTTCTTTTCTTTCTCTCTTCTTTTTATTTTTTTTTTATTTCCATCCCTGCCTTATCGTCCTTTATCCTCCTTCTCCTCTTCCTCCTCCTCCTCCTTCCTTTTTTACGTTCAACGTATAGGAAAGAAGGATAGATAAAAAAAAAATAAAGAAAAAAATAAGAATCGAGGTTCCTACTGGCGGTGTAATAAATTACGCGATATATAATTTTATTCGTTTCGTTCGAAACGTTTTCTTTTTTCTTTTTTTTTTTTGCTATATTATACAAGGGTGTTTCAGCTGAAGAACATTATACTATTATATATATATGTATGTATGTATATAAACTGTTCATAACAAATCTCTTTTTAAATCATTCAAAGTATGCCGTAAGAGTTTGTCGCATTATAAAACAGAAAGAAAATGTTTAGGCGGCCTACTTTGACTGAAACACCCTGTATATCGTTTATGTGATGTAAAATTAGTTGTATTCTTTCTGGGATTTAATACTTTTTGCTTCTTCTTCTTCTTCTTCTTCTTCTTCTTCTTCTTCTTCTTCATTTTTCCTTCTCTTTCGTTCTTCTGTTCGACGAGAGGAAAGAAAAAATAATTAAAAACAAAAATTAGTCTTCTACGTGAGAAACTTCGAAAATAATTACTAGTCTAATTAACAATGAGTTTATGTATATAGTTTATGTATATATATATATATGTGTGTTTGTGTGTGTGTGTGTGTGTGGGATATATTGTTTTAATAATTATAAGTATACGGAATATATAATTTAAAATTGTTTCAGTGACGACATATAGTGTACAATTTTTAATAGTTATTAATATGTGTATATACATTTATCTATATATATATATAATATATGTATTTATGTATATATGTATATATGGGATATATAATTTAATATACTTCTAATATAATAGTACATGGTATACATTTTCTAACAATTATTATTATATTGGGGCACACACGTTAATTAAAATAATCACTAGTATATAGGAGGATGTGTAACTTAAACTATCATATACTATAGTAATTATTTTCGAAGTTTATAAAAAGCAACCATGTTAAGGAAACATTTTGTAGTTAGTAACATATATATATATATTTATATATATATATGTGTGTGTGTGTGTGTGTGTGTTAATTATTTATATTTTGCTCTGTTAGTATATAATAATAAGAGTAATAACTACTAATATCATGTTAGTATAATTACTACAATACATACTGACCATTAATTTGACCGTCAATTTTGAAAGTGGTACAAGTCCATTTTCTTTTGTTTCGAGAAAATTAAATGTTCATGATCATTGATTATGCAATTTCTTTTACCGGCCAATTTTAAATTGTACAAAGCATTGGCATTTTTTAAGATATTAAATAATAACTAGTTATAAACAAAAAGTTTACACTAAATTAAACATGAATTACGTCATATTTCATTTTTTCTTAAAAACGACTTACATCACTTTCAAAATAAACGCTACATACATATATGTATATATATAAGACGAAAAAAAAGAAAAATATACAAACGATCTTACATGTCACAAAATGTCGCTGTCACGTTAATAATGTTACATTGCAAAATGTTGTGTGAGAAAAGAAGATCGAGAAGGAATGAGACAAAAAAATATATATATATATACTACTCAACGAAATTAATTCGTTTGGTCTATTTGATGTGTTTGTTTGTTTCGTTTTATTATTGTTTCTTTTACTAATAGATCTATCGCATATTTCAATTGAATCCTATGTAGTATAATGTATTTTTCGTTTTTTGGTGACCAACGTGATAGTTATATATATGTATATATACATATATACATATATATATATATATATATATGCATATGTAATTTTAAAGTTACGGTATTATTTGTATATCATTATAATTTGAAAGAGGTGTAAGTCGTTTTTAAAAAAAAATGAAATATAACGTAATTCATGTTTAATTTAGTGTAAACTTTTTGTTTATAACTAGTTAGTATTTAATATCTTAAAAAATGCCAATGCTTTGTTCAATTTAAAATTGGCCGGTAAAAGAAATTGCGTAACCAATGATCATGAACATTTAATTTTCCCGAAACAAAAGAAAATAGACTTGCACCACTTTCAAAATAAACGGTCCATATTTTTTCCCTCTTTCTCTTTCGTTAACAATTAATTTAATATCCCTAATTAATAATGCGTAATGGACTCGACAAAAATCAAATGGACGTGTGTGTATCTTCTATCTTTTTCTTCCATTTGTACACTAATATGGGGAGGGGAAAGGGGGGATAAAATACTTTTTCGTACTGTATCGCTACACTAATGCTATACCTACGTATATGTGTGTGTATATATATATAGATATATATAAGCACTGCACAGGATATACCATGCATATATAGTTAACTACATGGGAAGAGTTTTGCATACGTTTTTTCAGACGAGAATATAAGAGAATAAAACATACAACATTAGCTATATATATATATATATATATATATATATAGCAAAAAAGAGTACCGTTCAATATAGTTTTTAATAAGACGAAGAGTGTAGGGATTGGTGGTGGTGATGGTGATGGGATTAAGGTGCCATATTTGATTACGGGGAAAAGAATTAAAAAAAGAAAAAAAGATAGAAAGAAAGAAAGAAAGAAAGAAAGAAAGAAAGAAATAAATAAATAAATAAAAAATAAAGGGAAGTTGATTATTCGATCTAAACGTACCAACGGAAGCTGCTTATTAATAATCAAATTGTTTATCTCTTTACTTCATTTTTCTTTTTCTTTTTCCTTCTCTTTTCTTCTCTCTCATTAGTATAGCGTCTAGACGCGATAACACATTTATGAATTATTGTGACGACTTCTTTAACATCGACAAAACTCGATTTATCTCAGCTACGTATTTATATGTAGGTGTGTGTGTATATATATGTATATGTATATAATATACACCTGTACACCACGTTATTACTAGTTTTTTCTCTTTTCTTCTTCTCCTTCTCCTTCTTCTTCTTCTTCTTTTCGTCTTTACTTTTCTTTAAATATAATATTATCGGTTATAATAAATTTTAATACAATAGGATTATCAATGATTTACTTTGGATATATCTTCGCGAAGCTTCAATCTTTTTCAATGGTCAATAATATTAACTTCATCCCACCCTACCTTCCTCCATCCCTTCCCCGTAATATGTCCCAATTATCATCAAACGGAGGCGGGGGTGTTATAATTATATACTTCGTTTTACAATTTTTTTTTGTCTTTTTACCTCTTCGAGTTTTTTAATTTTTGTTCTTTTTTTATATTTTTTTTTTTTTTCTATCCAATTACTTATATACCACAAACCGAGATATACGATTATATTGATTATATTGATTATATTGATTATATCGATTATATTGATTATAAGGATCGAATCGTGGATCGAATTTTATTTTTTATAATGTTTCTTATTTTTTATAATGTTTTTTTAAACGTGCGATGCGAAAAACGAGAGGAAGAGAGACAGAAAGACAGAGACACGGAGATATATATATATATATATATATATATATATATATATATATATATATATATATACATATATATATAGGGAGAGAAAGATAGATGGATAGATAGAATGCGACACACATTCGTGACGACGTACTTTCATTGCTCTCTCTCTCTCTCTCTCTCTCTCTCTCTCTCTCCTCTCTCTCTCTCTCTCCTCTCTCTCTCTCTCCACTCTCTCCACTCTCTCCACTCACTCACTCACTCACTCACTCTTTCATTCGTACCGGGGGACACCATTTGTTTCAACCCAAATGTTTGCTACTCACGAAAGGTGGTTGTGGATCGAGGCCCCGGATAGAAAATGCCATAAATAATTCATCCTTTATGGTATACTACTCTACAAACAACCTGGGTGGTCGTACCTTGATGGCAAACGACGGACATAACGGAAAGACTACTACTATCAGATTATATTAATTTATAGTGTGTATGTGTATACCTATCTATATATATATATATGTATGTATGATGTATGTATGTATGTATGCATGTATGCACATTAAAACAAATACGAACAATACGAACACGAAAGCACATACGTATATGTACGCGTACGTACAAATATCTACGTATATATGTATTAAACTCATATAAATGGATGGATGGATAGGTCGAGTTGGTTTGGTTGGTTGATTTTTGTTTGATCGATAGGATCGTACGGTTTACTTTTTATTTTGAAATTAATCGAGAGAACTCAATCATCGAGATAATTATCGAATTATCGCGTAGCGCAAGAGCGCGCACGCCACGTCGTACGGACCTAGTTCTTTTTTTTTTTTTTTTCTTTTTTTTTTGCAGAAAAAGAAAGAAATATGAAAGAGAGGAGAGAAGGAGAAAATAAAAAAGATACTTTTTTTCTCCCCCTCTCTCTCTTTTTTCTTTTGCTCTTGTTTTCGCGTTTGCTCATATATAACTCGACTGCAAGAGATCTAAAATTCTATCCTTCCTCGGGGCCCTTTATCATTCTTTCTGTTATTTTTCTTTTTTTGGGTTGCGATGTTGTTCTGAGATTGCAGGAGGTTATTTCCTCTATTTCGTTTTATTCTATTTCATTCTATTTCATTTTATTTCCCCATCGTCTTTCTCTCTACTTTCGCAAATTCGATCGATCCACCCCCACCCCTTCCTTCTTCTCTCTAAACCCTCCTCCCTCACCCCTCGTCCTCCCCTCGCCATCGTCATTTTATCGTCATCGTCGTCATCGACGATTTACAATTCACATAGTACATCTAACATTTATTTCATCGATTATATCAAATCAATTGAATAGATTGAAGCTAACGCGAAACCACAGTTAAAATTTTGGCATAGATTGGGACGTAGGCGAGCTCGTAAGATTGTGAATCTCGTCGAACGATTTAATTGCGCTTTGTAGATCGTCCATGCCTCTTCTTGTCTTAGACGTTAGATCGTCGAATTGACGGACCGTTTGCGTTAGGAGATCGTCGAATTCCTCAAGGTGTAACTTCTCGATTACCCACTCCATCGCTTGGCGACCCTACGAATTGAGAAATCGTTATTTCAAAGGGGAAAATAAGAAACATAACAAAAAAATTTTTGATAATTATCGAACTATTTCTGACGATTTTTTATTTTTTGTTTTTTTTTTTGTTTTTTATTTTTCTTTTACACTTACAATTAGAGATCATTATATCTCGTTAGGATTTCTTTTTTTTTTTTGCAGAAGTTGAAAGAATTCTGTGAATATTTTTTTTTTTATTTATAGAAAAAATATCTAGTATTAGCAGTAGTAGTAGTAGTAGCAGTAGTAGTAGTAGTAGTAGTAGTAGTAGTAGTAGTAGTAGTAGTAGTAGTGGTGGTGGTGGTGGTAGTGGTAGTAGTTAGTAGTAATAATCTACTAATAAGTATTTAACTCTCTATAACTATTTAAAAATTATTTTATTTTTATTTTATTTTTTTATTATACTTGCATATGAAATGATATAATTTGAAAATTATGATATATATATATATGTTATAATATGTAACATTATTAATTGAACTATTAACAGTATTTCTTTTTTTTTTTTTTTTTTTACTATTATTTATATATTTATGTCGTCATTATTATTATTATTATTATTTACTATATGATTTAACACTATCATTCACTGGTATAAATAATACCTATCATGTTCCGTATAAAACCGTAAAAAAAGAGGGAAAAAAAAAAAAATAAATTGCTAACACAATGCAACGATCAATTTGTCCGACGATAAAATAAAATGAAATAAAATCAAATCAAATCAAATCAAACCGAACATACGTTAATAGGATTACAGAGATCGTTATCACAGTTATAGAGAGTTTATATAACCTTCCCTCTTATCGAATTTTCACTCTGTACTTATTCCTTTTTTATTTTTATTTCTATTGTTATTATTACTACCCTGCAAACCATATTTATAACCGATAACGGAAGGAGAAGTACTCTTACTCTACGTTTATTTTCTCACTCGACTGAATCATTCGAAAACATTTATCTCCCTTTTATATTCCCATTCGAAGGGATACTGTCGATAAAAAAGAAAAAAAAGAAAAAAGAGAGAAAAAAGGAAAATAAAATAAATTTAATAAAATAAAATAAAAGATAAAAAAATTGAACCGACACTTTCGTTAAATAAACGGTAAAAACATTTATCTCCATTTTATATTCCCATTCGAAGAGATACTGTCGATGATATAATAAAAAAAGTAAAACAAAATAAAAATAAAATAAAATATAATAAAATAAAAGATAAAAAAACTGAACTGACACTTTCGTTAAATAAACGGTAAAAACCAATAAAAAAAAAAAAAAAAAAAAAAAAGAAAAACAAACTGAAAAAGAAATCACGAGATTGATCGATCCGATATTAATTGAATTTATACGAATAGAATAAAAATAAAAAAGATCTTTTTCCATATCTTTTTTTTTTTTTTTTTTTAATTCCTTCATTTCAACTTTAATTTATTACGATTCACGAATTCTTCTCTTTTTATTATTAACTCATTTCTTTTATTTTTTTTTTTTGTTTTCTTTTCTCTTCTCGACTCGTTCGCACGTTTATTTATTTGTTTGTAGATTAACACGACCGTAAACTCACCATGCCCGAATTAAAGCAAATCTTCGAAGTCAATAATTCCTCCATGTAATGAGTAAGAGGTACACCGCTGACCGTTACAACGGCCTCCTGTTGTAACAAAGTTTTCCCAGCATCGTTCGGATGGGGTGTATATCTGACGGTTTCATCCACCGCTATGTGATTGCAAAAGGTTAACTGGAAAAAAATAGAAAAAAGAGAGATGAAAATAGAGAAAGAAAAAAATAAAAAAAAATATATATATAAAATAGAAATAGAAATAGAGATAGAAATAGAAATAGAAATAGAAAAACAAAGGGAATGGGACGAAATGGAAATCGTTAGATACGGTCGATTAACTCCTCTCACAATTCTCGACGTTAAAGTGGAGGGGTGGAGGGATGGACGAGTGAGAGGTGGAACGACGCACACACGAAAATTGTTTCGGTTGCTTTTCACGGTTGTTACTGCGGTCAAGTTACCATCGACCGCATT
>OU964983.1:3108821-3116321 GCA_918808275.2 Dolichovespula sylvestris | reverse complement strand
AAAGAAATGATAAAGACAAAAAAAAAAGGAAGAAGAAGAATCCTCCAATCGTTAAAATTCGCTGAAAATTTGTTCAATGGTTCGAGGAAGAAAAAGAAAGAAGAGAAGTTCCATTTTACATCGAATTTAATCCCACGCGAGCTCGATCCTTCGATAATGATGAATTCGATATGATAATACTTAAATATCCAAGGATTGTGTGATCGTCCTGAGTCGAAGATTTATGTAAGACGTTAGCCAGAGGATTGACCTGAATGAAAACAAAAAAGAAAAAAGAAAGAAAGAAAGAAAGAAAGAAAAGAAAAGAAAAAGAAGGGATAGATACCCGAATAAATTATACCTCGAATATAATCGTGAGCGATCGTTATTTGTGAAATGGTAAAACGCCTATCCCATTTTGAAATTCTAATCGGCAAAAAATGCATACTCCTCGAATACGGACCAATTATATCTTCACGAGTAACCATTCCAAAAGAAAAAAAAAAAAAAAAAAAAAATATCAAAAAAAAAAAAAAAACGAAACGAAAGGAACAAAGAAAAACAAAGAGAAAAAAGAAACGTACGAGAAGCGGGCGCATTGCGTATGCATGTTTGCATATCTCCATCGAGATTAGAACCTCCCCTATCATCGAGATTAGAACGTTTCGTTGGGCAAGATATTACTAAGTGTGAGATATATACATACATATGAGATATATGAGATACATCACACATACATATATGTATATATATACAAGCGGATAGATAGAGAAACATACTATAATCCCCGTTTCACCATACTATACCACACTACAACCCCATCCCACTCCCTCTTCCTTCCTCCCCTCCTCATCCATAAAGGTTCCCGTGATACGGTTTTGCCCTTTGCCATTATAACGAGGAACACAGTAAGGTAGAATGGGCTTGGGAGTGGCCCGCGTTATAGGGCTAGAGAGAGAGAGAGAGAGAGAGAGAGAGAGAGACCTTCTTCACCGTATAACTACTATAGCTCGAGTAATTAGCATCGGTGCATAATTGAAAGGACTTTACGGATCTGGCTGGAGGCAGCATTGTTCATTGAGGTGTACGTTCTCGATTCGACCGGCCATACCACCGCCGCAACCGCCACCACCACTACCACCATCACCTACCACCATCGCCATTACCATCACTACACCACCATCAAGCGATTCGATGCCTGCTTGTTTGTGTGCCAGAGTAAGCGGAGAAGGAGGAGGAGGATGAGAAGGAAGAGAAGAGGGATAGAGGAATAGTAGGGTGACTGGTGTGTGCCTGCCTGATTCCTCAAATCTACGACGATGCATAGCTTGAAGCTGGATCGACTCCCCGCCTCCCCACACCCCCCTCTGATGCAGTTTAGGTATGGACATCGGCCATCTATCTATTCATCCATTTATTCATCCATCTATCTATCTATCCATCTATGTATCCATCTATATCTATCTATCTATCTATCTGTCTGTCTGTCTGTCTGTCTGTCCGTCTGTCTATCTATCTCTTCCTCTTCTTAGTCCCCCCCCCCCCACCCCCTCTCTTTCTCTAGCTTGTTTGATGTAGCGCAGTTTCACTTACTCTCCGCCTACTCCTACTCTCTATCTCTCTTCTCTTTCTCTCTCTATCTCACTCTCTGCCATACACATATACACGTACACTTTTGCGGTAATCGGCGATTTCAGCGGATTTCAGGAGATAGAGAATCGCATGCCGACAAATCCGTATTAGATCGTGTAAACGAGAGCTTCGTATCTACTGTACACACTCGGATCAACGAGTAAGTGGGTACTCCGTTTCTCTCTCTCTCTATCTATCTATCTATATATCTATCTATCGGTTATTTCTTTCTTTCAGCCTTTCACGATATTACCTCGTACAACTACAAAATTCGTAGAACAAAGGTACCTAAACTCTCTACGTATGTACATATCAACAGACTGATGTTAAGGAATTTCAATGAGTATACCACGAGTAAAATACCATTGGGGAAGAGGGAGGAGTGGAAAGTACAGAAAGAGGTAGGTTAAAGAAAAAGAGAAACAGAAAGAGTTATAGGGAGAGAGAGAGAGAGAGAGAGAGAGAGAGAGAGAGAGAGAGAGAGAGAGAGAGAGAGAGAGAGAGAGAGAGAGAGAGAGAGAGAGAGAAGGAATGAAATGGTAGGAAGGTTTTTTTTTTTAAAAGCGTTCTTTTTGTTTCCTCCCTCTCTCTCATTTCTATCCCTTTCTCTCTTCCTCTTTCTCTGTAAAATTGGATGGAAGTATTATCGCTTGGTTCAACGAGAGAACACGTTCTTCTTTCTATGGGCGTTTAACATGAAATCATACGGAAGTTCGGTTTTAGGTGCTGCCTGGTTGCTGGTTGGTCGGTTGGTTGGTCGGTCGGTTGGTTGGTTGGTTGGTTGGTTGGTTGGTTGGTTGGTTGGTTGGTTGGTTGGTTGGTCGCGGTTAGCTCGAGTTCACAGCGCCTCTTCTCGTTAAAAGTCACGAACGAGTGCTTTGAGATGAAATTCGTATTTTCGGTAGAGAACAAAATGCCCGGAGAGAATTAGACAAAGAGCATTTCCGTATCTGCATGAAGATAAAGGGCAAAAGGTGCATTGAATAATACATGAAGGGTATTATAGACACTAAAGGGCCTTTGTAATCGAGTAACCTGTCGAAAGCGTAAGTTGATATTGCGCACCCGTTAGTAGCGCTTGGATGCGTCCAATGCGTAACGCATGCAGTCTGTCTATATTAAGTTACAATGAGTATAATCCACGCTTTGATACGATTATCAATGAAAATGTATATTTCTTGTAATTAATAATAATACGTTTGTATTCTCTATGCTCTGGTGTGTAAATGAATGATATCAATCGAATCTGAGATACAAAATTTTCAATGCAAATTTGCGACGATCGAGTATCAATATTATCGAATATAATTCGTCGGTTATCGAAATTAAATAATATTTTCTTGTTTTTTTTTTTTCCTGTTTTCTAAAGACCGTACGAGACACATATCATATTTTATTACAAATAAACATCATTTTATTTCGACGATTCGTCATATCGTTTCAATTATTTTTCTCTATATTGAAATTAAATTCTCTTAATATAAGGAATATTTCAATATTTTCTGTGCGCATATATATATATATATATATATATATATATATATATATATATAAAACAGGGTGAGCCCAAAGGCCCTAAGAGATTGTTTTTTCTTTTAATCGTTTACCTATTTCACTTTCCTTTTTTCTTTTTTTTTTTTCTCAAAATTGTACAACTACACGCTCGCGTATAATTTTTATTTATATTATTAATATATACGTACGTACATACATACGTACATATATGTGTGTGTGTGTGCGCGCGCATAAAAATGTAGCAAGATGACGACGATTGTCAAAATTTGATTACGTATATCAAAGCATCTATGAAACTCAAAAAAAAAAAAAAATCTCATAAAACGTAAAAACCGAAAGAAAACGAGGGAAATACAGAGAGACAGAGAGATGCGATTTGCGATTTTCCGCATGACAAGGTTCTTCCTGCTGGAGGAAAATAAACGTATGTACGTTTTCGACGAACGAAAAAGAGCAGAGTAATAAATTTAACGAAGATACACAGTGAGTGAGAGCAAGCGAGAGAGAGAGAGAGAGAAAGAAAAATAGAGAGAGAAAGAGAGAGAGAGAGATAGGACGAGAAAGTAAAGAGAAAGGGGGATAGATACTTTAAACGAAAATACACACCGTGATGTCGTTACCAGCCATTTTTCAAAAGTGTCGCATAAAAAAGAAAAAAAAAGGTACAATCCCCGAAAAACAACATCCCTCAAAAAATAAAAAAAATATAGTAAAAAAAAAAAATAGGAAAAAAACAACTTGTTCCAATGGACGATGTCAGAGGACATTGGCATACTGGACCAGCTTAAACAGGATCAACGATGATATCTACATAGACGAGAGAGAGCGAGAGAGAGAGAGAGAGAGAGAGAGAGAGAGAGAGAGAGAGAGAGAGAGAGAGAGAGAGAGAGAGATTGTGTGTGTGGGATGTAAAAGTCGAGGAGATAAGCGAAAGGATATACATACGTTGTCCGACACGTCGCTCCGTTTCGCTTCGAAGTTACAATTTTTCATTAAGCCGACCACCATATATATATATATATATATATATATATATATATATATATATATATATATATATATGTCCACCATATACGTATACGTATGTACGTACACACCCATATTTCAATCGATTCAAAATCTCGTACCTTCGTAGAGCCAACAAAATTCGCGCTTTCCTATTTATAATATGCTCGTGCACACATATACATTTATTAATATATATTTTTGTTTATTATTTTTTTTTTCTTAATTATGTTTGTATAATTCTTTTTATATTGTTTTTTTTATTTTTTTTTTTATATTTGCGTTTACGAATTATCGTAAAAAAAAGTTATTGATTTTTGAAATCACCTAAAAGCTTTGGTACCGTTTAAAAGGACTTCCGGGGTCCACACTTTTGCTATCATAAATATAAATTATAAATAAACATGCATGCACACATACACACACGCGTACGATGTTATTCAAATATTTATATTACAGGTGTGTACAATTATACGTTCATAAAATAAAATAAAATAAAAGTAAAAGAATATTGAATTTTTATCATTTCATATAAACTATCGGATCATATCAAACGTTTTGAGTTATTTTATTACCATTTAACTTACTTTCGAGTAATCACATTTCGTTGATAGAAATCAGATATCTGTATATGGTCGAACGTTTTGATGGTACATATCGGTTATCAGATTTAAGTAGTATAAGTCAGTTATAATATTTGAGTAGTACAAGTCAGATATATCCGCAAATGGTCGAACGTTTCAGTAGTACACGTCAGTTATCAAATCGAAGTAGTACAAGTCAATTATCATATATAAGTAGTATAAGTCAGTTATCATATTTGAGTAGTACAACTCGAGCACGTTCCTATGTGATCGAATATTTAAGTAAGCAGAGGGTAAACCTTACTCGAAGAAGAAGCAAAAAAAACAGAAAAGGAAGAAAAGGAGAGAAAAAAATCAATGGAACGATTGATCGATCGTTCGTAACTAGCATCATATTTGTACATACATCAATCGCGTTTAATGCATCTTGCTTGCATACTAATTAATCGATCACGTCGACAACGCTCGATTTGATTTAATCGATTACCGTCGGTAATATATGACTTTCGGCATGACTTCGAACCGACATTATAATACGATTCGTTATGTTGTCGCTTCGGCTTTGAACATTTTTCTAACGATAATTAATTATAAAAAAGAAAGGAAAAAAATAAATAAAAAATATTCTCTCTCTCTCTCTCTCTCTTTCTCTCCGATTTTTGTTCATACGTTTATACTTTTTTTGTAAACTTTATTATGCTTTCTATATGAAAAATGAAAAGAGATAGAAAATTCTCAACCACCACCCTCTCTCCCACTCTCTATCTCTCTTTCTATCACACATACATACATATATAAACGCACACGTTGGCACCATGCAATTTGTTGTTTTTATGATTTAGAGGAGTGCACGTACAATAATTCAGTCCACGACGTATCCAGCGAGTTCCAGACCCTCCACTATCCGCCATCCTCTCTCTCTCTCTCTCTCTCTCTCTCTCTCTCTCTCTCTCTCTCTCTCTCTCTCTCTCTCTCTCTCTCTCTCTCGCTCTGTCTCTCTCTGGTTTGCTTCGCGCAACTCTCTCAAGCCCTCCATCATCAAAGTCCACGGGGAGTCCACGAGCTCGACCAGGATACATCGCCGATACACGCGTCCGTTATTAATTCTCGTCTGATGGCAACCACCATCCCACCATATCCCACAATATCCTACCAACGCGAAAACACGAGAGAGAGAGGGAGAGAGAGAGAGAGAGACGACTCGGCCTCGAATTTTCGCGCCTAACAACGCGCACATATATTCGTGTCGAAATGAAGTAACAGGGATCGTTAACCCTTCATAAAAACTTTTTTTCTCTCTTTTTTTTTTTTTTTCAAATACTTCGTAATTTTCGTATTGTATGTATACGTCTATATATATATATATATATATTTTCTTTTTATGAAACTGTTTTTCCCTTTCCTATTTTTTAAATTCTATATTAATTTATGGACATTCGTAATTTTCGAATTATGTGTGTGTGTGTACTTTTTTTTTTTCTTATTATTATTTTTCTTTTTTTAATTCGGTAACAATGAATCGACGATTTTTCTTTTCTCGAAATTTTATACTTGTTATTACGGTATACGAATCGATTTATTATTTATGCATGCATGTATTTATATGTATGGCAACGTTGTATATGTATGTATGTATATCGTAACGTTTTATTCTAATAAAATATTTACTTATCATGGTATTTATATATTCAGAAATATTTACTATTTTATAAACAATATGCAATTCTATACATTTTTTTCTTCTCTTTAATAAATATAACGAAACAATACTATACGCGTGGATCGTCCCTATTTTATTTCGACTCCCGTTCCATAAATTTATTTATTTATTTTGTTTCGTTTTCCTCTCTTTTTCATATATGTTCTTTTTGTTATTAAAGTATTCTTTACGTTATAATAGTTGTATGTGTAAGAGAGAGAAAGAGAGAGAAAAAGATTGCATCATAAATAAATGCAATTTTAATTCTAATAAACTTTTTACTTATTGTCACGCGCCACTATATTTTTTTATAAATTAATAAAATATTTAATATGTATGGTATGAAGTATATTATAGTATAGTATAGTATAGTATAGTATAATATATAATATAATATAGTATACTCTAATAAGTTTTGCATTGTATTGGATGGATTTATAAATAAATACTACCTTTAATCCAATACATTTTTGACTTATCCCACTCGTTCCTCCAACAATGCAACCATAGTTCATGTAATATAATTACAATTTCCGTGCACAATACGTATTATAAATTTTTTTTTCCCCTTACGAAAACTAATATTATTTTATCGTAATAAAAGTGTCGGGTTTCGGCTTCTCTTATATTACACATTAATGTTCTATCAAAAATACTGACGTGTTTATTCAAAAAAAAAAAAAAAAAAAAAAAAAAAAAAAAAAAAAAGAAAATAAATAAATAAATAAATAAATAAATTGGAAAACCCAGAAAATATATACCAATCCCAAATTTAATCAATGTATAAATATTTCGAATAATATTAATAATTAATTGATAGGATTCGGTTTCGCGTATATCGCACGTTATAACATTCTATGAAAAATGCTGACGGGTATGTTAAAATAAAATAAAATATATAAATAAAGTAAAGAAATAAATAGAAAAAAAAAAAAAGAAACGAAACTACAGACTCGGAATAAATACAAATCTGAAATTTAATCGAAGTGAAGAGAGAGAGAGAGAGAGAGAGAGAGAGAGAGAGAGAGAGAGAGAGAGAGAGAGAGAGAGAGAGAGAGAGAGAGAGAGAGAGAGAGAGAGAGAGAG
>OU964983.1:3096096-3108321 GCA_918808275.2 Dolichovespula sylvestris | reverse complement strand
AGAAAGAGAAAGATAGAGTTTGCGAAATGGTGGACGTACGCCGAAATTGCATCAGCCAATTTTCCACTTACACGCTACGAGATTCTACGGTCCGATCGAAATTGAGAGTGAGTAGTAGAGATCGACGTACAACACACGTTTCATTGTATTATTTCGTGTTGGCTTGTCGTGCTTCCGCGTATACCCCCACCCTCTCTCCCTCCCGCTCTTTCCCTCTTTCCCTCCCTCCCTCCCTGTCTCTCACTCTCAGTCTCCCTATACGTTCTGCGACGAATATGCAATTTTCGTTGGATACTCTGTTTCGAAAGGTTTCGGTGGGAAAAGGGGGAGGGGGAGGGAGGAGCGGGACGTTCTATAGTTTCTACTACTCGTTCGCCCATTATTCCTCTCTCTTTCTCTCTCTCTCTCTTTCTCTCTTTCTCTCTCCCTCTCCCTTTTTTTCTACTCCCTTTTCTACCCCATTACATCCCTTGTCAATCCTTTTTCTTTTATACACGTAAATACAGGTAAATATCGGATCCCTTCGATTCTTCCAAGATTTATCTCGTTTTTACTAAGTTTTAATATAAATTTTATTTGTTTCTTACGCGTCGAATGTCACGCATTAGAGGGTAGGGTTAGGGAGTGCTTCATTGGGATAATCGATATTAAATTTTATTTTATTTTCGTTGTTTCAGATTATTTTCATGTTTTGTTTTGTGTTCTTTTTTTTTTTTTTTGGTTGTTCGTTTGTTTGTTTTCCTACTCGTATACCAATGACAAATTGCAAAATTAATGAAGAAATATATATACTTTTAATATGTGTGTGTGTGTGTATATGTGTGTGTGTACGTATGTAATTATGTATAAAGAAAAAGAAGAAATATAATAGAGCGAGTATACTCTTACTAATGAGAATAAATTTCAATGCGAAAATAATTAAAATGAATTGTCTGTTATATTTTAAATATGAAAGAAGAGAATAATTTACAAAATGAAAAAAATGAAGAAAAGTGAAAACTTTATTACACGGTTATTTTAATTTTCGTGTAAAAGTAATTTTCATACCGTCAATGTAATTAACACAATCAACATTAATTACGTTTTCGCGATTGTTACTGTCATAAAATAAATATCTACGTATTTATTTATATGTATGTATATATATATATATATTAATTCTACAAAGCGCTATTATCAAATGTCAATCCCAATTATATTTATTATTTACGCATTTGTAATATAGATTATTAATCTTTTATGATAAATTTATCAGAATTGAGATCGCCCGTACAAACGGCCTATTAAACAATTATTATCACCTTTTGTCGCTTAATTTAATAATATTAAAATATAATTACTTCAGGGACGTCGAAACATCGTAACGTCGGAAACATCAAACGTCGAAAGATATTATAAAATATTATAAAATATTATAAAAATAGTATATATATATATATATATATATATATATATATATATATTAAATATATATATATAATTATAATATATTTATATATTATATATAAAAAGACAAAATTTTACTTACATTTCTCGTCTTTAAGACCATCTCTCGACTAACAGGATCCACCTCGCTTTTTTCGCTGGCATAACAGATCTTCGCATGACCGATCAACTATAGCAAAAGAGATGACAAAAAATTTGTATTAATATCCCTTTCATTAAATTACAAGTAACAATAAAGGAACAAGAAAAAAGAAAAGAAGAAAAAAATACCAACATCATCCACTAATTACAAATAATAATAAAAAATAGCTTCGCCATTACGGATGAAACGCAATCGATTTTCCGACAACATTTATATTAATGAGGAATTAATATAAATAATTGAGCGATTATTAAAAGGGCTTAATTGGGACGATGTTAAGTGCTTTTAAATTATATTCCACTTTCGCCATTAATTATACATATTCCAATTACGTCCTGGCAAAACAACTTCAAACTACCATTTAATACCCATCCCTCAACCTACTCACCCGTCGACCCACCACCCATCGACCACTCCCTGCCTCACTGTCGATAATGTTACCATTAATATTTATCAATATCACCATCATAAACAAGAATATAATAATTTCTAATAAAACGATGAATATAACTACTACCACTACTACTACCACTACCACCACCACCACTACTACTACTACTATTACTACTACTACTACTACTACTACTACTACTACTATTACTATTACTACTACTAATTCATTCATTTATTCAATCATTCATTGTTTAAATCATATATATATATATATATATATATATATATATATGAAATCAAAAATCAATTTATTACATATACTTTTGTTTTAAACAAGTTTATCCATTATGATTATTATTATTATTATTATTATTACTATTACTATTATTACTATTATTATTATTATTATTATTATTATTATTATTATTATTATTATTATTATTATTACTATTATTATTATTACTATTATTATTATTATTATTATTATATAGATACATATATAAGTAACCACTTTTAAAAGTTAATCTTTTATGCATTCCAATTTTACTCTTCGCGTTCATTCCCTAATTACTCCAAAATAAATGCAGAGAGTGAGAGAGAGAGAGAGAGAGAGAGAGAGAGAGAGAGAGGAGAGGAGAGAGAGGAGAGAAATAATGGCGAAAAGTACGAGTGATGAATTTAAAAAGAAAAGGAAGATAAAAAAAAGGATAATAAAGAGAGAGTTAGAGAGAGAGAGAGAGAGAGAGAGAGAGAGAGAGAGAGAGGGCCATAGGGATCAAAACGTGCCTTTGCACTTTCCCCTTCCGTTAAGTAAATTTTTTGTTCTCTCTCTCTCTCTCTCTCTCTCTCTCTTCCCCGCGCACCCGCCCCTCTCCTCTTGCTCGCTCCACCCTTTCTCTCTACCCGCCCTTCTCATCTTCCTTTCAACCATCCTGGTAGAGATACGCGCATACGAATATAACACGGATATATACGGACGCAGCGCTTCCACGCACACGCAAAAAAAAATAAAAGAGGATTTGTGAATCGAGTCGTTCGAGCGCGAGGAGAACAGAGAGCCTCTCTCTCTCTCTCTCTCTCTCTCTCTCTCTCTCTCCCCTCGGCACAACGCGAAACGGTTTTTACGAAATAGCCGAGCTTATAGAAAATCCTTTCGAAAGGAAGCGATTCGCTCGCTCGAAAAGGGATTCGACGTTGAAATCCCCTGGTCGAGTCTCTCCACCGATTGCCACGGTGAGAACCAAGGCCGACGAATACGAAAGGTTGGGGTAGAAAGGGTTGGAGAAGGAAGGGTTGACGAAGGATGGGAATGGAAAGAGAAAAAAGGAAAGAACGAAAAGCTGGTGGAGGAAGGAAAGAAGGGTGGAAAGGAGGAGAAGGAAGGGTAGAGAAAGAAGGGTGAAAGGAATGAGAAGGGAGGAGAAGGAAGGGAAGAAGGAAGAGAAGAGAAAGAAGGGTGGAAAGGTGGAAAAAAGGTAGGGAGGAATACAGAGAGAGAGTGAGAGAGAGAGAGAGAGAGAGAGAGAGAGAGAGAGAGAGAGATGGATAGAGGGAGGGGCGAAGAAAGAAATAAAGAAAGAGAAAGAATTTGGAACGTACGCTTAAGGGATGAATGCGCATATACGCTTATCTCTGTCTCTGTGGGAGGGGTTCTATATAAAAAAAAAATGAGAGAAAAAGAGAAAGAGAGAAACGAAGGAGAGAGAGGGAGAGAGATAGAGAGAGATAGAGAGAGATAGAGGAATTCATTTATTTCCAAGGACTACAGCCATTTGCTTTCCAAAACAAATTGGGCGATTGCCAAATGGCTCAACATTGAGCTTACTCATTATGAAAGTTGATACCATTGTTATTGTTGTTATGCAATTCTCTTCATATTCTACCATCTCTATCTATTTCTCTATCTATCTATCTCTATCTCTGTCTCTATTTGTCTCAGCGATACATCCCTTCTTTCATCTTACCACTACTATTACTAATACCACTATCTACCAACTATTAAAGCTGCTGCTGCTGCTGCTGTTGCTGCTGCTGTTGCTGCTGTTGTTGCTGCTGCTACTACTATCACTGTACACTCCTCTTCTCTTCTCTTCTCTCATTCCTTCTCTCGTACACTATAGTTACTACTACACAATAAGGGTTAACGTGGCACGTCTCTTGCTCGACTTCCTCGAATGTTTCGAATTTCCTGTGCTGACTGATGTTCAGGAGCGTTCATTCGTTCGTTCATAGAGCGCTGATTGCTCGCTCGGATGATAAAACAGGTTCTTGTGGTTCTCTCGTTCCTCTCCTCTCCTCTCTCACACACTCACTCACTCTCAATATCTATATCTCTCTGTTTCTGTCTCTCTATGTTTCCTCCACCGTGTTGGCCCGTCAGCCAAACCCTGTTTTCCCCTCTTCACTCCACTTAAGCTATCACCATCCCGTCCCACGCATATCGTTCGTTCACGCTGTTATAACCAAACTTTTCCGAAAGGTTATCGACATAACCGTTCCTTTTTTGATTTGTGATTTGATTCGATTTGATTTAATTTCACTTCATTTTATTTTTCGGTCTTCTTTCTTTCTTCTTCTTTTCGTTTGTTTCTTCCTTCTTTTTTTTCTCATTTCTTCCTCTTCCCCTTGCACATTCCGCTTTACTTACCATCGACATATTGTACTCTTAGCTCGATGTATATTTGAATATTATTGAATTCGATTGGGATGCGATATGATTGAATAATATTTTATTCGTTTCCCTTACGTAGAGAGAGAGAGAGAGAGAGGAGGTACAGTAGCGAAGAAGATGGGTTGGGAGGTTAGGTTAGTGTAAAGGTTTGGGGGGAGGGATGGGCGAACGACGATAGAGAGGGAAGAGGGAGATCGAAATCTTTTTAATCGAATTTTTTTAACATGAATATGTAACGAACAGTTGTTCTTCCTATGAATACATTTAAAGGGAATTGCTTTTGTTTCTGCATTTAACTTTCTCATATATACATATATATCTCATGTATATGTACATATTTTTGAATGTAATGAAAGACGAAAAATTTCTATTTTTTTCCCTTCTCTTTTCTCCCCCTCTCTCTCTCTTTCTCTCTATCTCTATCTATCTCTCTCTCTCTCTCTCTATCTATCTATCTCTCTCTCTCTCTCTTTGAAATTAATGAACTTTGATTGGAGATAAGTATTTGAGAACACAATCGTATTATATAAGCCAACGTAATACCATTTTTGATTTCGTCATTCGTACATGACAAACTGGATTACAATCACGTGAACATCCTACACGCATATTGAACTCGAAGTACGTGATAAGAATCGATACGAATATAAAAAGGATTATCTTAAGGGATCCTGTGATATTGATCAAAATTGTCACTGTCATCGATAGCCACGAAAACGTACATACGTCGATAATTTATTGTCTCGCATCATTTGTATTACCTAAGAGAGTAAGCCTAATAAAATTCCAATGAAAATAGTTTAAATGTGCTTTTGGTGTAAACCACGAGAGGACGACCTGTCAAATCAATGACCCAAAACTCTGATGATAATTAATTAATTAATTCTTCGTTCAAATGACATAAAAGGATCTTCTGTATAAAAAACAGAGAAATGTTTCACTAGATTATGAGGAAATGTCCTCGGGGTAAGTCGGATCTCGCTCTCAGGACGCGCGGTAATCCCAATTAATTAATTAAGTTCTTTAGAAACTCCGCATCGAGTTTCCACAAACGAAGACGAATTCATTAAATCATCTAATAACGTCCCACGAAATTCCGTGTTATAACTTTATACGAATACATTTTCGTCTTTCAAAGCGTATAAAGATATTTCAGTTCGTCTCCTCTAAATGGCCTCGGGTCGCAAAGTACACGGATGTTCTAAACTCATTACCTGTTACAAACAAGTTTGCTATTAAGCTTTATAAAGTACTTACAGTAAAGATATCTTTCACCGGCAGACGTAATATTTACTCTATTCGCGACGACGTTCATAAAGCTTTCTACGCGTTGGCATAACTATGTAGACGTTGTACGGGGAAATTGTAAATTAATGTATGTTGTTTGTGAAGAAAAGAGAAACGAGGAAATGCATAGGATATTAAATAACAAGTAACAAGCTCTGACGTCGGAAAACAATTGAGCAAATATATACGATGGAATATATATATATATATATTATTATCTTTCAGCGTCGCTCTTATAGTTGATGGAGAAAAGTCTGGCAAAGATGAAATGGGTTAGGTTGTATAACGAGTAATACTCTTCTTTGTAAACTTTATCAATACGTAAATTCTGTTTACGTCATATCTTGGCTTCCTTATTCAAAGTAAAAATAAAAATATACGCTTATGAATTATTTGATGTATATCAGCAAAGTTGTAGCATCCGTCGTCTTCATCTTCGTCGTCGTCGTCGTCGTCGTCTATAGCGATACTTATTTTAACATACATCATCTCTTTATTTAATTTTAAACTTGCGCATAAACTATGTACATGTAGATGCCTGCTTAATTTTACAACGTTTCAAGAAAAGAGAGAGATAAAGAGAAAGAGAAAGAGAAAAAGGGCGCACGCTTTCAACAAATCGATTAAAAAATATTAATAAATAATTCCATGGTTACTTACTGCCTGAGCCCACTTGGGAAATCCGAAACGAGTCGAGACGAGTCTGTGCGTGTGTAAGATACCATCAATAACTTTTCTATCGATGACGTCCGTCCCAATAACCGAAGAATTAATTGGATTTGGATATTTTCTCCAAGCTGCCTGTGTCACGGTTTCCCATGAGTGACTGCGAAGTTAATCGATTTATTATTTAAAATTGGATAAAGAAAAAGAAAATAAGTGCGATTCGCATACTTCTTTATGAAGCGAAAGAAGAAGAAGAGGAGGAAGAGGGAAAGCAAAAAAAAAAATGGCAACTATCGAATAAAATTGGAAAAGAAATAATGAGTCTCACTTAAATGTGTGTTCCGTTCTCCAAATCCTCATAATGTTCGAATCAAATTGTTACCGATCGACGACGAATAACTGTAATTTTAACGTTAATTGTTAAAACCGATACATATAGGAGAAAGCAATTTTACTAACACGACACACGAACATGAAACGACAAAGCCGCCGTCGATATATCCAACTTCAAGGCCCTCAAGCTGAACGGCCGCAATATAAATTTACGAGATGGCGCAGATGGCGCAAAGATAGTTATTTTACGTCGGTACGATACCACGACGTATTATGTATCGTTTGTAAATATAAAAATATCGATTTGTTTTCCGATGCTTTCGACTTCCTCGATATTTTTTTTTCCCTTTCCTTTCCCACTTCAATTTCATAATTCTTTTTTTTAAATATAGCATTAGAAGGAATGCACACGAATATATATATTTATACGCGAATTTATTTATATGCGTGTGTACGACTCGTGCGTATCGATCGCACGTATCGATATAGGTATTATATCGACGCGACATCTATCCTTTCAAATACACGATAATCGAATTTGTAGACAATCTACCTACACGTTTTATCAAGGTGACGAAAACTCGTATGAAAATCTCAAATATAACTTTCACAACGTTGTAATTGTGTTTTGTTGTTATTTGAACGTGTTTTTAATCGAAGTAGATAGAACAAATACGAAATGAATATTACTAAAATGTTATTGATAAGGAACTTTAGTGGTTTTACAGTACGTATATCAATGTCGTTACACTTATCCATTCGATCAAAACGCATCCCCTTTTTTACTACGTTACGATACTTTGTTGATTATATTTTTTATAACAGAAGAGAACAATTTTGAATCGTGAAAGTGGCCTTCGGAGTACTCTGTACGCAGCGGAATGCATAAGACACGCATCTGCGGTTACACCGTTGAATACTATTATAATGTTTGTTCCTCAACAAGAGGTTTGATAATAACCGGTCTAAGTCTAACTAGAAAATTTATTGCCGTTGATACGTCAATTATATGGTAATATTATTCCAGGCATGGATCGTCGAAAGAATGGGTAAGTTTCACAAGGTTTTAGAACCAGGCTTCAACTTCCTCCTACCGATAATAGATCGAGTTAAGTACGTACAAAGTTTGAAAGAAATTTGCATACAGGTACCTAACCAAAGCGCTATTACATTTGGTACGTTGGATATAATAATTGTCTTAAATAATTCATGATCAAATTAATGCACTATCTAAGTTTTCATAGTTTCACTTACTTTTTATAGATAATGTAACGCTGGATATCGACGGAGTCCTGTACTTAAAAATAAATGATCCTTATTTGGCTTCCTATGGCGTTGAAGATGCAGAGTTTGCTATAATGCAATTAGCACAAACTACAATGAGGTCTGAATTAGGAAAAATATCCTTGGATAAAGTATTTAGGGAAAGGGAAGGTCTGAATGTTTCTATCGTAGAAAGTATTAATAAAGCCAGCGAAGCGTGGGGTATATTGTGTCTTCGTTATGAAATCCGTAAGTTAAATATAATATATGTATAATAGACTTTAATTATTTGAAGTAATGTATATCTAATTATTATTATTATTATTATTATTATTATTATTATTATTATTATTATTATTATTAATTATTATAGTTGATATAAAGTTACCAAATAGAGTGCAAGAAGCTATGCAAATGCAAGTGGAAGCAGAACGAAAGAAACGAGCTGCTATCTTGGAATCAGAAGGAGTCAGGGAAGCAGAAGTAAATATTGCAGAAGGCAAACGGCTGGCTAGGATTTTAAGTTCCGGTAATTTAATAGAAAAAATTTTATATCGTATTCATTATCATTATTTACAAATATTATTAATATGTATATATATAAATATATATTATGTAATTAAAGAGGCCGCAAGACAGGAACAAATAAATAAAGCCACCGGCGAGGCTACCGCATTAATATCTGTAGCAGAAGCACGTGCGAAGGGTTTACAATTGGTAGCCAACTCGCTTTCTCTTAAAGATGCAAAAAATGCAGCTGCTTTGAGTATTGCAGAACAGTATGTAAATGCATTTAATAAATTAGCAAAAGTTAATAATACTATAATACTGCCAAGCAATGTCGGAGATGCTACATCATTGATAACGCAGGTTAGTTATTTTTTATTTCCCTGTAAACTCATCGCGTTATACACAATAGATAAAAAAATGTCAATTATTTATTACTATATTGCAGGCTCTCTCCATTTACAAGCACGTTATGCCTCAATCTGATTTAAAAGATCAAAAAGAAACGGAAAATCAATTCCAACAAGCTGTTCCAGTTGGTATTGATTCCACGGATGATGCCTACGAATACTTTAGCGACGAAGAAGAAGCAAAGCAGCATAGAAAAAACAAAAAGAAGCCGAAAGCATTATAATATATAAATCTTGATAATATTAAAAATAAATATTGAATATTTCTCGTATAATTTTCCTTCGCTAATTTGACAACGTAATATATTAAGGAGGATAAGATTAACCTTCTTTCTAGTCGGTGTAAGATTAAAGGAATTCTTTGATCTTTAATTATAAACATACAAAACGGAATAAGATTCTAAAACATTATTTTATATATTGGTGATACAGGAGAACAGTATGACGGAATAAATAAAATGTTCATACTTCACTTTCTTTTCTTTGAATGCAATGACATCGTCGGTACGGGTACGGCGTAGGTTTCTTGAGATATTTTATTCATATAATAGAGCGCTACCATAGAAAATAGAAAACAGGTCGTAATAGCCACACGATGAACCAATCCGGATGCGATCATGCTAACAATTAACGAGAAGATAACTATAACATAAAATGATACACGTTTTTTTTCTCTCTCTCTTCCTTTTTGTAAAAATATATAACCTGAAAGTTGAAAAACTTCGTGACGTTAATTAAAGATAGGATATGACTACTAACCTTCGGGGAATAACTTTTGTTGAAACGATTTCCCAAATACAGTCGTCTCCAGATTCCCTAATGCTGTTAATATAAATACAAATAGTAACGATCCAATATAACCTCCGAGAATGGTATGCAAATTCGAGGACGCCAACCAGGCTTTATACATTTGCATTCCAGAGAATAAAAGTATGGTTAATACTGAGGACATTAAAAACGACATTCCACTGGTAACGGCTGGAAGAATAAATCGTTTCATACATAATATTCGATATTAGATTATTAAGTGGTTAGGATACGCGTCAACGAAAAATAACCTATCCCTTTAACGCGCATACTAAACAATTAATAAAATTTCTCCTTTACAAAATTACGATAATACAATAACAATAGAACTTCATTAACAAACACACATACACATTTTAGATATATATATGTCAACTTCGTATATCGAAATTTATGATATGTTTTTCGTAGGTTTTGACATACGGCGAAAGGTCCGATGACACGTTGGCTTCAACTACGATGTTAGTCAATGATTATACCCAATGTAATATACGAAATAGTTCGTCAACGCAATTGGCAAGGTATCAATAAAAAAAAAAGAAAAAAGAAAAGAAACTTTTTAATTGTTGATATTACTAATCGAAATTGTAATCGAACAAATTCGTTCGTCGTTAAAAAGAAACGCGTACAGCGAAAATTCGATTGTATCGAAATTATTTCCTTCGATATTATAATTTCATTAATTAAATATTAAAATGTTATGGCAATGCGAATCGTTCGAATAAATGTTGAAGAATAAACGATAAAATTAAGCAACAAAATGAACGCGATTGAGAGATATACGAAGATGTTTCCTCGTTCGTATCCAAAGGTAAATTGACTCTTATTTACTATTGCATATGTAATATAACTTGATATCTCAAACTTTCGTTATTGTTTATATTATGGAACAATGACAGCCTTGAAATGCATAGTTGATGAATTATTTCCAAAATATTACTGCTATTATATATTCGAAAATGAACGGAATGAAAGTCGCAAAAGTAAAATATATAAATGATAAAGTAACGATACTTATATATTAATTTATTTTGACGATGAAAAGATTTTTGGAGAAGAATTGTAGTCAGTTTTCACATATAGGACAACCTTTATTACTTATAATGCCTTTTGCTAGTCACAATATAATACTACGAATTATTACAATATATTATTAATATTATAATAGTTTATAATAGGTCATAATATATATGTATATATATATATATATAATATATGTGTATATATATATGTATACATATTTGTAATATTAATATACTTATATATATATATATATATATATATATATATATATATATATATATACATACATATACACTTTGTATTACATAATACACGATTCTTTTTCTTATCATTTAGCCCTTAGCATATACATATAATGTATGTATATAGATATATATTTATATATATCATCAGGATGGTATAAATAATATTGTATTTCATAAAAGCACTTCTTGTTGCTTATACTATTATCGTTTCCATATTGTTTCTCTATCTCTGCTTTTTTCTTTCTTTTTTTTTCTCCTTTTTTTTTTTTTAGGTTTTTTTTGTGTTTGGTTTTTTTCTTTTCTCTTTTTTTTTTTTTTTTTTAATGCCGCTCACTTTCTCCTCTCCTCGCAATTTGTTTCATTTCGCCTTTCCCCTTTATTCTCATTCGTTTAACTTTTTTTTCTTTTCTTTTTGTCCACTCTCGTTTCTCGCACGTTTCCAATAAAAATTCGTTTTATTTTCATTTAATTATTTATTAACCCTTTTTTTTGTTTTATTCCCTTCATTTCACTGTCCACCGACACAATTCGCGCTTACACGTACTATCAATCAGGTTGTTTTTTTTTTTTTTATTATTTTTTTTTCCTTAATTTTTTACTTATGTATTTTCGTAATTCGCTACCAAACGTAGACAGAATCTACGATTTACCGGTTCGATCATTTTTAATATGTTCATAACACATTTCGTTATTTATTTATTTATTTATTTACTCAATTATTTGTTTTTATTGTTTGCTTTTTTTTGGGTTTTCATTTTTTTCCTCTTTTTTTTCTTCGTTTTCTTTCAATTTTTTTTTCTTTTCGTCAATTACATATTAAACTCGCTGATTTTACGATATTTAGATTCTTGCTGCCTGGTCCACTAACGTTCCTAGAAAAAATACTCTCCTCCTCGTCATTTTATCGACTATACTGAAATGTAATGTACTATTACAACGGATACTCAAATCCTTCAAATGTTTTTTTTTTATTTTTTATTTTTTAATTTTCTTTCCTCTCCTTTTTTTTTCTTAAACTTGTCCTACCCTCTT
>OU964983.1:3088596-3091096 GCA_918808275.2 Dolichovespula sylvestris | reverse complement strand
AACGATTTTTTTTCTCTTCGTTCATCTTTCTTTCTTTTTATTTGTTTATTTATTTGTTTGTTTGTTTGTTTGTTCGTTCGTTCGTTCGTTCGTTCGTTCGTTTGTTTCTCCTTTGAAACTTTTTCGATGATTACAAACGGCGGACATTATCGCATCTGGTTTGTTTTATTCGGTTTTGTTTTTTTTTATTGATTTATTATTTTTCTTCTTTTTTTTTTTTATTCTTCTTCTTCTTTCTTTTCATTGCAAAAAATTGACCATACGGTATAGAAAAATTGATTTTTCAAATAATTCATTATGTAAAATCATGGAGAAAATATTTTCGATATTTCGCAGAAGGAAGAAATTGATTGGCAGGAAATAAACGGTGCTGTCCTTCTCCAACCCTTTCTCTATCTCTCTCTCTCTCTCTCTCTCTCTTACTCTTTCAACTATCTAAATTCTAATCAATCATTGCGGCCGTGCCAAAATTTGCGTTTAGAAGCACCAAACGACGACGATTATTTTCAATGCGACGTCGTTTTATGAAATCATCAGCTTTCCCCTCTATTGCACACAAATTTCTTTTATTGTTATTATTGTAATAATTATTATTATTGTTATTATTATTATTATTATTATTATTATTATTATTATTATTTGTATTATTATTCTTATTGCTTCTATTATCTATCGTAGACGCCATTTTGCGATAAATAATATCACTTAAAAAGTTTACGATTTCATTTCTATGATGAAACAAATGAATTCGTAACGAGAAATATATATCACTGATTATGTATGTACGTATGTATGTATGCACGCACGAATGTATGTATGTATAATATATTTAAACAGATTTGATCGAGCTTTTTACATATTTAAAGCGATCCTTATATATATACAAATATATCGATTAAAAACGAATTTGAATGAACAAAAAAAGTATGATGGCTGTCGCTATTTTGAACATTCGTGATAGAAAAAAGAAAAATAATTACCATTCGACATGTTTAACTTCTTGTTGGCGTTAAGTTGAATACATCCGGAAATTATTGTTGGTACTTGATTTGGCTTTTTTTCTTTTTTTTTTTCTCCAAAGTTCCGATAACGTTATTTTTCAACCTACGAACATTTTATTCGTTTGCGGAACCCTCTCTCACACACACACGCGCGTATACGACTGCTCATTTTTCTTTTATTTATTTTTTTGTTTTCATAAATCAACGCCAATAAAAAAAAAAAACTTGATTTTTAAAAGAAATGACAAATTCAATTGTGTTTGATTTAACATTTATATCTAATTCATAAATTCCATTCTTGTAGTGAGAAAAAGGAAAATGGACGCGAATAATAATAATAATAATAATAATAATAATAATAATAATAATAATAATAATAATAATAATAATAAATAGAACCAATAGTCAATAGCGTCTTATATAATTAATCGAAATAAATAATGGTTCCTTTAAATATGTAAAATTGCTCGTTTATATACACACACACGTACTCAGTTCGCGTAGCATCATCTATGTATATGTGTGTGTCGTTATCGTTATTTTTTTCATATTATTTTATTTTATTTATTTATTTTCTTTTTTTGAAAACTTTATTACGCTTCATATTTAATCATAATTCTTTATTATACTTTTGTTCCTCTTCTTTTTTTCTTTTTTCTTTTTTCGTTATATACCCTTTTTCGATTATATCATTAGAATATTATTTTGGGCATCGACAAAATTCGGTGTTAATTTTAATAATTGTTCCTTCCTCGGTTTTTAACGTGACACAAGCACAAAGACGATTCTCTTTTCTTTCCTCGCTTCTTTCTTTTTTTTGTTTTTTATTGCCTTTTTTTTATCTCTCTCACTCTCTCTCTCTCTCTCTCTCTCTCTCTCTCTCTCTCTCATTGGTTCTCTTTCTTTTCAAAATTTTTCGACATCTCACGAATTGACTGTCATTTGACCTGTAACTTAAGACGAGAATATGATTAATCACAATTAACAATTTTTATTTTATGTATATGAATGGTCCTCTGTCCGTCCGTCCGTCCGTCTGTCTGTCTGTCTGTCTGTGCGTGTGTATGTGTGTATTGGATTGTAAAGCGTAAGCGTAAAAGGTGTTCGTAACTTTAAAATTTATTCGTGCGAGTGAACGGCGTTTACGATCATATTATTATTTAACTTTGGCTTAGACATTTTTGTGGTTCATAATTTGTTTACTTAAAAATTATCATCGCCTTTCCTTCTCTTTCTCATTTGTTATTTTTCTTTCTTTCTTTCTCTCTTTCTTTCCATCTTTCCTCTTCTAAATCTTACGAGTAATCAATTTAACGGCCATAGAATTATTGCTTCCACTTTGGTTCATGTTCGTCTCGTTCGCTCGAATTTTTTACATTTCTCATTAATTTTGCTTTTCTTTTTCTTTTTTTTTTTCTCTCCTCCCACCCCCCCTCTCTCTCTCATCCTAAAATTATTGGCGTATGCGTTCGTATTAGAGGTACACAATTAATAATATA
>OU964983.1:3081096-3086096 GCA_918808275.2 Dolichovespula sylvestris | reverse complement strand
TTTTTTTTTTTGAATTTCTTTTCTCTTTTCTTTTTTTTTTTGAATTTTGTATTTTATTTCGTTCTCGCTTTTTGCTTCTTGTTCGCTCTTTGTTTTACCAATTGACTGATTACTTTGATATGATATTTGGCTGGATATCATCGTCGTCTCTCTCTCTCTCTCTCTCTGTCTCTCTTCTCTCTCTCTCTCTCTCTCTCTCTGGCTATCTATCTAATTTTTGTTTCAAAATAATCGTGAATGGAAGAAAGAACTCACAGAAATTTCATTGATTTAATTATACCTAAGAGTTCGCTCAAGTTTCCAACTAAACTTCCTATTTCTCTCTCTCTGTCTCTCTCTCTCTCTCTTTTTCTGTCTCTCTGTCCCTTTCTATTTCCTTCCATTTTCAACCCCCCTTCCACCCTTCCGCCCTTTCACAATTAACTCTTACCTCTCCTTCTCATTTATCCTTTTTTTTTTGGCTTTTTCGTTCTTTCTTTCCCTAATTTTTTGTATCTCCTTAATTTTGTTTATTTATATTTTGTGTTTTTCACTAACCCCTCTCCTTGTCCTACCCTCCCCCTTTTCCCTCTCTCTCTCTCTCTCTGTCTTCTTCGCATCTACTACATTCTCATGAACGCCCCGCGACGACAATACGTTAGTTCGATAAAGGTCTCGCGGGTGGTATACAAGTGGCACAAGTTAATCACATTTTAATTCTGCTTTTAAAGAACGCAGCGTTATTTTTATATTAATCCCTTTATTTATTTATTTATTTATTTATTTATTTATTTATTTATTTATTTACTTTTTATTTTGTTCGTTCGTTCGTTTCCTCTCTTTACCTTTCCTACTCTTTCCTCTTTCATTTTTCTTCCTTTCTCGTTTCCCTAAAATTTCTTTTCGTTTTTTCTTTTTATTTTATTTTTCTCTCGTTTCCCCACGCATTACCTTCCAACCATTCGCAAGACACCCTCTCCCACCCTATTCTCTGACTTCTATCATCTACCCTCACCTCCCCATCTCAAAACCATCCCCTATTACAACAAGTCGCGTGACATCGTCGACGTCCAATCGGGGAAGCATTTATCACACATTTTTCTTTTTGTTTGTTTGTTTGTTTTTTTTCTTTTTGTTTTTTTTTTTTTTTAATGTTCATTCTAATAACCCGTCTCTTCTCCATCGATCTCCCCTATTTACCTCCCTCCCGCCCTCCTATACAACCCTCCATAGTCCTCTTTCTTGTTCATTTCCGTTCCTATTCCACTTTTTTCTTTTTTTTTACAATTAATTCCTCCCCCCCACTACTTCTACCTCTTCCTCTCCTTCTTCTTTCACTTTTATTTATTCGTTCGTTAATCATTTATTTTTCTTCTCTCTTATTTTTTTTGTTTTTTTCGTTCTCTTATCACGAACATATTACCACGACGTTTATAATACCAGTACATACAGATATTCGTTTCTAACGCTTTTCCCATTTGTTTATTTGTTTGTTGTTGTTGTTGTTGTTGTTGTTGTTGTTAGTTCGTTTGGTTTTTTTTCCCTTTGTCACCTTAACCTTTTCTCTGACGCTAGTAGAAAGTTTTTTTGGAAAAATTTAATATGTCGCAATAGTATTAACGCTTATATAACTAGGAATAGACAGACAGATAAACAGACATTTAGTAGACAAACAGACACTTAGGTACCATGCAATGTGTTTTTCAATGTTTTTATGTATGTACGTATGCATACGTATATAATGTATGTATCATGAACGCATTTAATTCGAACATTAGATTTCGTTTTACTACGCCTTTCATTCTTTATCTTTTCTTATCTTTCTTTCTTTTTTTATTTATTTCTTTCCAATTTTTTTTTTGGAAAAGAACATCCCTCTCTCTCTCTCTCTCTCTCTCTCTCTTTCGCTCTCATTACATTATCACGCAAGGAACACGCTTAGCACGTATCGCTATCTCTCTCTCTCTATTTTTTTTCAAATATAATTTATATACTTATATAACTAAGTGTAATACCTTCACATCTACATATATATGTATACGTATTAATATATATATATATATATATATATATATATATGTATGTATATATACATATATATGTGATATAAAAGTTAATCGAATAAAAGTCACAGACATCTCAATATGCGTGCGAGTCATGTAAATGACCCATTTTTTTGTTTCTTTTTTTATTTTCTTTTTTTTTTGTTTTTTTTCTCCCCTCTTTATTTTTTGTTTCATTTTTTATTCTTTTCTTTTTTCTTTCTCTACACGCACGTGCGCCGCTCCTCCCTTCTCTTTTTTCTTACCGCACAAAATATAGAGATACACGTATATCATCTCATTTGTGTAAACATATATGTGTATATATGTGTGTGTATATATATATATATATATATATACATATATATGTATATATATATATGTATGTATGTATGTATGTATATATATGCGGTATATATCTTTTTTTTTTCTTCTTCTTCCTTCTCCTCCTACATCTTCTTTTTCATCAACTACGTCGATCATATGTGTTCTCTAATTAATTAATTAATTAATTAATTAATTGATTGATTGATTTATTGATTAATTAATTAATTAATCACCTTCTTAATTTATTCTATATTACTTCTTAAATCTTATACATATACATATACATATACATATATATATATATATATTATGTTATTATATATATATATATATATATATATATATTTATATATATATATATATATATTTATATATATATATATATATATATATATATATATGTATATATATATTTTTCTTTTTGGACTAATTTAATTCTGGACTCAGAGTAGGCTCGTTTATTCTTTTATTTATTCATTTATTTATTTTTTTAGTCGTCACTTTATCTTGCCTCTTTCATTTTGAGCGAAGCTTTTTGTATTTTTCTTTCTTTCTTTCTTATTTTTTTTTTTTTTATTACATGAATAAAATACATAGGCTTTTCATTTACTTATTTCTTTTTGTTTTTTTTTTTTAGTTTATTTGTTTTATTTCTTTTCATGTCAACGTTCTGTTGTTGTTGTTGTTGTTGTTTGTTGTTGTTTTTGTTATTGCCGTAATTTTTGTCATCTATTCTGTTTTCTTTCGTATCCGTTATTCGAAGAGTACAGGAAAGTGATAAAAAGCGATATACGCTCGCAAACGCGTGTTTTTAATAATAATTAATAATAATAACAATATTTATAATAATAATAATGATAATAAATAATTAATTTATAAACAAAAAAAAATTCGATAATAATAATAATAATAATAATAATAATATAATAATAATAATAATAATCAAAAAACGTGATAAGATCGTGATAATATTGGAGACACTAACATATTTATGTATATTTATTTTATCGCTTTCTAAATATATATATATTCCGTCTACAGTGCGTCCCTAGAAAAAAGCACCCTGTATATACTTATATATATATATATAACGTTATCCATACAGATATCATATATGTATCATTGTGTGTGTGTGTATATATATATTTTATATATATATATATTATTTATTAATATTATTACTAATAATAATAATAATAGAAATAATAATAATAATAATAATAATAATAATAATAATAATACTAATAATAATAATAATAATAATAATAATAGAGAGAGACACACGCGAGATAGCGCGTCTTTCCTTTTTTAGTTTTGTTTCTTCTTTTCTTTTCTTTTTTCTTCTTCTTCATCATCATCATCATCATCATCATCCCCCGTCATCGATGCTCAACCATGCGATTCGGTAAAGAGAAAAAAAATTATTTACGTATTATACTTTACATTATTAAATTTTTCCCTCTTTAATATAACCGAGTATTTATCGACGAAAATTTATTTGATAAGAGTATTACACAAAACGACGTTCCTATCATATTTTCTTTTCATATTTCTATTTCTTTTTCCTTCAGACGAAAAACGTTTCCTGCAATTTTGTCATTTCGATATTATTTTATTGAAAATGTTCCATATGTAGATATACATGCATACATATATAAATGTGTGTGTGTGTGTGTGTGTATATACATATATATAGGGTGGATCGAAAGTTCCGTAGGTGGTCCAAAAATTTGCTAAGTGATTTTAAATGTCGATCGATTTTACTTTTATCTTTTTTTTTTTTATTTTGTCGATACGTTTTAGATTAATTTTCTTTTTCTTTCTTTCTTTTTTGTTTTCAAATCGTTTCAAACTACGTAAGCGTAACTACAAGCCTGGAAAAGTTTCAAGAATAATAGTAATCGATTTTAAAATGTCATCTACGGACTGACTTTTGTCACCCCTCCCCCCCAATGACATATCCTGTATACATATATATATATATATATATATATATATATATATGTATATATATATATATATTGTAATTTTTTTTTTAATGATAAGCACTTGTCCGAGATAATAAAGCCACGTAAATTTTTAATCACGCGAGAAGAAACCCCATAGATTTTTTCACGCGAAATTATACTCGAGAGAAGATATTCTCGACAATCGAGGTTTCCTTTTTATTAATTTTGCGAACTTTTTATTCCTTTCTCATTTTTTTTTCTTTTTTATCGTTCTCTCCTTTATTATTCTCTCTCTCTCTCTCTTTTTTTTCTTTGTTGCCACAGCATCGGTATGAGCGATTTCATTGATACAAGGTTTCTCTTATTAATTAATTAATTAATTAATTTATTTATTTATATATTTACTCGTTTATTATTATTTTTCTCAAACGCGTATACCCTTTAAATACACATGTCTTTATTTATTTAAATATTTTTTGCCTCCCTCCTCCTCCTCCTCCTCCTCCTCAACTTCGTTTAAACTACGATTAGATTTATTATTTCTATTGGAGTATTGGTGCATTATTAATATAAATACCACAGAAATACGACGACGCATATACGAGAGTACAAGATTATTTCTTTCTCTATCTCTTTCTCTCTCTCACTATTTTTTTTTTTTTTTGTATCCTTATCCGACACACACATATCGATTTTTTATATA
>OU964983.1:3066096-3073596 GCA_918808275.2 Dolichovespula sylvestris | reverse complement strand
TCTCTCTCTCTCTCTCTCTCTCTTCCTATCTCTCTCTCTCTCTCTCTATATATATATATATATATGTATCTATCTAGCTTCCTCTATTTTACTCTCCTTTCTCCTCGCCCCCCCGTCTCAATTCTCCCAAAATCCCCGTACATACATACTGTTTCTTATTTCCTTTTTTTTCTTTCTTTTTCCTCGTCCCCCCTCCCCCGCCCCACGACAGCAAAGTCTACAAAAAGTTCTGGAAATACTGACTAACAATACAGTTGCAATTGGACTAGGGCCACGGGTCGTTTCGTCCACGTTATAATAATTAATGAAATCTTCACAACCAAAAATCACATCGGAAGGTTGCTTCGAGGACGACTCTCCTTTGCGTTTATTTATTAATTAATTAATTAATTAATTTATTTATTTATTAATTTATTTACTTATGTTTTTTTTTTTTTATCATTTTATTCTATTCACTTCGTAACCCCTCTTCTAATACTTCTTCTCCGTCTTTCTCTTCATAATCATCATCTTCATCATCCTCATCATCTTCATCTTCTCTCTTTCTTTTTCTCTCACACGTGTACTGTACACACAAACAATTGCAAGCTTTTATTAATATCCAGATGTCTCCTTTATTTATAATTTAACACAACCGTCGAACGAACAATGGCACGGAAAAGAATTACAATACATACGCGAACGTTTATGCGAACGTGAGTGTGTGTACGTGTGGGTGTATATATATATATATTTATATATTTATGTATATTTACGTATATACGTATATATGATATATGTATGTAAGTAATAGTATATTATGTCTATATATATATCTATGTATATATATATATATATGAATATGTATATGTATATATTTTTGTGTATATATATATTTAATGTATATATATATATATATACACATACTAGATATATCGGAGATACACGCTTTGTTATTAAACATAAAAACTTGAAGTTTAAGAACGATTAATAATCTACGATTGCACGAAAGCTCGTTATTATTAATTGATTTATTAATTAATTCATTCATTTAATCATTAATGCATTCGTTCGTTCGTTCGTTCGTTCGTTCGTTCATTTACTTATTCATTCATTCAATCATTCATTCGTCTTATTTATTTATTTATTTATTTATTTTAATCCTATATACGCGACGGATGATATACATATACATACGTGCGATTGTCGTGTGACTTTCGAGTATGAGAGGAGAAGATAAATATTATACGCGTATGTATATATGAATGTAAGTTATGTATGTATGTATGAATTTACTATATATATATATGTACACACACCTATGTATGTATATATGCGTGTGTGTGTGTGTGTGTGTGTGTATGTACATCTTTCAACACACAAATATATAAAGCAAAAGATATAAGCGAGAGATATTGTTTTCGTTGCAAGAGTTGCCACTTTTATTACACTTCTTTCTTGTTTTATTCTATATTTATTTTTCAATTATTTGTTCGTTTGGTTTTTTGCTTGCGAAACGTCCTTGAGAATGTGCGTCCATTTAGTTTTTTATTACATTTACGAAGGATAGAAAAATAATAATAATAATAATAATAATAATAATAATAATAAAAAGAACAAAATAAACGAAATTGAAGAAGAAAAAAATTACGTCCTACTAACGCTAATTCTAAAAATAACGAAGATGAGATAAAATATCTGACCCACCACCTTGGCTTATTTTCTCTAATGATATATCACTTAAATAAATTTAAAAAATACTCTCCCTCTCTCTCACTCTTCTTTTTCTTCATCCTCTTATTATTATTATTATTGTTATCGTTCCCGTGTACGTTCTGTTATGTTTTATTTTGTTTTGTTTCTTTTAAACGCGATTTAGATTTTCCCTCTTTATCTCTCTCTTTATCTCACCCATAAATTAATCTTATTCCCGATCCTGTCGGCAATCAGTAATTAAATATCAGTTCTATGGTTTCCATACAGTCTTAAATTTCAGATTCGCCATGATAAATTTATTTTGATGGGTTTGATATCATTCGAACAGTTTAATACATACATACATATATATATATATATATATATATATATATATATATATATATATGTAGGATAAAAAAATCATTTCTTAATGAAATCAAGGATTGTCATATTATCATAAACTGTCGAATAAATGGACCTCTAAACACAGTCTACATCGTCCGTTTGTTCGTTTATTTTTTTTCTCTTTTGATTGATTGATTGATTGATTGATTGATTGATTTATTTATTTATTTATTTATTTATTTATTCGTCCAATCGATCGAATCGTTTGCGCGTAAAATTTTCTTATTTTTCAAGAATCTTCACTCGAATGGATAAAAAAAAAAAGAAGAAGAAGCATTTACCGAAAAAAAAAACATTCTCGTTCTTCCGATCGTACAGACAAAGAAAAAAAAGAAAAGGAGGTCGTAATCGTTAAAAGAAAAGAAAAAATACAAAATAAAGATAAAAATAAAATACGAAGATAATAATAATAAGAGTGAAATAATCGTTTGAAGAAAGATTTAAAAAAAAAAAATTATAATTAAACAAATTGACGAGAACGTGGCTCTCTCTCTCTCTCTCTCTCTCTTTCTATCTCTATCTCCCGTGTAGTGCATCGAACAATGGTTGAATCCGAATAATCTACTTAAATGGCGGGATAAAATTCGTTAATTCATTTCAAACGCATATATATATATATATATATATATATATATATATATATATTTGCGTTCTTTCCAATTTTTTTCGTTCTTTTTTTATATCTTTTTTTGTTTTTTTTTTCTCTTTTACTAATGCGAGATAATACTGATGTACAAAAAATCGACAGGGACAGATACAATTAAAAAGTGAAAAAACATACTAGGTACGCAATTTAGAATCCTACTGCTTCATTTGATAATTTCATATGAAAGCAGTGGAAAATCGCAAGTACCTCCTATCTAATCATTTTTGTCAGGTTCAAACATAGCTTATATATATATATACACACGCATATACATACACACACAC
Source organism: Dolichovespula sylvestris (assembly GCA_918808275.2). NCBI lineage: Eukaryota > Metazoa > Arthropoda > Insecta > Hymenoptera > Vespidae > Dolichovespula > Dolichovespula sylvestris. The sequence continues at coordinate 3,070,584 of OU964983.1, read as the reverse complement.
ATATATATATATATATATATATATATATATATATATTTGTTTGATTTTCGTATACGCGTGTGCGTTTATCTAGAAAAAATCGACAGAAATATATACAGTTAAAGAGTGAAAAAACACACTAGGTACGCAATTTATAATCCTACTGATTCATTTGATACTTTCATATGAAATCAGTGGAAAATCGCAAGTACCACCTATCTAATCATTTTGTCAAGTCTAATGTGGGTTTATGTATGTATACTTAATTATTATATTAATTATTTTTACTAACTAATTTTTATTTTTTCTAATTTAAAACGATTACTTAGGGTACGTATCTTATTAGTGATGAAGTAACGATTTCATTATACTATTTATCTGTTACCATAATTTTCCGGCATTAAGCTTACGTTTTTTAAAGCGTTTATGTGTATATATATATATATTTGTTTATGTAGTGTATATGGATGTGTTAATTTTCGTATATGTTGCTAATATGCTTCAAATATGTGCCATTAGTTTCTAGTTATATATATATATATATGTGTGTGTGTGTGTGTATGTGTGTGTTTGTATATATATATATATATAACTTAAGTATAATTAAAAATGAAATTAAAATTCAAACGAACTATAAGAAAAATATATATATATATATATATATATATATAATATATTTTTTCTATAAGTAAACAAAAAAAAAATTAATCAGCGTTGCCGTGTGTATTTGCGTGATTTTCTTTTTTATTTCTTCTTAATCTTACCTGAAAAAGTGCTTTACTAGTTTTCTTTAATACTCGCGTATTATATTATTGGCATATAACTCAAATATACATTAACGTAAATAATGATAATAATAATTAAAATAATAATAATAATAATTACAGTAATAATAATAATAATTATAATAAAATGTTAAAACTAATCGTAATATTGATAAATATTTATTAAGATCCGCAAGATTAATTAATGCTCGTAAGATATCGTAATAATATAATAATAATAATAATGATAATAATAATAATAATAATAATAATAATAATAGATTTATATATATATATATATGTGTGTGTGTGTTTGTTTGTGTATGTATATGTATAAATATATATAAGGATTTTTAAATTTAATAACTTATTTCCTTATACATAAATAATTATATCGTACAATATATCCATTCACATTAGAAATGTATTAGTTTAATGTTAGGGATTGGAATCGTTATAGTTGGACCAGAAAGAACATTTCGGTTATATATACCTTCCCCCTTTTTTGTTTCCCCCCCTCTATATATCTATATTTTTCTATTCTTTTCCGTATATATATATATATATATATATATATATATATATATATATTTTTTTTCTGTTATATCAAAGAACACTTTGCCGTTTGAAGTAGGCAAAGGAAAGGAGAAAAAAAAAGAAAACGAAAAATAAAAATCCCTCCCTACTCCCTTTCGTCCTTCTTCCCCTCTGCATGTCACAGCTCGAGATTCCTATATTTTTTTTGTTTTTCGAACACGATTTTTTTTAATTACTTAAGTGATTAATTAATTAATTTATTTATTTATTAATTTATTATTTGTGTCTTCAATAGGTACTTGCCTTTACCTTTAGACTCCAATGAAAAGTACCACCATGGTATCATATTATATATATATATATGTGTGTGTGTGTGTTCATCACTGTAGTAGTCTTTTAACTAAAAAAAAAAGAATAGAAAATAGAAGAAAAACACACTCATTGGAAACATCGAAAGAGATTATGAAGGAAATGAAAAAAAAAAAAAAAAGAAAAGAAAGAAGAAGATCGTAGAACGATCGAAGAGAGACGACGACGACGACGAATAAATATCATAAAAATATAAAAAAAGTAAAGAAAAGAAAAAAAAGAGAAGTTTCTGCCATTTTATTTTATTAATTAACTTCGCAAAAAAATTCGCGTTTTCCTTAAGATCAACACATTAAATTAAAAGCTTACTTTGTAAAAATAAAATATTAAGTCGACTTATATACGTATATATCAATATTTTATCCACTGTAGTGTGGACGGGATTATTTTAAATATATATATATATATATATATATATATATATATATATATATATATATATGTATATATACATAATACATACATATATATATGTATATATATATATATATATATATATATATATGTATATATACATACTACAACCTCTCTTACGGAACGCTTGATAATTACGTCACATGTGAATGTCACTCAGGGAGAACGGATATGTGTGTGTGTGTGTGTGTGTAAGTGTTTGTATACATATATGTTGATTTACAATTAAAACAATAATAATAATAATAATAATAATAATAATAATAATAATAATAATAATAATAATAATAATAATAATAATAATAATAATAATAATAATATTAATAATAATAATAATAATAATAATAGTAATATAATAATAATAATAATAATAATAATAATAATAATAATAATAATAATAGTAATAATAATAATAATAATAATAATAATAATAGTAATATAATTATATAATTAATATTACTAGTTACAAACACATATATATCTGGTTGAATCTGACGTTGTCATTTCGTTATTGCTACTCACGAAGTTGATTTTCTTCTTTTGTTTTTGTGTTTTTTTTTCTTTTTTTTTATGTTTTTCGTTTATGTCAACAATAAATTAAAATAACAAACAGTCCTCGACGTGGGACCAAGTTTACGTACGCTTAGTAAGATTAGGAAATTAGTTATATTTAATAGAGTGGTGACAATAAAAAAAAATAAAAAAAATAAAAAAAAAATTCGGGCTATTCAAATTGTTCGCGAGACGAATGTACCAATTTTTTTCCAGTTTTCTTTCTTCCCCTCCCTCCCCCTCTCTTCCTCCCTTAAAAATTTATTCACGATATGCTCGATCCTGTTTTCGTTTCCGTTGTATCAAAAAAAAAAAAAAAAAATAAATAAATAAAAGAAGGAAAGAAAGAAAAGGAAAGAAAAGAAAAGAAAAAAATGGAGAAAAGTGGAATCTTCAATTATTATTTTTTTTTTTACTTCTTCCGTTTTGCTTTGCTTTTTTCTTTTTTTTTTTTTGTTTTGTTCACTTCCTTCCTTTCTTTCAAGAAGATACAACTCCCTTCCATTTGAATGACGATTTTCTTTTTTTGGCACGATTCGTTTCTTCGCTTCTCTTTCTTTCTTCCCATTCATTTTCTTTTCAGTTTCTTTTTATTTTCTTTTCTTTCTCATTTCATCCTTCGTTCGAAACGTTTCCGGCCGTTCGTTAAAATTATGCGCGCTTGACCGTCGCCATTGTCGTTTTTATTGTATCTTATTCGTTATAATACCTCCCTCCTCCCTCACCCTGCAATCTCTCCCTCCCTCTCTCTCTTTTCTTCCCTTCCTCCCACCCAACCCCCCTTCGCCGATGATCAGATTCATTAAAAAAAAAAAAAAAAAAAAAAAAAAAAAAAAAAAAAAAAAAAAATACGTTTCGTTTAGCTTTTTCTATTTTCCAAAAATTTGTTCCCCCTTTACTTTTTTTTTGGCTTTATAATTTTTGTTTCCTTTCCCCCATTCATTCGTACGTTTCTCTCGAATTCCCATTATCGCCCGTTCGGTTACTTCGTATCCTCCTTTTTTTTTTTGTTCGAATTTTCATTCGATCGATTTAACGTGGATCGTCGAAATGAGGGAGTAGGGAGGGAAGGAGGTAAGGAGGGAAACGACGAGAATAAAATTTTAAGACGAATCGGAGGGGTGAAGAGGGAGCAAATGTCTTTTTTCATTAAGGTCACTTGTTCGTTCTAACATTATAACTATGTTATGTTCTTTTTTGTTGTTGTTGTTGTTTTTTTTGTTTTTTTTTTTTTTTTTTTTTGTTTTGTTTTCAAACATCGTACCAACCCCCTTGCACCCCATCCCCCACACCGCGCACACGCAAGCAAGTCTTACGAGACTAGATATCTCGAGGCAGGTAATTATATATTTTTTTTTTTCTTTTTCTTTTCCTTTTTCTGTTTTATTTTTTTGTTTTTTTTTTTCTTTTTTCTTTTTTTTTTCTTTTTTTTTTTTTTTCTAACAAATACTACAAGACGATCATTATTGATTTTTTAATAATATATTATTCGAACGACTACGACTACGATTACGACGACGACGACGACGACGACGACGACGAAGACGTCGTTCGTGTACCTCCGTTCATTCTTTATCATTTATTTACTTATTTATTTATTTATTTAATTAATTACTTATTTATTAATTTTTCTAACTTTTGTTTCCTCGTTTTACTTTTATTATTTAATTTTTTTTTTGTTTATTTTTATTACCGATCCATTAATTTGATTTAAACGTTTGCCACCCTCTCTCTCTCTCTCTCTCTCTCTCTCTTTTTGATCCATTTTATGCTTCGATATATTTATTTTCCTCCATTATTTTTTTGGTTCAATGTCCCAAAATTTTTTCACATTCCTTCTTCTTCTTCTATTTTTTTATTTTTTCTTCTTCTT
>OU964983.1:3061096-3063596 GCA_918808275.2 Dolichovespula sylvestris | reverse complement strand
CACGTCGAGAGAACCGTCGGGATCTAGACACACGCTCTATGCTACCATAAGCGATCGATCATCAACGGCAAAAAATTCGGCGAAACATATATATATATGTATATATATCTTCGTTATTTCTTTTTTTTTTCTTGTCCTCTGACTTTCGTCGATCAGCGTATTGATCATTTATTTGATATTAATAAATGATAGTAGTGATAGTGATAGTGATCGTGATAGTGATAGTAGTAATAATAGTAATAGTAATAGTAATAATAGTAGTAGTAGTAGTAATAGTAGTATTAGTATTAGTAGTACTAGTAGTAGTAGTAGTATTGATGATCGACGAATACTAATCGATAAATAAGTATATATCCATCTTATATAAATAACATCATTATTTCTAATCGCCGGACAATAGAAATTCGTCGGGATTTATATCCACTGATATAATGATCACGATCGATTATGAAAAGATCGATTGATATCGATCCCCATTAGGGTATAGAAAATTGATGTTACTTCTTTTTCTTTTTTCTTTTATTTGTTCATTTCCTTATCTTCTTCTCGTTCTACTTTCGAGAAGATTTGTATTGATTCAGGTTAACTTAGTCGATCTTTCGATGATCGATAATCGTTATATCTGTTAAACATTACACGTGTATATATATATATATATATATATGTGTGTGTGTTTTGTGTATAGGTATGTATATATATATAATTATTTATTAAATATATATATATATATATATATATATATATATATATGTATGTATGTGTATGTATGTATATTATAATATTTATTATAATCGAAGCGCCAGTCAAGGAGGATTGAGATCGATCGATCGATCCATCGATCCAGATTCATGAATCTCTCCCCATTTCCCTCCTTACCACCCACCCACCTCTCTCGTCAAATTTAACTAACACGATTCCACTTTATTTTGTAATTTTTTTTTTTTTTCATTTCTTTCTTTCAATTCATTTCATTTCATTTAATCTTTAATTAAGTATTATTAGTCTTTCGTCGTCTTCGGTTATGTTTCATTAAAGATATCGACAATATCGATATATCTTATCGATAATTAATCTCGGTACTCATTGATTTTCAACGACGATTTACGATCTCACTCGATTTACACGTCAATAATTAAGATTCGTCGATGTGAAAACAAAAATTTGGACGACGTTGCAGTATTTTCTTTTGCCGTTTTTTTTTTTTTTTAATTAATATTATTAATATTAATATTAATATTATTATTATTATTATTATTATTATTATTATTATTATTATTATTATTATTATTCTTTTTTTGTTCTTCATCATCTTCTTCTTCTTCGTTTCGCATAATACGAGAATTTGATACGTATGCGCACCAAGATTCTGGCCATTCAGGTACTTTTTCATGTCACAGAGATTACGCGTAGGATCATCGTCGTCATCGTCATCATCATCATCATCAACATCTCCATCTTCTTCTGCCTCTTCTTCTTCTTCGTCTTCGTCTTCGTCTTCGTCTTCACAATTATCGTTTCGTTTCGTTTCGTTTGTGTTTGTTAATTTTTAATCCTCTCAGGTTGGACCACGTCGAATCTCTGCAACGATATTTTTTTTATTTTACTTCATTTTCCTTTTCATTATTTATTTGTTTACATATTTATTGTTTTTTGTATTGTTTACTTTTTTTTATTTTTTTATTTTTCTTATCGTCACAGGCTGGGAACAGGTCGCAATTGATTCTTACACGATCTTAGATTTACTTGTCTCGGCCAAAGTCTCTCTCGTCTTTTTTTTTTTTTTTTTGTTTTGTTTAAATCAGTCTGTTATACGAGAACACGATTATTTTATTTATTTGTTTGTTTGTTAATTAATTAATTAATTAATTAATTTATTAATTTATTAATTTATTTTCGTCACCAAATATTCTCCTTCCTTTTCTATTTTTTTATTCTTTCCTTCTCGCAAAAATCTCGTAGGATTAGCATTTGGATGGTTTAAAATTCGTTTGAAATAGTTTATTTTTTGCCCCTTTCTTTCTTACTTTGTTTTTATTTATTTGTTTGTTTGTTTATTTATTTATTTATTTATGTTGTTTTGATTGGATATCTCGTTCATTTTATTTTATTTTACTTTATTTTATTACATTTTATCTTTAGTGCCGTCTTATTCAATGATAGTTAGATACCACACACACACACACACACAGATACATTCGAAAGATCCTACGTGTGCGTAGCTTAAGGAATACTTTAGTGCACGTATATTACGTATTTGAATGTGTGTGCATACACATATATATAAATATGTGTGTGTGTGTGTGTATGTACTGCATGTGTATATTTGTTGAATAAGTAAAATTGAATTAATTAATTAATTTATTTATTTATTTATTTATTTATTTATTTATATATATATTTATTTATTTACGTACGCGCGCGATCGTATGCATGTGCGTGTGGCGCGTGTGTATGCGTAGGTGTGTTGGTACATACGTACGTACGTACGTATATAGCAAGA
>OU964983.1:2966096-3051096 GCA_918808275.2 Dolichovespula sylvestris | reverse complement strand
AAGGAAAGAAAGAAAAAAAAAAAATAATTATCGCCGACGAACACGACGACATACCCCTTCCCTCCTCCCCCTCCTGTTAACTTTGTCGAGAGATCTATTTTTGTTTTTTTTTTTTTTTTTTACTTGTGCGTGTGCTTATGCATGTTTTGTTCAAGTATACGATTGTTTTTTCTTTTTTTAACGTCTCTTTCTCTACCTCGCAGGTTTCCTTTTTCTCTCTCTCTCTCTCTCTCGTTCTCGCTCTTTTTTTATTTGTTTTGTTTTTTTTCATCATCATCATCATCATCATCATCTTGGTCATTTCTCGCATTTTTCACCCACTTCCTTCCTTATATTTACTTATTTATTTATTTACTTATTTATTTAATTATTTATTTTATATCGCGTTGTTTATTTGATCTACTTCCTCCTCCTCCTCCTCTTTTTAATCTCTTTTTCCGAATCCAAATTCTTTTTTTTTTGGAGTTTTACATTGTAGAAAATTTCATATATGTATATACGCGAAAGAAGGAAAAGAGAAGAAAAAGAAGAAAGAAAGAAGAATAAAAAAAAAAAAGAAATAGGAGAGTGAAGAAAAATGACAAACGCCAACTATAATCCTACAATCAACGTCTCTCGTCGGACAAGACACGAGAATATCACATTGCGGGTGTACGTGTTGTTTGTTTGTTTGTTTATTCTTTTTACGTTTTCTTAAACACTAAAGTAAGTCCCAACTTCATTCATCTCTTTGCAAATTCACTATAAATTCGGTAATTCACAAATTCACTATAATTCGCTAATTCACAAATTCACTATATTTTGTTTTTGTGTGTGTTTCTTTATTACGTCTTCGTTCCACACCCTCCCCCCAATCACAACCACAACCCTCTCCCCCCTCACACGTCATTATCCTTTCTTTCAAATCAAATGATCGTGCGTGCGATGCGTGTATGCGATATGTGCGTGTACGATTATAATAAATTCGCGACGATCGATGTCGTCTAAGATTGCATTTTGTTGTTGTCGATTATTATTATTGTTTGTTTGTTTTCATTCTTCAAAATTATCTCACGAAAGGATCGATCAAATCATCCATCATCTTTCTCATTTTAAGTAAATATAATCTCTATCCTCTCTCGAGATGACGATTACGAATTACGAATTACGATTACGATTACGATTACGATGACGGCCATAACGATTACGATGGTGATAATTTAAAAAAAAAAAAAAAAAAAAAAAAAAAAAAGAAAAAAAACGTTACACCCGCGTATAAGTATTTTTTATTTTTCCTGGATATATCATTCGTTTTCTTTCTTTCTTTTCTCTCTGTTTAATTTAAAAAAAAAAAAAAAAAAAAAAAAAACCAGAGAGAGACGGACAGATATTGAAAAATGATTTTCTTATTAAATACAAGGCATATATAATCCGATATAAGGGTGACTAGATGACATATACGATCGTAGAAAAATAAATCCAATATATTCAACAAAATGGCTATTATTATAATAATAATAATAATAATTATTATTATTATTATTATTATTATTAATATTATAATAATTATTATTATTTCTTCCTTTTTTTTTTGTAATCATTATTACTATTTTTTTCCCGTGTCCTTTCTTTTCTTTTCGTTTTTTTTTCTTTTCCTTTGTTTAAATCATTTCTAAAATATCGAAGTCAAAGTAATAATAATAATATCATTGTGAGAGACGCGCACGCGTGCGCACAAGCCTTCCTCCTATTTTTATTCCCATTTTAAAATGGGTTCCCTTTTATTCGCCCGTTGCATTGACCATTGAAATCACTTCATTTATCACTTTATATTTGTTAAGACAAATCGATTTGGCTTTGTTCATTTTAAACAACTATTGCGTTTTTCTCGTATCCACCTTCTTCCTCTTTTCTTTTTTCTTTTTCCTTTTCCCTCACTATTTTCATTTTTTTTTCTCTTTTTCTTTTTGTTTTGTTTTAAACGGACACACGCGAGGACTATCAAACAAAAATGCACTGCGTTTCTTATTCTGAAATATATTTGGTGTCTAGTGAGATATAAAAGAAAAAAAAAAAAAGAAAAAAAAAAGAAAATTAAAAAAATTAAAAAGAAAAAAAAAGCAAAAAAAAAACAAAGAATTTTATCAAATGTCCGAGAACATTTTAGTAGGAATGCTAATTTTACGTATATTACTTCCCTCCCCTTCCCGCCCCTTCTCCTCACCCGCCCACTCTCCTTTTTTTCTTTTTTTTTTTTGTTTTTCTCTCCTTCGACTATAAATTACGGAACTTTTGCACACACACCAATAAACAAAAATTAATAATATCTATAAATACGAATAATATTTGTTGATAATTATTATTTAAAAAACCTTAATCCCTTTTTTATTCGTTTAATTATTAATATTAATATTATTATTAGTATTATTATTAGTATTATCTGTATTATTTAAACAAATGATATTATGCAAAGAGAGATAAAGAAGAGATAAAATATAGTGGTATATATATATATACCACCAATTAATATATACGACTAATTGTTCACTCTTTAAATTTACATATCCATGAGACGCGCCATTGTCTTTAGCTTTGTTTTACTTGTTGTTCTTGTTGTTTGTATGCTCGTTCGTTTCATTTTATATAAACAACATAGCTGAATATTCAATTTTGGTTTTAAATCACCGACTTATATCTTTGCTCGTATTTAAGATTAACAAACTTAACTATTATATACGTATAGACACACACACACGCACGCATATATATATATATATATATATATATATATATATATATTTATTTATAGTATTATATTAAATCAACGAATATAACACCTTTGAGATGTGCTTACATAATTAACTGCATAATATATCGTTTATGATGCAACTCTATCAATTGATTTAATACACTTAGGTACTGAGCTTTATAATATATATAACGTTGAAAACTTAATTTAAGCGATATCAATTGATATAATGATTATTATTATTACTATTATTATCATTATTATATTACTATTATTATTATTATTATTATTATTATTATTATTATTATTATTATTATTATTATTATTATTATTATTATTATTACTATTATTATTATTATCATTAGTATCTTTTGTGCAAATATTTTATGAACGTATTTAAAAAAAAAAGAAATGTAAACCTTTTGTAATAACGATAATTATATAAACATTTAAATTCTGAATAAAAATAAAAATAAAAGAAGATAAGAGAGAGAGAGAGAGAGAGAGAGAGAGAGAGAGAGAGAGAGAGAGAGAAAAGAAGATTCAAATTTATATTTCTCATGATTTTCAAGTTTAATATATATATGTGTGTGTGTGTGTGTATATATATATATATATATAAAGCTATGTATTTCTCTCGTAATCAGTCCATCCATCACCATTATATGGAACATATATAGAAACTGTTATTGCATGTATGTATGTATGTATGTATGTGTGTGTGTATATATATTTACGTCTGTATTTTAATTATTTGATAAATAACAAAATATATATATATATATATATATATATATATATAAATTAAGTAACACGAAACGCAGCAGTTAAGGAAAAAAAAAAGAAAGAAAAAAAGGAAACGCTGTACGATTTGACAAGAATAAATTAATAGAAAATTACGATCGGGGACGTTAGACTAATGATCAATAAAAAAAAAATAAAATAAAATAAAATAAAATAAAATAAAATAAAAAATATGCATATTGTACAAATTGAGTAATATTATTGTTGTTGTTGTTGTTGTTATTGCTGTTAACTGTTTTCCTTAAACTTTTCCGCGCGTATCGATATACTTAACGTAAGGTAATGGTTTAGTTGAAAAAAAAAAAAGAAAAAAAAAATTTCTTTTAATAGAATAATCAGTCCATCGGATAATTCATATAATTAGGTCATTGTCGTACGGATTGCGCGATGAGCTAAAATTTTTTTTTTTCTTTTTCTTTTCCCCCTTCCCTTCCAATTTCTTGCTTAGACCACACTTTCATAATCATTGACTCGTTTTCTATGTTCTCATTGTCGGAGAGACTCGTTATGATAAAAGAGTAAATACATACATATACATACATACATATATATATATATATATATATATATATATATATATATATATATATATATGTATACATACATATAAGAATACTTATTTTGTTCGTATTTCATTAAATAACATCTATATCATATTTATCCCACCCTCCCTCCCCTCCCCCTTCCCTTCTGTTTTCTACGTAAGAAGTATATCTTATATTGTGTTAATAAAACAAGGATATAATTAACGTTTACGTGTCGTTTAAACCCCCAATGATAAAAAATACGATTCTAATGTTCGGCAAATACTTAGTAAAATAAATACACGCTTATATACGCAAAGGAATACTAACTAACACGCACGCCCCGTTATAACATACTACTATATATATATGTGTGTGTGTGTGTTTGTTTGTGTGTATATATGTTCGTCCACTTCAACGAAAACTTATATATATATATATATATATATATATATATATATATATATATATGTATGTATGTATTCGTTATTACTACTTATATATATAAAAGTCATTTTGGGATTATATATCATTGACTTCCTCAATTCTACCAAAGTCACCGTAATGCTATATATTCCATAAACGATTATTAATTATGGTAAAAGACCCTATATATATAGATAGATATATATAGATAATATGTGTATGTATGTATGTGCGTATGTATGTTGTATGTATACACACCTAAATATTCTCATTGTTTATTATCACAACAAATATTTTCCCATATTTATGAGAAATTTTCGTCTTTGATTTATTATGTATAAATATTACGTAACATATATATATATATATATATATATATATATATATATATATATATATATTTATACACACACACACACACACACACCACACACGCGCGCGTACGAACACACATTCGATTATATTTGTCCTCATCAGCCCTCCTCCTCCTTCTCCGCAATTATTATACCTTCTAATAGTCACACGTTTAATCCCATCACTATCACCTTCCTCTCCTAACGATTATCATACTTGTCATATCTATTTCCCTACCCAACTCCCCACCCTCGTGAAATTTATTTGTATCGATGTTTTCTTCTTCTTCTTTTTTTTTGTTTGTTATTTGTTTTTGTTACGTCACGTTAATTATACCTAATACCCAATGTACTTCAGAAAAAAGGCATTTTCCGAATTTGCCGAAGTATACTTTTGTGATAATTATTATTACGACACGCGACATATTATGTTAAATAATATTAATAATAATAATAAAAATAAAAATGACGATAATAATAATAATAATTATAATAATAATAATAATTTATAATAATAATAATAATAATAATTATAATAATAATAATTAGTCCTCGATTCTCTCACTTTCCTGTTCCCATTAAAATATAAACAAGCAATTATATCGACCTATACGTATATATGTATGTATATATATATATATATATATATATATATATATATATATATATCCTGATGTAACATTTAAGTAAATTTAAAAACACTCCCACGTCGTATCTCTTATGTATGTGTGTGCGTGTGTATGTATGAATGTATATATATACATATATATATATATATATATACTTATATATCCTAAATATATCGGAGTCCATTAGAACGTTATACTTATGTATGTATGTGTCTAAATTTTAAAACTATTGATATATCTCAAAATTAATTATTATATATATATATATATATTCGTTAGGAATAAGTGGTTCTTGACTCGCGTATTAACTACACTTTGTTTTGCATTTATGTGTTACTTTCAATGATAATAATCAAAAATAATAATAATAACAATAATAACAATAATAATAGTAATAATAATGATGATGATGATAATAATAATAATGATAATTAATAATAATAATAAAAAGAATAATAATTATAATAATAATAATATATATATATATATATACTATAATAATAGTTCTTACAATTAATTACTCTCTTTCTCTATCCGTTTTTATAATTTGTTTAAGTAATACAAGGCTTTCCTTGTGTATGTGTACACGACTATATATATACATTTAGATATAGATATTTTTGTGTGTTTGTATATATATATGTATGTATAATATATGTATGTATGTATATACAGAACATTATTCTCTTGTAAGCGATGTGTTGTTTTTCTTTTTCTTATTACTCTTCTTGAGATTGGCGAGTCCATAATAATAGTAGTTAGTAATAGTAATAGTAGTAGTAGTAGTAGTAGTAATAGTAGTAGTAGTAGTAGTAGTAGTAGTAGTAATAGTAATAGTAGTAATCGTCGTAGGTATTCCTAACTAAGCGACTATTAATTATGATAACTTAATCAATTATGCTTCTTTTTCTTATTTCTTCTTTTTTTTTTTTTCTTTTCATTCCTTTATTCTTTCTTCCCCTTACTCTCATAAATTTAAGAATTTTGTAAATGAACTCGGGCAACGTTTTTGAACTTCTTTCATCAAATTTTTTTTTATGCTCTTTCGTTTTACTTTTTTTTTATATTCTTCTTCTTCCTCCTCTTCTTCGTCCTTCACTTACTTTTTCTTTTTGTTTTTCACTTATCAAATTCAATTTCCTTTATACGTTCTCAATGTGTCTATCCTCATATTTAATCACGACAGATCCTTTCTTTCGCTTGCACTTTCTGTACGAAAAAAAAAAAAAAATGTCCCCAATCCTTTCTCTCTTCTCTTATTCCTCCTCCTCCTTCTTATTATTATCATTATTATTTTTATTATTATTCTTTTTTTTAACGTTCCCTCGTGTCACTTTATCAGCGAACACCACCGAATTTTTGTTGTTCTTCAATTCTTTTCAAATTCGCTTTGCTTTCATCTTTTGTCATTATTATTATTATTGTGATTATGATTATTGTTGTTAGTTTTTGTTGTTGTTATCGTTGTTGTTCGGTTAATGATGTATATAAACTTTCGATATAATTTTTATTTCCCCTTTTGTTTGTTCACGTTTGTTTGCTTGTTTGTTTGTTTGTTTCCCTTTTTAAAAAGTAAAATTTGATGCACGTAATTATTATTATTATAATTATTATGATTATTACTATTATTGTTTATTATTACTATTATCATTATTATCATTATTATTCAAAAAAAGGACAAAATTATAAAACAAACGCCTATTATTGAACGTCCCGTATTTTTTGCTTTTACATCCTCCTCCTCCTCCTTCTCTCTTTCTTCTTCTTTTCCCGTTTTCATTTGGATTTAAAGGAATGATTCGAGAAATTAGATTTACGCGATAAAACATTATATATATATAGCATTGTATAAAGAACATTAATTGTGTGCTTATGCGAGAATTTTCCTCTTGTGAAACCAGTAAAAAAAAAAAAAGACGAATATTAATTAATTATTCTAACGTCAATCAATGTGTATTCTGCCTGCATATACATATATATATTTATGCTTGTGTGTGTATGTGTATCTATATACTTTTGTTTTCTCTCAATGTTCACACGTTTCTACATTTGTACGTCGAGCGTACATCGATCTCGTATATTTTATTCAATGTCGTCAATTTTTTAAATATATATGTCAATTGAATAACCGTTGTTGTTGTTGTTGTTGTTCACTTATTGCATAGATCAATAATTGTATTCATTTATTTATTCACTTTTATGTTTTTTGCTTCCCTCACTGTTGCGCTGTCTGGTTCGTTCATTCTCTTACATTCCTCTTTCTAAATCCTATTGCGTTTTGTTCGTTCACACGCAAAAAGGGGGAAGAAAAATTAAAAAAAAAAAAAAAAAAAAATAAAAAAGAACAAATAAAACAAGAAGTAAAAAAAGAAAAAGAAAAAGAAAATATCATTTCATTTAAGTCGGACTCGTCTTTTTTTTGGCTCTTGTCGTCATTGCACGGGGAAAGACAAAAATTAATTCGACTTTAACTCTCGGACTATCTCTCTCTTTTTCTGTTTTATCATTTTTTTTCTTCTCTTTCTTCTCTTTGCAAAATTCGGTGCGATTCAGTGTGCATCGTGAATTTTTTATGCGATAATAAGCGCGGATTCGTTCATTTGTCCCCACGTAAGCGAGAACAGAAATGAAAAATTGAACGATAATAAATAATTCCATTTATAGAAATTATAATGATATACATACATATATATATATATATATATATATATATATATATATATAATATATTATAATATAATATAACATAATATAAAATAATATAATATATTACAAATATATATATATATATACATATACATATATATATACACATACATAAATGCTTTTACTCGTTCGATTCCTCGTGCGTGTGTGATTTTATTTTGTATTTCCCTTTCTTTTTTTATTTTCTTTCTTTTTTTTTTTTTTATTTTTTATTTTTCATTCTGTCCTGTTTTTGTTTAATCAGTCCATTCAGGTACCTTTGACACGTTGAGAAAAGAAAAAAATCAACGAATTCAATCTAAACGAATAGAACGTACTTTATCTTCGTCCAACTAATATATATATATATATGCATTGCTCATAATTTTTTTTTCTTTTTCCACCGATCTTTGAGAGCTTGGAGAAACAAAAAAAAATTAAATATATATATTCATTATTATGTTCGAACGACTTATAACAAGATGGCCGATTGCAAAAGTTCCCAGACGCATGTTCGAAAGGGTCTTACGATACATTTTCTTTCTTCCTTTTCTTTTTATTCTTTTATTTTTTTTTTTTTTTTCAAAATCAATCACCACTTCCCTCATCGACGATTCGACTAATTTTTCTTTTTCTTTCTTTAATCTCTTTTCTCTTTCGTCTTCTCCTCTTCCTTAGATCGGATCGAATTTTCCTAAGCTCGTAATTTTGTGATCCGAAGAGATTAACGAAAAAAAAAAAAAAGAAAAGAAAAAAAGAAAGAAAGAAAGAAGAAAAAAAATTAATCCGCTGTCTCGAAAAATAGTAATTAATTTTTGAAATCATTTAGGAACTTTTGACACCCCCCTTCCATCCACCACCCTACATCTCACTCTCTCTCTCTCTCTCTCTCTCTCTCTCTATATATATATATATATATATATATATATATATATATATACACATACACACACACATACACATACATACATAGACATATATATATACTAATGGCCATTGTCTTAATCTCGATTCCCTACACTCACCCACTCTCTCCCCGCCCCCTTCATTACCTTCATATATATCATTTTTTTTTCTTTCTACGTATCTTTGTTAAGAGAGAAAAAAGAGATAAATAAATAAATAAATAAAAAGGAAGAAAGAAACATAGAAAAAAAAGAAAAGAAAAAGAAAGGATAAAAAAGATTGGCCTAGTATATCAACATCGAGATATACATATACATACACATATACATATACATATACATACATACATACATACATACATATATATATATATATATACACACTAGGAAACAATTATTATAATTTATTATAATTGCAATTGTAATTATAATTGAAAATTTTCAATTTCAATTTCAATTATTCCTTTCTCGTTCTTTCTAAATCGATTATTATTACGTTCGACGACGGTGCACTGGGCTTTTTCGCCTATTTTATACGTATCATAAAATCCCAACCCCCCTCCCTCCAACCCCTCCATCATTCCCTCAAACGTATTCAATCATTTTCTTTCGCGAGAACGGATTATTCTCTCTCTCTCTCTCTCTCTTTCTCTCTCACTCTCTCACTCTCTCTCTCTCTCGCTCGCTCTCATTGCTGTGTTTTAAACTCTACATTAATAAAATGGTACAGAGACATACTGGACATTGGCACGACAGGTGGCATTTATAGATCTAATATAGAATAAAATTTACGTTATTGCGATAACATTTGGTATCGTTGCGTCGTTGCCCCGTTTTTTTTTTTTTTTATTTTTTTTATTTTTTTTTTTATTTTTTTTTACCGACCTGGTCCCCCCCCACGCTCCTAGCATAACCCACCCGAGAACACTCCCACCCTCCCACCCACCCTTTATCCCCTGTACACGTATCACTCTCATGTATCTTGCGTTTCAGAGATCAGAGAACACATTGAGAGGGGCAACGACGTCAATGCGCTTCTTTTGTGTTTATTTTCTTTTTTTCTTTTTTTTTTTTACTTTTTTTTTTATTATTTTATTTTATTTTATTTTATTTTACTTTATTTTATTTTATTTTATTTTATTCGTTTATTTATTTATTTATTTTATTTTATTTTTTGTTATAAGGTTTACTTTACTTTTACTTTTACTTTTACTTTACTTTACTTTACTTTACTTTATTTAACTTTTTTTTTGCATTTTTTTTTCTTTTTTTCCCCTCCGCGATACCTCCCCCCTTCCCTTTCGCCGACTTTTGCATTTTTTTTTTGGTCTTCCTTGCCTTTTCTCTCTTTTTTTTTGTGACTTTTTCTTTTCTTCCATTCTTACTTTTCATTTTTAATCTCTTTCCACCCCCCCCCTCGCTTCGCGCTCTCCTTTTTCCTCTCGCTTTTTCTCTCTCCTCTCTTCGCCCGTTTCTCTTTTCGTTTATTTTTTATTTTTTTTTTTTTTTTTTTCATTTTCTTTTCTTTTTCTTTTCCTTTTGATTAGATTCGTACAGTCTACATTTGATACTCGCTGCAGTCTTCGGTAAAAACTGTCCAGCAAAATTTGAACACCCTTTGATAAATAATCAAAGACCTTTTTGTCCTGTTTTAAATTAATCTTTGATGAAAATTACGGTTTGTTTTAGATCGACGATCTCTTTTATCGCTAATATTTATGTTTCATATTCGATTAAACGTAACAAATTCTTATTATTATTCCTCCTTCTATTCTTATTCTTATTCTTATTCTTATTCTTCTTCCTCTTGCCGATATCCCTCGTCAAATTTTGTTTATATCATTTTTGTTAATAAATTATACACGACGACAATGACGATAATAATTTTTCTTTTTTTACTTCGTTATCGCGTAATCTTAATATTCATCGTCATTACGATTAAATCGATCATTATTATTATCATCGTTATCGTCATCATCAGCATCATCATCAATCATCATCGTGATAATCATCAACATTTCGAGATCGTCGATAAAAAGGCCGCGATTTTTACTAAAGCCACCACAAAGATAATATACATCATCATCATCATCATCATCATCATCATCATCATCGCGCGTAATACACACACACACACCAATGATAAAAAGAGACGATTGAATATGTTTTTAAATAGTGGATCACAATTAGTCTCTCCACGTGTAATTATCATCGTAAGTCTCTTTAGAATGATCAGACTGTAAGTTAGTTATTAAGTTTTGTCATGTAAAATTAGATATCTAACGCATAAGATCATTTGGCTGTACTTCCGTTATACTTTTTGTGACACCTGGTACATTATATATATATATATACAAATATATATATATATACACACATATATATACTTATATATACATATACATATATACATATACATATATATATATATATATATATATATATATATATATATATGTTTTTAATCCGAGGCAGATACGAGAATGTGATTATTTTTTTTTTCTTTTTTCTTTTTCTTTCGTTAAGTAACTCATAAGAATATTTCATTGCATCATCACCCCCTAGCGCACAATCGTTTTTTTTTTTTTTTTTTAATTTATTTTCTTTATTCTCTTTAAATATAATTGACGTGTTTCGTGAAGACCCCGTCCGTTTATAATTTTTTTTTTCTCTCTTCTTTATTTACTTTACTTTACTTTACGTTACTTTACTTTATTTTACTTTACTTTATATTTTATTTTATTTTATTTTAATTTACTTTAATCTTTTGTTTCTCCCTCACATATATATATTAAACTCTCCGTAGACGCATTGAACGTTAAACGATGCGCGCGCATGCACGCGCGCGCGCGTTACCATCCTCTCCATCCTCGATTAAATTTGAGAGAATATGGACTCCCGATATATATATATATACACGCACATACATATATACATATATATATATATATATATATATTTCGAGCAGTACCACGTGACAATTTTATGATGTGTATATAAAAGCGGATTACTTCATTAAATTCTTTTTTGCAATAATAATTATTCAGAGGAACTCCGAGTGTGTGTTCGGAGCGGGGCGTGGGGTAGGGGGCGGGGGGAAAGTTATAGAAGTTTGGATCACGAACGAATTTTATCTCTTTTTTTTTTCTTTTTCTTTTTTTTTGTTTTTGTTTTACGTGAAAGGCGGTTTTATCTTTTTTTTTTTTTTTTTTCGTTTTATATATGTATATATAAAGATTTGCGTCGCTTTCTCGTTTGTTTTCGTTTGCCTGTTTGTTTTGTTTTGTTTGTCGGTTGGTTGTTTGTTTGTTTGTTTGTTTGTTTGTTTTGTTTGTTTGTTTGTTTGTTTGTTTGTTTATATATTTTTTTTTTTGTAATAATTATTATTATTTGTTTTATTTTTCCCCTCTCTGTTTTAGTTTTTGTTCTACGTTCGTTTGTTTGTTTTGTTTTCAATTGCGTCGCATGAACTTCACTACTGAATGCGCTTGAGATTGGAGGATGATAATAGTAGCCTCGTTGTTCTCTACATCGACTCACCTCCCAGAAGATCTCCGGGTAAGTACGAGTTGAGAGAACTAGGGGTTCCTCTTTGCTGGTCGCTGCTGTCTATACCTGTGTTACTCCATAGGGAATTGGTTGTAGGTGGGGCGCCCCACAATTGGCTGGAACTACCGCCCCAAGTGTCGGGCGGTGGGCCGGCCTTATTGGTCGGCCGTAATCCCCAGCTTGCACCGCCGGAACCACCGGCCTGTTGTTGGCCACCACCGTGGCTAAGTTGTTGCAACAAAGTGTGCACCTCGCTGTCAGCGGGCGATTCAGCGAATATCGTTGTATTACCCAAAACGCAATTGTTCAATGCTCCTTGTGCCTGAAAAATTAGATTTTAATTTTGCGTCATTTCTTTTTTAATCTTTTTTTTTTTCCCCTTTTTCATTCGTTCATCCGATAACGTTAGTACCGAGATTACCGCTCTCGTGGATGTATTCAAAATAATATATATATATATATATATATATATATAGGCTATAAGTTGGCACCCGTGACGAAAAGGGTTATATAACACGATTTGGATCAATTTGAATTTTCTGTCCCGCCGAAAGGATGGACTTCTTTCGAATGAAATAAAGTATTTGTTCGCGGTTTATTATCATTATTATTATTATCATTATTACCTTTATTGCTTCGTCCCTGGAGGAATATTTGGTAAGAGCAATTCCATGATTCAAATACAATCGGAAATCTTGAACCGGTCCGTGCTGCATACACAATGTCTTCAATGTCGAGCCATCGATTTGGGGAGTTAAGTTTCTCAGTAATAGCCACGTTGAGACCCAGCTAGAATTGCTAACGGGATTTGATTGGAGGCCACCCCAGGAACTTGAGGATTTTGTGACGCTCCCTAAACCGGCCCAACCGTTACTCGTACTACCGGCGCCCTTACTACCTATGCCAGGGGGTGGACCGCGTGCCTTACTCATCGGTGCACCCCAAAGTTCGGAAGTAACGGCAGTCGGCGGTGGTGCCGACTCCCATGTATTTTTCGAGCTGCACAATAAAACCGAGTATATATACATATATATATTTATCCAACCGATTATCGCTTTAATCTCCCACCCTCCCTACCACCTACTACCCCTTGCACCCCGCACACCCGGTATATAACGCATATGATAACGTTGACGATCAAAAGCCCATACATCCCTATAAATATCTGTATCATGTAATCGTTACTTCGCATCCCAAGTTCTTTTATATATTTTTCTTTTTTTAACTATCAGGCCTGTCCTAAGTCCCCTAAGTTTCTTCCGCGACACGCCATGAATGAGACTATGCAAAAGAAAAATAAATAAAAGGAAGGAACTTACGGGACACCCTGATATGTATTATGTGTAGCACGTTATAACAATAAAATTGAAATTCATTATTGGCGTTTGGATTACATGAAATTATTTAATACTATATGATATAATTATTCTATCGTATATAACAAGTAATGTATCATATGGAATAATTTTCTTTTTCCTTTCTTTTTTGTTACAAACGAACGAAACTTGAATCGTAACGAATTGATTCGCTAGGTAAAAAAAAAAAAAAAAAAAGAAGAAGAAGAAAAAGGAAGAAAGAAAAATGATTAATTCATACCTAGTAAATGCGGTAGGCGTCGTGGCGGGTGGATTGAACGTCCACGTGGAATTGCTTAAACTTGGAATCGATGTATCCTGATTGGCATTTTGTGGTGGCGGTGAAGTTTTGCTACTCGACGAGAATATAGCATCGGGATCCTTAATCGCTGCCAGAGATAGAGGAGAACGTACTACCGAACCAGGAGTGATACTGGGATCATCCTCGATACTTTTCATCTGGGTACCCTAAAATGACATCAAATATAGATGGACCCAGATAAATCTTAAGTAATAATGTTTCACGTTTAACTTAACGATATATATATATATATGTATGATAATAGCAAATGACAATCAAGAAGCTTTGTTATATGTATGTATATTAAGAAACGTTGACGGTATTGGGAATAGATTACCCTCCATGGTTTGCCCGGTTCAAATTCCGGTACCAGATCGGTGAATGCGACCCCACCAGGTTGCCAATCCTTCCCGTCGGTCGAATCTGTATTCCCTGGATCTGGCCAACCGCTATCACCTAGCCTGGACGACCACGTTCCATCACCTTGACCGAGCAATGGATTGATATTTGGGCTGCTGTGCGACTGCGTTAAACCACCCGGTGCGCTTGGCGGTTTGCTGGTGGTACCAGGAGCACGAGAGAATTCGTTTGTCGTCAGATCGCCGTCCTTGTCGAGGGACGGCAACTTCCATTGATTCAATCTTGACTGTTGTTGGCTCTAACAGAGACAGAAACGTTTTTTGTTTTACATTTTGTACGACATTCCTTCAGTATACACACAGTTTATTTTATGTGTGTATATATATATATAAAATGTTTTACTAACAACGGGTGGCTCTTTGTTCATCGTCAAATCGCCGAAACTGTTCTGTAACGCCGACATCGGATCGTGTACCGAACTTTTGTAATACTCCAATGCCTGTGACGGTGGGGCAGCGTGCTGCTGGTGCTGTTGCTGTTTCATATAGGTCGCCTGTTGGACCGCAATTTGATTCTGTAGATTTGCGATTTGTTGCTTCGTTTTCGTTATCTGCACGCTTATTTGCAAAACCGACGGGCTATTGCCCTTCAACGAACTCTGGACAGAATGCTGTTGGTGTAACTGTTGCAGTATCTTGATCTGTTGTAACAGTTGATTGAGCAATATCAACGTCTGCGGCGACAATGCCTGATTCAATATCTGATGATTCAAATATCCCTCCTGAGCAGCCAATTGTATTTGTTGCACCAACATGCGTAGTTGTTGATTCGACGGTTGATTTTGCGGTGCGCGTGATGCCTGGAAAAAGAAAAAGAAAAAAAAAACAAAAGTTAACACGACTTCGATCAATAAAAAAAAAAAACTATCTTTCTTAAATAAAAAAAAAAAAAATTCTAATCGTAATTTCGGTAATCAATTTAGGGAGATATAATTGTAACTATGGAAAATAATTACAAAATTAAAGACGATCACGATAATAGATTATTGTTAATCTTGTACCTTTACTACTCATAAGTACAACCAAACTTCGTGCAATAAAAAAAGAAAAGAAAAAAAAAAAAGAATACAAAAATACAAAAAAAAAAAAAATGAGAAACTTAATAACCTCAAGAAAAGATAATTATACAATTAAACCACACTCTCTAATATATTAAAGGACGGCACACAAATGTGAAAGAATAACTATGAGAAACAAAACGAGATAAAATAAATGATGCGTTATGATGGAAGCGATAATACACGTAATTCGATAAAATACGTAAAAAGCTTGACGATTCGACGAACGCAAAATATAAACTTTCTTTCTGACCTCAATCATGGATTGTCGTTAATACATTTAATTCTAAAAGTAAACAAGAAGATGGAATAATTTTTCGACTGGATCGTGTATAATAATAAAAAAAAAAAAAAAAAAAAAAAAAGAAGAAAAGAAAAAAAATCTTTCGTAAACTTTTCTTTGTCTTATATAACCCCAAAATACTCCAAGGTTCTCTCTCAAAATTTTTTTATATACTTTAAAGTAGCGAGGAAAGATAGAATTATAGGAGAATAAATTCTATAATAACAATAATAATAAAATAATAATAATTAAGTATTTCTGATGTCAGGTTTTGGTTCACCTGGTTGAAAGGCGGCTGCGGTGCATTGGAACTTGGCTGCTGTTGCTGCAACGGAACAACCGTCTGCTGCTGTTGTTGTTGTTGAAGTTTCAGAAGACTAGCACTGGACACCGAACCACCTACCCCTCCGGAAGATGCAGCACTGGGCACCCCTGCCCCCTATATTATAACAATACAAATACCGTGTACCCTGCTCTACCTTCCTAACTTCTCCGATCGCCCATTATTGCGATGGTCTTACACACACACACACACACATATATATATATATTTGTTTATTCATTTACTTATCGCGTACGTTGTTTAAAATGAACGAAACGAACGAGATATTTGCGCGAATATTAGTACATAATTCATAAAATTAGATTCGAATGAAACGGAAACACGCACACGCACACACGCACACACGTAGCACAAAACATATCCCTAGTGAATTCAATTTTTGTAAAAAGCCCCCCATCCCCCCCCAAAAAAAAAGAAAAGAAATGGGGGAAAAAGAGAGAGAGAGAGAAAGAGAGAAATTATTCAAGCATCGTTAATCGAAATAATAAAACACTCGAACACGCGATATAAATTCAAGCCCCCGATAGCAACGTCAAATAAATTTTTCACAACATTTTTTTATATTCTCACTTTCTTACTCTTTCTTTCTTTTCTCTTCTTTCTTTTTGGATACTTTTACAATCATACTTTTTCTATAAGACGAAATGATTAGGGGAGAGGGGAAAATACAAAAAAAAAAAAACCCTTAATTTTGATTGTTAAAGAATAGCAATGGATATTTGGACAGAAGAACACGAACGTGCTTCGGTGATAAAATATATCTGACGACGACGACGAGGATGACAACGAGCAACGACTCACCGGTGGGAAAGACATCTGTTGTGTAACGTGATTGAATCTCGGGTATGCTGGCGCAGTGGTAGGTTGATTAGTTGGATCATAGCCAGAGTGTGTATCGTGACGGCGTGGCCATTGATCAAGAGGTCGAATCTGGCTTAAAAGTTCTTGCGCCTCGTCTCTATTCATTTCACGATTTCTAAGAGCTAACTCCACGTCTTCTTTCTTTAAGTGGGAAGTGGGCACACAACAAATAAATATCATCATCATCCACCAACATTAACGACGTCATATATAAATTGGATATATTGAGAGGGGGTTAGGCTAACTAAGCGATTGCGGATTCTTTGTCGATAGATACTTATTTAAAATCCGCAATCACTTAATTAATTGCCAACCCAATATATATATATATAATAAATATAATTACATACCTTATATCCTAAGTCACAAAGATAACGAAATTCGCGACTATTCCATATGAAGTCTTTCGTTAACGAGGGTTTAGCAGGATGACCCCAACTTGGGGTAGGATCAATGTCGGAGTCGACCCAACTGCCGGCAGGTCCCATAGATTTTTGTTTGTGAGTAGCGGGACCACCCCAAGTAGCCGGATTCAACGGAGGCTCGTTCCACGTCGCCGGCGTTTTCGGATCATCCCAAGAGGTAGTATCGTGAGGCCCGTCAGCCCATGCCCCGTTGCGACCACCAGGAGCCCCAGGGTGAGCCCACATACCTGGACCTCCTACGTCTGGCTTCATACCCGGTTGCCCGGACATTCTATTCTGAGGCATGCCCGGTGGACATTGCATTCCTGTTTTGTTTCGTTTTATTTTGTACAATTCGTCGAACAATGAAATTTTATATATATATATATATTTGATCCTAATAAAGATGATTAACCCTTTCGTTATGGCCACAGCAGGCGGCTCGTACACGCAGGTCATAACGTGGATGCCGTCTATAACCGGCGCCCGTACACACGGGTCAACGAGTGGACGCACGCCGTCTATATCCGGCGCTCGTAACGAAAGGGTTAAAATTGAAAATAAACGTTAACACGTTCGATTGAGAAGTTACTTACCACCGCGCGCTATGTTCGGGGTTGGTAAATCCTTCCAATGTGATACTTTACTTGCAGGCATTGTTCTTTGATTGGCTGCCGGATTTCCCCATAGGCTCGTACCGTCGTCGTAATTAGGCACATTACGCCTTTGAGTAGGCGGTGACGGTTCCTCCCATCCCGAAGGTTTCCCGGGCATCATGTCCTTCGGTGGCGGGGCTGCCCATTGATTTATGTTCGATGGATTGAGCATTTTCGTTGGCGGACCGGATGGGTGCTGGTGACCACCCATTTGATGATGCGGAGGACCCGATGGTTGTCCCCACATGGCATCTGTATTCGCGCCATTCAAACGTCCAGAAATGCCACGTGGATCGCCGCGCATATCGCCCATCCTTGGATCACGCGCCATAGGATCCATTACGCGGATATGATCCCTCGGATCAAGAGTCATACGATGATCTCGTGGATCTCGCATCTCTCTTGGATCCACCGATCTCAAATCACGTGGATCTCTATTATGATCGAGTCTTTGATCGGCCCAATTTGTTCCTGTATATATAAAAAGGTTATCCATGTAATGGTATATATATATATATATATATATATATATATATAAAAAGAAAAAAAAACTACATAAAGCAACGATCTCTCTATGTGGTGTAAATAATTTCAACGCTCGTTCATATTTATTAAATGCAAATGTTATCTCGAATATGTCAACATTTCATTTTTTTTTTACGCCAGAGATCATATGTGTCATCGAGATCATTTTACATAATAATTATCGAATCATTTTTAATTGCTGTACTTTCGACGAATATTCTTTGAATTTTTTGTCTTCTTTTTTTTTTCTTATCGGTTAAATAGAGAGACTCCATACTTAGTTGAACAAAACAAGATATTTATATATATATATATATATGATAGCAAAATTATTTCAGAACTGATACAAGCTAAAACTTTGATACGTTTAAAGTATTAAAAAATATGAGAGCTGTTAGGCACGACCACCGCCGCCAGGCGGGCGGGCGGGCGGGGCGGGAGGCAGGGGCGAGAGTGAGTCATTTAAAAATTATCATTCTCAACTGCACAAGTACAAACTCTAATTTTTCAAAATGATTACTTTACTATACACGTGGGTATTCGATGACTCTAAAAGAAAAATAAGAAAAATTCTTTTCTTTCGGTTTAAAGATACCAAATGGATCGATATAGAAAATAAAAATTAATTTAATTTCACTTGTACAATCGCATTTGTATAAATCGCGATATAAAAGGTTCTTGTTGTATTAAACGAGGAAAATCATATAATAACGAACAAACTTTTGTATGTGATTCGCAATGATGTCGATTAAAAGACGTTTACAAGAGGAAAAAAAAAAAAGAAATATAATAATTTCAAAAATATCTTTTTCCCTTAAAATTTTGGCATCTCCAGCCTTCACTAGACTACCTCCCCACATACCGGCTTGATTACTGGCGGTCCATTGCGCTGCGTTCGGTTGAGATGGTGCCGGGGCACCGGTCCACATGTTCGACGAGTCCGCTGTCTCATCGTCCTCGCCCCAGGTACCACCGATATTCGTCGCCGGTGTATGACCCCATGGAGTTTTTGCCTGTTGATGGGGCGGAGGCTGACCTCCGTTTCGCAAATTCGCCTCCCAGAGATCGGTACCATTGTTTACGGGTGGTTTCCACATGGGAACGCCATCTTTGGTTAGACTGGGCTCAGGAGAAGTTGGTACGTCCCAACTCGTGTCTTGATTTACGTGTTGCTGAAGAAAAATAGGAAAACGAAAAAAAAATAAATAAATAAATAAATAAATAAATAACGTTCTCCGAACCCATTGAAACGACCAAACAAAATAGTATTATCAAATATCGGTCGCATCGAAAATAATATTTATTACATTATTATTGTTATTATTAATATTATTATTATTAAACTTACACAACCCCATCCGTCTTGACTAAAAAGAGCTTCCCTCATCGTGTTCAATTGTTCGAGTTGTTGCTTCGTCGATGGATTATTACTAGCCGGTGTGTTCCCGCTAGTAACAGATCCTTGGGTATTGTTATTCGATTGATTGTTATTACCGTTTGAGCTGGCCGACTGTTGTTGCTGTTGTACGCTACTGTTATTGTTTTGCGGATTTTGTCCCGGACCACCCGGATTATTAGATTTTCCCTGAGACCATTGATTATTATTCTGATTCCCTTGAGTAGAATTCGACTGAGAGGTAGGCGGACCAGATTGCTGATTCGATTGTTGATTTGGATTGCTAACTTTGTTCACGTTTCCTGCGCACGACAGAACACAACAAAAACAACGACATCATTATTCGGGCAAAAATGTACGAGTAACTTGTAATAACAATTAAATAACTAACTTTTGATATGATAAAATGAATTTTTCATAAGTTCGAGATACGATCGATGTAGTAATTTATATACCTGATGTATTTTGCGTACCAGGCGGACCTTGATTCTGATTTTGATTTGGATTACCGGAGACAGATCTATTTACAGAACTTCCACCCCAATTGTTCGGTGTGCCAGTATTTCCAGGCGCGTTTCCCGGCGTACCAATCCATCCCGATTGGTTCGTATTATTGTTATTGGGCGTCGTAGCTTGTGTTGAACCCCAATTGTTGGCTCCTCCGCTATTCAGTGAACTTTCACCGCCTCCTGCCAACTGTAATATCGTTGAGATACCCCATCGTTGTTTATAGCTTAATATCGGTTCGTAGACCTTGTTCAATAGCCGTGTCGATTCATTGAAAAGTATATTCAACATAAACTTGAGTCTTCGCTGTTGAACATCACATTTGGTTCGGTCGTTCTCGTAAGCTTTCCGGCAAGCAGGTATCAAAGCACGTACGTGCGCGATTAATGTAGACCATTGTAACGCAGTTGGTTTCGTATAAACCGCCATGTTATCGTAATGGCATAGCGCAAAATCATCATGATAATAATTATTATCGTTATTATCGTTATTACAGTCATCGTCATCGTCATCGTCATTGTCATTGTCATTGTCATCGCCATAGTCACAAGTTTGACGATTACTACGTGGCCCTGTGCGATCGTAATTGCAATTAAACGGAATATCATCTGTGGCTAAATATTTGAGCGTCTCGATGTAAGTTTGTGTAGGTTTTAGTGTTTCATTAAGACGCAAGTCATTCGTTATCATTATATCATCTGTGCGACTTGCCGCCAACATACGCTGGATAGATATTTGGTCATTCTGAAATGTATTCAAAAATTCTGATCGCATCCCATCGTCATCGTATATGCGATTATCCGCTCGACATACAGGTACACCGATTGTTTGGGATGTGATGGTGGCTGATTGGCTTTTAAGCGTCATCGTAGGCTCGCAGGTAGTCATTATTATAGGAATGTTGGCAGCCAACCTAACTTGCTTTCTCTTGTCAGATTCGTTAAATCGAGCGGTCTGAGACATTTCAAACTTAATCCTAAATTCTTTATCTTTTAGCGTAGACTTAGATACAGACTTAATGGTAGAGTTAGATTGAAGATCAGTACCCACCGATCCACTATATTCGCTAATCTTACAGCTAGTATTTAGAGGCTTGTTAGACTTATTGTTATCCTGAAATGAAAGAGCACCAACAGTAAATATTGTTGCTTCGGTACGACTAATACCATCATTTTGAGACCCTAAGATCCTAACATTAGTAATCATCATACAACTAGTCTTGTAGCACACAGCGACGTCAACAATGTCTTCAATAACATCTGGATTATCGTTACTACTATTAATTTCTTCTTCAATACTACCAATGCTAATGTTCTTGTTATAATATTCATCATCCTTATTATTATTATTATTATTATTACCAACGTTGTAATTATTACCCTTACGCTTTTTTAATAGTGGAACACATATGCGTTGCATCAGCTCGGTAACAGTGACGTTAGATAATGGAGAAGTAAAAGATTGTACACGGAGTTGCTTGAGATTTTCCAGGAAAGATCGCGAGATGTGGTCAGTTACTTCGTTTCTGAAAACGATAAGCGTAATGGAAGAACTGGCGGTGAATATCGCAAAATTCTGATCGCTTATGGGAACCAATATTAAATCAATGCCACTGAAATGCGATTTCAATAGGTTCCATAATTTTTCTACGAGAGCCAACGTATAAAGTACGTTACAATTTTCGTTCGACGTTTCATCAACGTGGCCCGTTAACAGTCTGGACGTCTTACGAGAATTGATAACCACCAGGGCACGCTTATGACCTACCAGTTTCGATCTCGTTAAGACGTCCGTTATAATACCGAATTTCAGAGTAATAGCATCTATCTCGACAGGACCACCGCCAAGCAGGAAACAATGGTCACCGTTGCTGATTGAGCTGAGCAATATCACAGACTTGGAGTTATTATTACTTATTAAACTAAAATGAGCCTTAAACTTATTGTTGTCACCTAGCTCAAGGCGGGACCCTAGTAAGGAGTAATTGTCGACAGAGTTAGGGAGGCGTAGCGACCGTTGGGGGCAATCAGACTTGGGTATCCTAACTAGGCTAGGTACCCCAACGGTGCAATACGCTTCACCCCGTGTAACTTGTAGATTTACACTTACGCTTAGTACCCTAACGCTTAGATCGCTAAAGCTATTCTTATTATCACTTAATGTCTTAAAAGTAGACTTAGAGTTATTGGCGGAGCTGCCCAGCTGACCAAGCAAGCCCGGTGTGTTTTGCTTTCTGTACTTGTGATGATTATGTTCTGCATTGTTGTGGTTATTTACTTTATTATTATCGTAAGTTAGAAGGTGATTTGTTGGGTTTTTTGTGGTTACTGGCGCCACTGACTGGCAGGCCTTACCTATACCAGCTGAGCTGAACTCACCTGCAATCATAAAAACTAAACTGTAGCCGAAACCTATCCTATTGAAATATTTCTATTGCAATTCCACGTTTACGAACTCTAACATATCGACTCCGTCAATGAATTACAGTTTTGAAAAGAAGCGTTATCTCACAGCGAACACTAAAGCTGATCCCATGATTTTCTTCAGCTTAACGAATTAATCTTAAGGAAATAAAAATATTTATCCATGACATCGGCGTAAGGACTATTTCATAATGATATGCAAGTAATAGATATTGACGCTTGATAAAGAACATGAAGATACTTACTGGTTTGGCTTGGCAGGACGGTTGAAAAGTCATTGGCGGCGGTAGCTTCCAGATGGCTAGTACATGCTGCCATCTTGCTGCTGTTTATGGATTCGATATCACAGTACCTAGCGTGCTCTGATCCTTCCCATTCCCCCTCCCCATACAGACTGCTTTCCCCTAATACTACTACATCCCCCTAAAATATAAAATATAAAAAAGAAGACAATATACGTCAATCTGTAACACAATGGCGAGCGCTTGTCAAAATGAATCATTCCAATTTCTATGGAATGAAATACAAACTTAACGTCGAAGAACCTACCATGGAATTTTGTACGAAGGCATTTGTTTCTGTAGAAATCTCATGTGAACTAGAATTGTGTGGAAACATTGGGCTCAGTTCTTCTTTGGCAGGCAATGCATAGAAACCAAGATCTAAATGAAAATGACACATAGACGGCACATTAGACCCTTCATGTTCCAATATCTCTCTCTCTTTCTCTCTCTCTATCTCTTATTTTTCCGAGTTATAACGTTAAATGTACGATGGAAAATAATAACGTGATGATGTTCATCATAAGGAAAAACTTGCTAACCTCATAAATTATCACTATCAGTGCGCTCCCAGCTCCATGCCAGTAGAGATCTATAACAAATAAAATAAACTTATCTTAGTGCAAGCTCCGATATACAACTAGACTGGTAATATATATATATTATTAACGGGTATAAGTTTTTACGCGTTGTAATAGAAATGGATGTGTCATTAATTCTCTAGCGATATTAAAGGGATAAGAGAACGGGTGTCGATGATATTGAAAAATCTAAAAAAGCATTGGAAAAGATATAATGCGATAAAGTTCTATTATAGTTAAGAAGATATATATGTACAGTATATATAAATATATATACAAGCACATTTATATCTATATCTATATCTATATCTATATATATATAAATCTCTCTCTCTCTCTCTCTCTCTCTCTCTCTCTCTCTCTCTCTCTCTCTCTCTCTCTCTCTCTCACACTCATAAACGTATTGGAATCATTGGAAGTGTTTATTTGAAAGGATTTGTGTAAGACGCCCGGAGATATATATATATATATATATATAGTGATACGTGTGCCAGACCGTTGTTAAGAATGAGTATTGTATGTATATCCTTCTTAAGAAATACCCTACACGACATGGACGCACGCACGCACGAACACACACACAAAAATACACAGACTTGTACTTTTCACGATAGAGAAAACTTATAAAAAAAAAGGAAAGAAAGAAAGAAAGAAAAAGAAAAATACCTCTCGAGGCAAGATACTCGTAAGGGAGAGGGAGGGTGATATACTATGTACGACGAACTACACACAGCGCGCACACACACACACACACACACACACACACACGCAACACACACCTCCCACCTTTCGTCCGTGCGCAAAAAGGTTAGATAACGTCGTTCCGAGCTCGGAAAAATAACTCTCCGCGAAACACACACAAGTCTCTCCGGCATTTCTCGCTCCTCGTCCTTCCCCCGCTCCTCAGCCGCCACCGCCGTTGTTCACCGCTGCGCTGCGCTGCGTTGCGCTGCGCGACACGCGCGTTTTCGATCGGCGCGCCGCGTAAGAATTAAGAGAGGAGAGAGAGAGAGAGGAGAGAGAGGAGGGGGAGAAAGAGAGAGAGAGAGATACCTTAAAATGATGCGTTACATGAGTTGTGTATGCCGGAGTAGTAGTAATAGCGGTACCAGTGTAGTAGTGTAGTAGTAATGTAGAAGTCGTGTATAATAAGTAGACTAGTGTAATAATAGTAGTATAGTAGTAGTAGTAGTAGAATAGTAGTGTAATATAGTAGTACCGTAGTAGTAGAAGATGGGTGTATACACACACACACACACAGTATATGTATTATCATCTGGAAAGATACACGGAAAATGGAAAGGGAATGGATAATGGATAGAAAGAAAGAAAGAGATAGGTAGATACTGAGAGAGTGTGAGAGATAGAGAAAAAGAGAGAGGAAGAAAGATACGACACGGACTTACTTTAGCTTCGGGCCCACGAAGAACAAATCAGTCTCTACGCGAAGCTATTTTGCTAAATACGCACGGAATAGCAGAGCGCGCGTACTCGCTCGCTCGCTAGTGACTCTTCCTACGAGCGACCATCCTCCCCTGGCGTACGGGAGCGATCTGCACGGGATCGCGTTCACATTCGTGCAAACGCCAGAGAAAGAGTGAGTGAGTGAGTGAGAGAGAGAGAGAGTATCGTTCACATTGACGCAACACGGCAGCAGCAGCACCACCACGACGGACCACGACGGATCACGACGGATCACGAGCACGAGCACGACCACCACCACGACCACCACCACGACCACCACCACGACCACGACCACGACCACGACCACGACGATGACGACGACGACGACGATGACGACGACGACGACGACGACGACGACGATGGCCAAAGCAGCGGTGGCGACATCCGCGGCGACACCCGTGTGGCGACGGTCATTGAAAACCGGGGAAATCTAACGATACTATTTATAGGAAGCGAGAGAGAGAGAGAGAGAGAGAGAGAGAGAGAGAGAGAGAGAGAGAGAGAGAGAGAGAGAGAGAGAGAGAGAGAGAAGCTCGCGGAGAAGTGAGGTGACAGGGAGGGAGGGAGGACGGGACAGCGGCACAATCGCAAGAGGGGAAATGATCCACGTTTGATGCAAACTGATATTATTTCGATGAATAATAAGAAAAACAAAAAAAAATAATGACAACCGGAGATACAATATTTTCGAAATGTAATTTTCTGACGCGTAAACACCTCGTCGTTTCTTTTTTTTGTTTTGTTGTTTTTTTTTTTATTTTAATATCTTCTTCCTCTTTTTCTTTTTTTTTTTTTTTTAAATCTTACCTCTCCGTTCGATCAAACGAACGTGAAACGAGGAGGTGGAGGAGGAGGATGCGCTGCGCTATCGTACCCGTACGTATACGTGTATTACTGTCTCTTGGATATTCGTTGCGGCCATTTTTGAATTTCACAAGAGTAGTAATAGTAGTAGTAGTGATAGTGTAGTAGTAGTAGTAGTGTAGTATAGTTCGTACGTTCCTACTCGTAGGAATAATATAATTTTCATTATACACCTCTAACGTACGATAAAACGATCGATGTTTAAATAATAATAATAATAATAATAATAATAATAATAATAATAATAATAATAATAATAATAATAATAACAACAATAATAATAATGATGATGATGATGATGATGATGATTATGACGATGATGATAGCGGGGATACGAAACTTTCGATAATGAAAACTGTAATGCGGGAAGGATAGAGTATTCAATGATCGTCGTTGTTATTATTATTGTTATTATTACTACCATCGTTGTTGTTGTTGTTGTTGTTGTTACAGTTATTATTATCGCGTAGTGGTTACTAATAAGAATGATCTCAGGTTTATTGGATAACCGAATATTCGTCGTTACTTCCAATATTTAAACGTTCCATTGTACAAATAGAAATTCCTCCTTCCCACCCACCACCACCACCCACTACCACCTCCCTCCAGTTATATTCGAAAATTTGTAAACAGACACTCAACAGTTTTTGTGTCAAAGGAGAAAAGTAAAAAAAAAAAGAAAGAAAACCAAACGAACAAACAAACAAAAAAATAATACGAGAGTAAATTCGATGAAAGGTTATAAATGGTAAAAACGAAAACGAATATTATAATAATAAAAAAAATAACAACAATAACAATAATAATAATAATAATAATAATAATAATAAAGAAAAAAAAATAGGAAAGAGGCAGGAAGCTTGAATTTTCGCTATTTCTTCGTTCTTATGGAACAGGAACGCA
Organism: Dolichovespula sylvestris; assembly: GCA_918808275.2. Classification (NCBI taxonomy): domain Eukaryota; kingdom Metazoa; phylum Arthropoda; class Insecta; order Hymenoptera; family Vespidae; genus Dolichovespula; species Dolichovespula sylvestris. The sequence continues at coordinate 3,023,869 of OU964983.1, read as the reverse complement.
TGCAATCTTCTAGCTCGTCGTGTCGGTTCGACTCCTCTCTCTCTCTCTCTCTCTCTCTCTCTCTCTCTCTCTCCCTCTCTCTCCCTCGTCCGCTCGGTCTCTCTCACTCACTCAACATCAGCGAATCAGCCAATCGGCGATTCGCTGCGCCGTGCCGCCTTTCGATTCCACGCAAACGACGACGACGACGACACAACGACAACTACGACAACTACGTCGACGTCGACGACACGACTCTACGACTACGATAGAGAGTCGATCTTTTTCGCATGTTCCGAAAAAAATCTCAAAGCCCTCCTTTCTTCCCTCTCTCTCTTTCTCTCTCTCTTTCCATCGTTTCTTCCTTTTTCTCCTATTACTACTCCTCGTCGTCGTCGTCCTCTAGGAAAACGACGCTTTCAACGATGAGTAGTACGGCTGGTGCGCCGTAAGCCTGTATTTTAAATGCGACATTTGCGAGTATCAGAAATTATTGATCTGCCAGATATACGCGTGCGTGTATTCTCTCTGTTATGTGTATGTATGTGTGTGTGTATGCGTGAGAGAAAGAGAGAGAAATAGATAGAGAGAGGGAGGGAGGGAGAGAGAGAGAGAATGTGAGTAAGGGAGATAGAGAGAGAGAGAATGTGTAAGGGAGAAAGATAGATATATATATATATATATAGAGAGAGAGAGAGAGAGAGAGAGAGAGAAAATGTGCGAGTAAGTCAGTGCTCACGCGCGCGCGCGCAAATATAGAGAGAGACAGAGAGAAAGATAAAATGTGTGAGTAAGTCAGTGCACGAGCGTGCGCGCAAATGTAGAGAGAAAGAGAAAGAGAGAGAGAGAGAGGCTTCGCATGTATATACGTGGCAGCTAGGAGGCAGCGAGCGAGCGAACGAGCGAGCGAACGCGCGCTGTTCCCTCTGGCGCACGTCTGCCCTTTTATAACTTCGCGGATAGTTTTCTTCCCTTCCTAGTTCGAGAAAACGATAACAAAGGAAAAAAGAAATAAAGAAAGAAAAAGAAAAGAGAAACGAAGAATAAAAAAGGAAAAGAAAAGAAAAGAAATTATGCTTACGAGATTTGGAATTTTATTCACCTAACCTATTCACAAATTTTATATTCGTTAATGTTATATTTAAAATCGGGCTTGATTCGATTAATAATTCGAATATTTGTATACGTATGTGCATACATACGTACGTACATATATATATATATATATATATATATATATATATATATATATACAAATAAAGAACTTTAAAATACATAACCCCCATTAAATTGTTCCAACGATATGGGGTTACAAGGAGTGATTAGAAAGGGATGGTTTTTGGAAACATGGATAAATTAATCATTAATTCACGTATTTTAAAACGTTTTCAAACTACGCCCTTTTACGTCCTTTTTCGCATAGGATTATATAGTATAACGATGATTATGACGATGGTGATGATGACGACGACAACGACGACGATGACGATGATGACGATGAAGAGAGAATCGATCGCATCTACGATGGCAGGGATCTATTATGAAGGCAACCTGTCAATTACGATGAGAGAGAGCGGAAGTTCAGGAAGGCGTATATTATCTAACTCGGTGCAAGCATATCGTACGGAAGTAGCTTCGTAGAAAGAGAGAGAGAGAGAGAGAGAGAGAGTCCATAGCTCTCTTCCTAACCTCACTCTTCTCCTCCTTCTCTAAGCCCCCACCACACCCCTAACTAACTAGCACCTCTTCGTCTTTATCCTTCTCCTTCTCTTCTTCCTCTTCCTCATCCTCTTCCTGCGCCTCCTCTGCTTCGTCTATATTAATTTTGTTATTCCATCGATATATAAAGTTTCAATGATTTTTTAAAAGCGAACGTCAGAGTTTAGGTATGCAAGATACGAAAGATGCAACACGACATCTCTATCTCTCTCTCTCTCTCTCTCATGCTTAACCAGCATTCCCGGCAATGTTCGGGTGTGTTCGTTTCAAGGACGACGCAACGGTACCTTCCCGGCCTCCAAAGGAGTGATAGAGACAGAAATATATATGTGCGTGAGAGAGAGAGAGAGAGAGAGAGAGAGAGAGAGAGAGAGAGAGAGAGAGAGAGAGAGAGAGAGAGATACGCAGTAAGAAAGAAAGAGAGGTTCACAAAATCTTTCAATGTGAAATTCATTAACGATAAAAATGCAAAACACTCTTGTTACAGTGTCAATAACAAAGAGATCCATTTCAGGGATACGCAGCTAACTAGTTGGTGGGCGCTCCTTGGCGCGAATCCTAAGTCGCATCGATGAAGAAACTAAGTTGTTACTTTGTATTTACCTTGGTAAGCGTGGCGAATAAGAGAGAGAAAGAGATAGAGAGAGAGAGAGTCCGTCGTACACTGGAAGGACGCGGGGTAGGGTGGAGTAGGGTGAGGTGGGTGAAGTGGGAGGGACGACTCCGTTCACGCTCTCAAAGATGCTGTTCGTTTATGACGCGGGAAAACCTGCGTGACCAGATAGTCTATCTCTTCACCGTGAAGGAGTTCAATTGCCCGAGAGGAACACGACAGAAAGGAAGAAATAGCGGACTGAATACACAAGCACGCACACGCACACGCGAAACCGCCATGAAGTTGCCGAGTAACCGATGCCTTATATATGATTGGTCAATTCGTGGAAAGCGCGAATTTCGAAGGAAAAATATTTTCCTTTCGATTCTACTCTATATTCTATTCTATTCGATTTGATTCGTTCGTTCGTCCATTAAAATTTGTAATCATGCGAAATCATTCTTATTCGTATGAATATTTTCGTGAAGCATGCGACAATTGCGATTAACCACAACGATTATAGTCGTAAAGCAGCAACGCGTAGGATTACCATTGGTTAAAATCCCACGGAGTCTATGGAAATTTCGAAATATTTGTTTTGGATTCGAATTTTGAATCGAATCGAATCGAATTGATTTCATTATCAATATTGATATCATGGTGATAATGAGAAAAAATAACGGGATTGGTAAATACTATTGCTATTACATCGAAGCGTTTGAAAAAAAAAAACTAACCTCCGTGATCGGTCGCCAATTTCAGAACTCTCGACAATGGCGCGAAATTTCAAATCTTCCTCCTTCCGAGAAAAAAAATTTTCTTTTCTTTTTTTGTTTTATTATAGAAAATAACAATATATATATATATAACAGATCGAAATATTTATGCAAAAGGAATGTGTAATAGATTAATGAAACAAAAAAACTAACGATAAGAACGATCTTAAATTAAAGCAATAACAACAACAACAACAATAATAATAATGATAATAATAATAATAATAATAATAATAATAATAATAATAATAATAATAATAATAATAATAATAATAATAGTAATAGTAATAGTAGTAATAGTAATAGTAATAAAAAATACCCTAAAATATTACCGTCACGAAATCGTTTCGTAACCAAAAAAAAAAAGAAAAAAAAAATACACAAACAGAAAAAGAAACGAAAAAAAAGAAAGAAGGAAGAAAGAAACGAAATTTTTTCACAAAAATTTTCCTTCCAATAATAAATTCTACCGACTATGCAAATTCTTGATACTCGAATAAAAACAAAGCTGTGGAGTCAACAAGCATATATATATATATATATATATATATATATATATATATATATATATATATATATAGACAGGACGTTTCCAGAACATTTATCGTTATATTATACATACTACATACGATGATGGTGTCCGGTATTCTGAAGGTCGAAGTCGTTCAACAGGATTTCGATTTTATTTTACGATCGGTCAAGTAGAAGTCGAGTCGACTTAGATCATTTCAATAGATCCCATCCATCGAAAGTAAAGAGTTATATCAGATCTTTCGTGTACGCGCGCATCCCCGCATACGCATAAAAAGAAACAAAAATCACTAAAGATATATGTGTGTGTGTGTGTATAAGAGAATTTACGAGTAAAGAAGATACTTCCATTATCGAATATTTCTTTCGACCTAGGTCAAGGTGTTTGAAGACTCGTCAAACACGTTGTCTCTATCCTTACTACGTAGATACAGATTTACACACACACAAATATATATATATATATATATATATATATATATATGCATAGATATTGTCTAGAAGATATAGAATCGTCAACTACATAAAACAAGTTAAGTTTCATAAAATCGTTACCCCGTTAGGAAGCACCTTGACAATGGTTGGTTCTATGACTAGGAAAAGGAAGGTAATCCTCTCGCTATTTGAAATGAACGATGCGAATCAGATATTTGGCAGTCTACTTTGGCATCGGGATAATTTCAAACAAACCTGCGTGTCGTCTATTCTCGTATTCTTCTCGTACGTGTGTGTGTGTGTTCGTTCACGAATACAACGAGACTACTCTTTTCTCTCTCTCTCTCTCTTTCTCTCTCAACGACGAGTAAAAACGTCAGCATGTCACTTGAAACGAGTAGGACCAAAGTACGACGAATAACGTCAAATGTGCTCTCTCTCTCTCTCTCTCTCTCTCTCTCTCTCTCTCTCTCTCTCTCTCTCTCTCTCTCTCTCTCTCTCTCTCTCTCTGTCTGCATACGCTTATGCGTACCACATACAATAATACATACTTGTAGGCACTAGATTGGCATTGTCGATAAAAAGGTGCAACGACGTTGGACAAATACTATTAGAATCTAACGAATGACACTGCCAATAACAAAAGAGAGAACGAGAGAGAGAGAGAGAGGGGGAGGTAAATAGAGAACACTTGATTAATAAGAACGATGATGGTAATAATAGTTCCAAGAATTTATTGTCGCAGTACGACGCGCACAAATAATTACGTTACTTCAATTTCGTCGAATATGATTAAACGTGTACGCCCGATGAAAATGTTCAAAATTTCGTAAATTTCTTGCTTTTTGTTTTTGTCCTTTAAATTATATTTCCTTCATTCCTCTTCTTCTTTTACTTCTTCTTCTACTTCTTGTTTCTCTTATTCCAACTCGTTTCAAAATTCTGCATTAATCGCAATGAAATAAAACGATGAATCATAAGACTACTGATAACTACTGACGAAGTTTCTGATTTCGGGAAGGGGTTGAAACAGATGTCGATGGTGGTGGGTGGTGGTGTTGGTGGTGGTGATGGTGGTGGTGTTGGTGGTTAGCTTCTGTAAACGTTGGCCTATACCAACGATTAATCACGTGGTCGATATGTTTGTATGCTTTACCTATGTGTATCTCTCTCTCTCTCTCTCTCTCTCTCTCTCTCTCTCTCTCTCTCTCTCTTTCTCTCTCCCTCCTACCCTCTCGCTGATTCATCAAAAATATTTTGAACGCCTCTATCAAAATATTTTCCGTTTCGTGTTTCGCAATTACGTTAATAATCGATCGATGAAAGAATACGAAATGAAGAAAATGCAGATGCAGATGCAGATTCACAAGAAGAAGAAGAAAAACAAGAAAAAGATCGTATAAAAAATTTGATAAAAAAAAAAAAAAAAAAAAAAAAACTACTAGAGATTGACGTAATCTCTCGAGGGAAAACTCGATAATAGAAAAATGTCGAAAGATGTTCGACAAAATAATTAACGTTATCGTTCGCGACATTAAGTACTCTAAGTGCTTAAATAATAATGGGAACCGAATCGATGATCAGGATGTAATATTGTTCGAGCGAAATGAATTTCATTTGTAACACACAAGTTTCTTAGCTAACTTACACCGAACTCTCTCTCTCTCTCTCTCTCTCTCTCTCTCTCTCTCTCTCTCTCTCTCTCTCTCTCTCTCTCGACGATCAATAAAACAAGCTCTTTCTCTCTCTCTCTCTCTCTTTCTCTCTCTTGGTGTCGACAGAGCTCCACGAGCGTAATTCTCAAGCGATAACACGACCCAGGTATATAAAACGATATCAAAACTTATTACACCGATTTATTTCGATGTAAATCGTAATATTAAAAAAAAAAAAAAGGAAAAATAAATAAATAAACAAATAAACAAATAAGAAGGGAAAGGAGAAACAAAAAGAAATCTATTTAATACTTATCTGAACCAATACAAATTGCAATTGTTAGCAGTATAAAAGATATTGATCATTGATATCGGTCTCTCTATTCCGGATAACGACGTTTAATATATGTATACATATTTTATTACGTGTGTACCTCTCTCTCTTTCTCTTTGCTAGTTCGGTTAGAGTACACACGGAAGCATTTCAAGACCCCGTGACCTCGTTTTCCTAACTACCGTCGTCTTACATTCGAGGAGCCATTTCAAGTCACGGCAAATTATATTAGCATCGTCGAAATCATTTTACCGAGGATACTGATATATATATATATATATATATATATATATATATATATATATATGCATGATGGAGCGATAACGAATTAAAAAAATAAAAAAGAAACGAAAGGAAAAAAAAAGGAAGAAAAGAACGGACGAGGCCAGGGGAAAAGAAAGAAAAGTAATAGAAGAAAAAAAAAAGTATAGAGAAAGGAAAAAAGAAAATAAATGTGTGACAACACCGACGATCGCGAGAAATAATGTATGTGGTAATACGGGCCGAAAGTTGCTAAGTGTTTTCTACTTTTTCTTTTTCTCTTCTTTTTCTTTTCTTTTCTTTTCTTTTCTTCTCTCTCTTTCTTTTTTTTTTTCAATCACATTATTATTAAACGATCGCTCCTTCGAGACTTTTTAAGCTAATTTCTCTCTCTCTCTCTCTCTCCCTCTCTGTCTCTTTCTCTCTTTTTTTTTTATCTTTCTCTTTTTCATGTAAAACTAGATACCTCAAGCCGAAGAACTTTCGGACCCACGGGGTGAAAAGTTTCGATCATTACGACGATCTCACTAGCATAATTTCTTTTTTTCTTTTTTTCCTTCTTTTTCTTTCTTTCTTCAATTGATTTGCTCTCTACCATTCAGGATCATGATAAAATCATTTTCAAAGGACTCATCAATTATTCTTCTCTTATCATCGTTATATAGTCTACCCAGCTACCGAAGACTATAGTTTTCAAGCATCCCCAACGCGTTGCTCCCTCTCCCTCTTCCTCTCCTCTCCCTCTCTCTCTCTCCCTCTTTCTCTCGTATGGCAAGGTTGGAAAGGCCGATTACTTCAGCCCCATTATAACCTTTTTGAAGGGAATAATATCATTACCCTTGGCTCGAGAGTAATACGCTTAAAGGTTCGCTTAAACGTTCATTTTCACGTAAAATAGACGAGGACGTGTATGTATGTGTTTCTCTTCTTTCAAAGATGCCCGAAGAAATTGATATCAAATTGGAGCCTCGAGTGATGTTAAAGAGAAGAAACAAAGAAAAAGAAAAAAGAGAGAGAAAAAAAAGGAAACGAAGGGAGAAAAAAAATTTTTTGATAATAAAGAAAAAAAAATAAATGAAAAAGAGAGAGAGAGAGAGAGAGAAAGAGAGAGAGAGAGAGAGAGAGAGAGAGAGAGAGAGAGACAAAAAATCCAAGAAATAGTTGGTTTTCAGGGGAGGTGAGGAGGGATGAATCGACATTAATGCTCGAATGAATAAATACGAATAATACGTCACCGATAATCGAATGGTACGAGAGAGAGAGAGAGAGAGAGAGAGAGAGAGAGAGAGAGAGAGAGAGAGAGAAATACGCGTGCACTACGTACAACATATATATATGCAAAGATCTATATACATACACACATACGCGCGTGTACGCATGGACGAATACACGTATACAAACATAAAGAGGAGACAGTAGAGACAAGTGTGCAGGCATATACAACTAAGGTTGAAAAGTGTAGTACTCGACGATCTATGTATTCGTATCCGTCCGTCTCTGTGTGTGTATATATATATATGTGTGTATACGTATATATACATGTATACGTTTATACATACATACATACATACATATATATGTATATATATATATGCGTGCTTATGCGCGCGCAATACAAGTGTGTAACTGTGTGAGTGTATACGTATGTATACGTGTGTGTGTGCGTGTGTGTGTGTCTATGTGTAATATCGAGTGTCGCGTGCGCGTAAAGAGATTTGACGTGTGTCTATATACGCGGAGGTACCGGGTCTATATATACGTTGTAGCTTGGCAACAAGCAGTCAGCGAGTTGCGGGGCAAGGTCGACCCTCTCTCTCTCTCTCCCCTAACTATTTTATCCCAGACACATATATATTTGTTACGAAACTCTTGTATATAACTACTTGCGGTAGAGCGCGCAACACACCACACACAACATAAGCTTAAGCGCGTTTATTCGAATGTACTCCGCGTTAAAACCCACGGCAATATGGCAAATTACCATTCGATCCCGAATTCGTACGGGTACATTACTATTTCCTACTGTTTCATAAGATATATATATATATATTTGGAGGAGGGAGGGGGGGTTGAACGGTTTAGAATGCATTTGATTTTTTTTTTTTTCAAAAAATGAAAAGAAAAAGAAAGAACAGATAGAGATAAAAACGAGGGGAGGGAAGGTGAAGGGAAACTATCGTGGCTCGCCATCTTTAAATAAAGATGTTATCGAAATAACAAATCTAAGTAGGTACAAATATCTTATTCGATATCTTATTCGTGACCATCCTTTTAAATTGCCACTCTGTATATGTATATCTATATGTATATATATCTATGTATGTATATGAGGGATAGAGAGAGAGAGAGAGAGAGAGAGAGAGAGGGGGGGGGGGGGAAGTACCATAATACGTCATGTTGAAATATAAACAATCGAAACAACAAAAATAAATAGACATAAATATTCGTTATTTTATTTGCGACATCGTTTTATGTCCTTCCTCCTTAAATTGGCACAAAATGGATGTTTTGTGTGCATGTATGTGTGTATATATAAATTGAGAGAGAGAGAGAGAGAGAGAGAGAGAGAGAGAGAGAGAGAGAGAGAGAGAGAGAGAGAGAGAGAGAGAGAGAGAGAGAGAGAGAGAGAGAGTAATAAGTACTACATTTATTCGTCTTGAAATAGAAATAACAATATCGAAAATAAGTAGAGATAAATATTCGATAACTTATTTGTGACATTGTCTAGTATCTTCCATTTAAAATTTGCTCAAAATATCTATCCTGCGTATTAATAAATGTCTTAAAAGATAGAAAGCGAGAGCGCGAGAGAAAGAGAGAGAAGACACTACTACGGTTCGTAATATTACAATAAAAGTAACGTAATAACAACAAACAATCGACAATCGACAATCGACAATCGACAATCGACAATGTGTTCGATATCTCATATCGGATAAGAGATTTTATTGTATTTAACTCAAAAATATTCATCCTGTTTACTAGCGTGTATAATTATTCACGTTTGCATCTATTTACGGTTGCATTTATTTATAGCTAATAATTTATTACACACTGAATATATATGTATATATATATATATATATATATATATACATATATATATACATATACATTATTGAATAAATAATATATATTATATAATATACACACACACACCATCATATACATACATATATATACATATATATATTATTGAAAAAATAATATATATTATATAATATATACACACTATCATATACATTCATATACATATACATTCATATATATATATATATATTATTGAATAAATAATATATATTATATAATATACACACACCATCATATACATACATATATATATGTATATGACCGATTCATATGACATAAGCAACATTTTTGCTTATTCTGTTATAGTTAAGTTTTTATCGTACACGTAACCGATAATGGATAACATTAACATTATTTCATTACATTTTATTTTATTATATTTTAGTTTATTTTTTATTGGTAATCCTGTAAATATCGACGAGGAGTCGTCGTCGTGTCGTCGTTTTCGTCGATGTTGTAATACTTAGCGTATTACGGAAGGATTTGATCGATTTTAATCGCATTTCTCTAGCGGTAATGGTTGTTCTCGCGAACGTCGCCTTCTCGTAAATATTAATCTACATACGTATATACATATACATATACATATATATATATATATATATATATATGTACATATACAAAGAATCCGTGTATCTTCCTCCTCCTCTTCTTTTGTGCGTGTCTATTTGTGTCGCTCGATCATCGTTTACGTATGCGATCGTAGAGAGACGCATATACTAAACTAAAAACACACACACACAGAGAGAGAGAGAGAGAGAGAGAGAGAGAGAGAGAGAGAGAGAGAGAGAGACGTTTATGTGCTACACTTTTTAGTCGAAAATAACGCTATTTATAAAGTGCACCAAGCAAGTATCGGACCGACGGTAGTACGTATGCAAGTTCCATGTTGCATACCACGATACACGATGAGAGAGTGTTAATTCCTTTTTTATTTGTTTCGTTTTGTTTAAATATAAATTGGATGTACTCGGTGGTTTTAAACCTACCCGATAAACAAAATTGAAAATATAAACTTTTTCCTCGGTAATAAATCTGTATTATACACACACAGAGAGAGAGAGAGAGAGAGAGAGAGAGAGAGAGAGAGAGAGAGAGAGAGAGAGAGAGAGAGAAAGAGAGAGAGAGAGAGAACTGTATTCTAGAATAATATATAATATAATATACATAAATATATATTAAACACACGCGCGCGCGCGCATATATAAAACAATATTTGTTGGAATCTAACTTTTGCGGCAGTTCTTTTTTTCGTCTTTTTTCTCTCAAAGTTAACTGTAACATCACGTAATCATACTAAAGCGATCACGCAACAATTTTTTTACCGTTTCGTATAACTATTTTGAGAGAGAATTATTTTTCTTTTCATCTCTCTCTCTTTCCCCCCTACTTTTTTCTCTGTTTCTTTTTCTTTCCTCCATATTATATATTATCTTTCATTTATAAATATATATAATACTGATCTTTATACTATATTATATCTTACTCTATATGTATATAATATATAATATATATTTAATATTATGTCATATATAATTATATTCTTTTCCTAGAGGAAAAAAAAAAAGAAAAACAACAAGAAAAATATATATAATGTATACAGTATTGATCTATACTATACTTTTATATCTTACTAAATATATATATATATATATATATATATATATATAAATTACAACAAATTAATAAATAAATAAATAAAGAATAAATAAAAGAATATATATATATATATGTACACATAAAACAAGTAAAAAAGAAAGTTGATATTGTTAGCAATAACGCATTGCCAAATACGGTTGATGTATTTATGGCGATACAAAAGAAGGTTACTTTTACTAAGAAGAAAAGCGACGGGCGTTGACGCTTGACCCCTATTTATCGGTATGCCGGAAAGAACGATAAATTCGTAAATAACCCATTTCAAAGGTATACATAGTAATGCCGTATATACCCATAAATACACGCGCACATACACACACACTCATTTACCTTATTATATATCTCTAATAATAAAAGTCCAAAGGGAAAAAGGGTTGAGAAAACGGAGAGAAAAAATAAAGAAAAGAAAAAAAAATTCCCCCCATTTTTACGAACACCGTTTATTCATTATCGCGATTGATTGATTGATTGATTGATTATTTGATCGATCGATCGATCGGAGATTACGATAGAACATCTTGTGTGTTTGGAAGGAGAAAAAAATGAAAAAATAAAAAGAAAAAGAATCACGAACGATTAGATTGATTACGAGATAAAAGCAGAAAAAAAAAGATAAAAGGGAGAAAAAATTAAAAGAAACGAAAAAAGAAAAAAATTAATGGTACGATGATAAATCGATAGAATGAAATTCGTACGTGATAACGTATAATAAACAACATACAATTTGTAATATTATAATAGTCAAGATTTGCTATTATCGATATAAAATAAATCGTACCTCTCTCTTTCTCTCTCTCTTTCTCTCTCTCTCTATCTATCTATCTATCTCACTCGCTCTCTCTTCTCCGTTTACATCAAGATTACATATATTACAGCATATTCGATTTATCATTCGAATCTATACTCTACCTGGAAGTGACGTGTTATAGATAAGAAATACATAATATTCATTTCATATATAGCTTCTGATTTCCTCTCTTATCAATGGGATCACTTCCTATATATACACTCTCATATACACACACAAGCTACACTATTTTTATTCATTGAAAATAATATTATAAGTAAAGTAAATTGTAAAGAATCAATTAAACAATATGTTATTTCTAATAACGTTGTACATATATAGGTGTCATCGTAAAAGCAGATTTGTATTTTTATATTGATCTATCTATTTATCTCTCTCTCTCTCTCTCTCTCTCTCTCTCTCTCTCTCTCTCTCTCTCTCTCTCTCTCTCTCCCCTTCTCTTTCTCTCCCTCTCTTATGAATATTCGTATAATACGGTGGTATGCCTGTCACTTTCCCTCCTATATACATATATACATACATACACACATACATACGTACAAATATATATATATATATATATATATATATATATATAATATGTAACGCACAATGTGTCGCATTATAAAAATGATGCTCCTAACCTAAACTATAGATATATCGTTCGGAACATTTCTAACGCCCTATAATCATCACCGTTACGTTATTTAACAAAATTAAACTTTCTTTTTAACGGCGTATATGTACAGTCGTTAGATATTTAAGTTGGGCATGGATATTTCCCTTTTAAGGTCAAACGCTCATATCAATATGGAAGTATAAAGTACTTTGCCATTGTAATAGAAATCAAGGAGCGTACGGTGCATAGTTTAAGAGTTTTAAAAACATCTTACGTAAGTTACTGGGGTCCTACGTTTTCTATTTCAACGCCATACGAATCCTATTCGCGCTTACACGGTTCTATATATATATAATACATATAACTATCTATATTGGTGTGTGTGTATATATATATATATATATATATATATATATATATATACAGGTATACGTATAAAGTATGTAAGAGTACATAAATATGTACATAGGTTATATTTATATTTGTACGATACTACGCGACGACGACAACAACGACGACAACGAAGACGACGAAGACGAAGACGACGATGTTGACGATCGCAAGTACATATGTACGTTGAAATTTTTTATCGAATTATTTTCCGCGATATATTTGTTATTTAATTATTATATAACTCACCTACGGCAGCGTGTGCAGTGGCGTTAATATCTGAGGAAGTCTCACTATCACACGGAAAACTACACTTTTCACACACTCAAAAACACATTTCGTACAATCAGGGAATCTTTATTGAAAACGAGCCTCCATTGCTTGGCACGGAGTTCCTACGAGCTATCGCGGCGCTACGTTGGCTCGCTGTTTTTTTTTCGTCATAAACAATATAATTTATATGATTAGCAATGCGCTAATATACCCTTTTACTACCGTAATATCTAAGGAATATATATCGTCTACGTGGCGAATCGACCAATAGCGAGTCCCCTTTCATTTTGATTCGCTCGATACTACTAGCTTGGCGAACGTTCATTCGTCGGAACATTTTCTATGAATTATCCGATTGGCGGACTATTGTACGAACACTGATTGATTGAATCGTAAAGTCGATTAAATTCGTAATTATAAAATTAAGTGATAATAATCGCGATATAAATGGCGCATAGATTAAATCGATCGAACGTCTTCTCGGTGTTTTCCTATTGGTCTGTTTCAATCGTACCGACGGTATCGTCCAATCGGATCGAATTTAGATATACATACTGATTACACTCTGTCGTTACGTTCCTCGATTGTAAATATCATTTTTCTAATATAATAAATAATCTATCATTTTTCAATTTTTTTTTTTTAACGATTACTATACGACATTGATGAATATAATTAATAATAACGTCTATTAAAATATTTTGTTAGTCAGTTTTCGTATTCGATATATATACGAACGCGAATTATATATTCTTACGAATTTTTTTTTTTTTTTATTGTAATACATACGTTCAACGTGATATTAAATGATGTAAAAAAAGATGAAAAGTAATAATTGTTGTATTTAATACGAACGTGTTAAAACTATCAAGCAGGTGGCGTAGGAGTGTTACATCCGTTCTAATGGCGTCAGGACCCAAGCACTGTTGTCACATTTTGTTCTACAGTGTTTCAATATTTTGCTTTGTTTATGTTAGCCAAGTTGTACAGGAAAGGGGCAGAAAATCAATTTGGTCTAAAAAAGGTGAATACAAAAAGATGAAAAAAGGCAAATCTATTATTGTTATTTGTGAATCATGTCTTAAGAAATTTTGTGAGTTCTCCGAGTGCAGTGACCTTGGTTTCTCTGTCACTTCTGATCTCACGAGGGCGCGAAATTTAAATGTTAATTTACTTTCAATTCGATAATATTACATTAACTCTGTGTAAATTTTTTTTAACGAGAAACATCTGATTTTATTGGGTAACTTGTACTTCGTATTTGTACGTAATTAAATTATAATGTAAAGAAATAAGTAAAGTAATAAATGCATGTGATATGGTGTTACTGATGCCATTAGAAATATTCATAGTAAATAGTACAATATTAATTTAATTATACAGGATATAACATTAAATTTATATTGTCTCTTAAAAAATGACAAAATTACATGATAACGATTATAAATTTAATAAAAAAATATAATAATACTTTAGCACCAATGTAATATGTTATTAATCCACAGGCAGGATGACCTCTAATAATATAATAATACAGATTATCTATCTTTAACTTTGACAATATATAATAGAAATATAAAGATAAATGAACTTGTATTATATATGTGTATATATATATATACACACACACACACACACACATACATATATTATTTTATTATTTTTATTAGTAATATATAAACATGTTTATATGTTTATACTCATAATCTCTTTATTACCAGGTACAAATATTTGCCTCGCACAGATGGATGAAGAATAAATCTTGAGAGATATTTTTTCAAATAGTATTAGATACATAATATTATTATGGAGGTAACAACGGAGGAAGCACAAGCTGTACTATTAGAAGGAATGGAAGGTGCTCAGTATATTACCATACAAAGAGCGGATGGAGAATCAATGAGCAAAGGGGTTCCTCTTTTAACATTAAATGGAGAATTAATTTCTGAAGGAATGGTAGTCGATATGATTAATGCAGGTGTTGGTACAGACTACGGAGCAGCAACGCAATATTACGAAGCAGACGATTTGTTGCCCCATGAATTAACAGAGGTAGTAATATCTTATCGAATTTAATATAAGAATGTATTAATGTAATTAACGTTGTTTCATGTAGGAAGATCGTAAGTTGGCAGCAGCTCTAGTCGCCGTTCAATTACAACAGCAACAAAAACAACAACAACTTCATAGTCAATCACAGCACGAAGATTCGGCACTACCGGACGTTTCTCATTTGGAAACGTTAGCGCCTGTTAACAGTTACTCCATACAAACCGTACCCGAACCAAATCCACCCACGATCTATCCAACTTTACAATCTTTCAAGAGAATAGGGCATAACGTTAAACAGGAATTTATAAATATTAAAAGCGAATACGATGTCAACGTATCAGCCGAAAGTAGCGAGGATACGACACCAACTCCCGGACCTAAACGTTCTTTGCCTCATAAAAAACGGATTCCACGTAAATTGAAACAACAGACGAAGAAAAATTCTACCAAAAAGGACATTGCTAAATCCAATCAGGATTCTATAAACGTCGAACAAAGAACTGAAATGCAAGTTCACGTATTCGAGTGCGAATTATGTGGCTCCAGATTTAGTAGCCAATTGAAATTTTTTGAACATTTGAAGGTTATCAATTCATTTTCAATTCCATCATCCTGTTCTATCACACGCATACATATATATATATATATATATATATATATATATATATATATATATTATATGATCAAATTATTGATTATATTTCAGGTACATTATGAACCGGTAAAACAGGAGACTAGAATAGCTCAAGCGACAAATACTAGTATCACAATATCAGTACCGGAAACGGTACAGAGCCTAGAGAATACTGTGATAGAAGAATTCAGCGAACCCGAAGATATTATGGAGGGAATCAGAGGTGTAGGTAAGCGTATACACAATGCCGTCATCAAGTAACATTTTATTTGTTCGTTTATCATTTGTATCGCTCGATGATCTATTAACTATTTCAATTAATCAGTGGAGGAAACGGCTGCGCATATCAACGACGAAACGGAATCTCCATTGTCCACTACGAACAATGAATCCATGTTGTGGGCTATAACTGACGTTACCGATCATGTACACAGGGACCATGTTAGAACGTCTGCTACTACCACCGAACAAAATTTACACGAAAAAGAAAAGACTGATATCCCGCAGACGGCAAAAAAAAAGAAAGCTCTGAAAAGCCGAAAATCGAGTACGCGTAAAAATCTTTTTAATAACGTCCAAAAAAACTTATGTGCTATGCGATTAATTTAATGAATATATAATGTTATCTCTTAGACGATGAATTAACGTGTCCTCAATGCGATCGATCATTTCATCATAAGAACAGTCTCGTTTATCACATGAGATCGCACAGCGGTGAAAGGCCGCATCAATGCGAGGTCTGTGGAAAAAGTTTCTTTGCGGCTAGTGCATTGAAGGTAATTGTCAGGAGGAAAGAGAAAAAAATTCAGAAGACAAAGAAAAAAAAAGATTACTATACCGTAGGACGTTTAATAAAATAACGTACCGTCGTACCTTTTCTAATAATCAATTTTGTCCCGTAGGTTCACAAGCGCCTTCATAGCGGCGATAAGCCATATAAATGCGAGGAATGCGGTCGTCATTTCAGGCAATGGGGCGACCTTAAGTATCATTCGACCAGCATACACTCGGAACAAAAACAATATCAGTGCGAATATTGCGGTAAAGATTTTGCAAGGAAGTATTCCTTAATTGTCCATAGACGTATACATACCGGTGAGAAAAATTATCGTTGTGAATACTGTAATAAAACATTTAGAGCGAGTAGTTACTTACAAAATCATCGCCGTATACATACCGGCGAGAAGCCGCACCCGTGTACGGTTTGTGGTAAACCATTTAGAGTGCGTAGCGACATGAAGAGGCACATGCATACACATTCTCGCGGTAGAACCGACAGGCCGTTGAACAGAATAATAACTGGGAAAAATGTCGAGGAGGATAACGACAAGGGTGCACAGGCCAAAACCATTCAGGATCTCGTTAGGGATTTGAAACTCGAGGTCGAGGCAACGGGCGTCGTAGAAATCGTACCACCGGACGACAATCCTGAAAGCATTTTGCCCCATGCCGGTGGACAAACATTGGAATATACCGTAACAACGACGGCCGATGGCAACTCCGAGAGAGATCCATTGGAGGCGGTTGTTCGTACGACCGATAACATGTACGTATTATTACGCCTGCTTTCACGATAATATTTCGATACTAAATTAACGATTACATTATATCTATGGACTAATTGAGATCGCATTGAAAATAATTTTCTTTCTTTCTTTCTTTCCTTTTTTTTATTTTTATTTATTTATTTATTTATTTTTTTTTTATTTCTTCACATTTCAGGCAATACTTTTTCATGTAATTATACACGTCGAGCGAAGCGAGGGAACTGTATGATTTTATCCACGTGAATATGTAAGAGGAGAAACTGTCGTCATAAAATCATAACGAATGATACGAATGAAAAAAAGAATACCCCTATTCATCATTTCCTCATAACGAAACAACTTTATCTTTTTTCTCTATAATTATTTCCTCGGATTTTTTTTTTTTTTTATGTAATTTATACCAACTGGAAAGTACAGGATAAGAATCCTATGCGAAATGAAAATAAAAAGAAAAGGGAAAAAAAAATTCTATAACAATTTAAATACACAATTATAAATATATACGCATATATATATATATATATATATATATATATATATATATATATATTTATATATATATACACATACACACACACACAAACATATTGTAACTACACATATGCTCTCGAGGACAATGTATATGTACATTTTTATGGTTAAATAATGCAGCTGTTTATATCGTGCATAAATGTTAAGAAAATATATTTTTTACTTGGAGATGTTTATAGAAATACCTTGGTCCGCTCTTCTTTTTTTACTACCTATATACAAACCATCATCCAATATCATTATTATTATTATCATCATCATCATCATCGATTTAAACGTCACGCGTTTACGAAACGACGTTACCCGTAAAAATTTGTAAAAGTTGAACGTAATCTCTTGATTCAAGGGAATCGTTCAATTTTTCAGCAGCACTTTTACTACTGATTCTATAAAAAAATTTTCAATACAGCAACGTCAATGTCGATTAATTATATTATAATAGAAAAACAAAAATTCATAACAATTCAGATAATTATTACCTTCGTGCTCCCCTAGCTCGTTCCCAATCAACATATAAATCCGTTATTACACCATGTAATCTATTTAATATTTCAGGATCATTCGCCAATTTCGATCTAATGTTTTGCTCATTCGCAATTAAATCTTGATACTGCGAACACAAATTCTCTTTCGGATTAGTCTTCAATTCAAATTCTTCAAGGGCATCTAAAATCTTTATTTTTTCAATTAACTCGTGGACGGCATCTAATTGAGGTCGTATAAGTTCTAATACTCTTGAGATACTTCCAACGGCAACATCTACATGTAACAGTAAATGTATAATAAGTATATATATAAATTTATGTTTTTTTTTTTTTTAAATAGAACATCTCGTTTTATCTTTTCAAATATAAAAATGAATAGATCAATTTGCGATGATAAAATCGCACGCGAGAAATAGTTCGCAGCGCCATCTGTATGATATTCCTAAAAGCAGTCGCTTCTATAGCTTCCAGGAACATTCTTTAGATGTCGCTACGATTGATTTCTATTAATTAAAGAAATCAATAATATATATACACACACATATATATATATATATATATATATATATATATATATATTATATATATATGTATATACACACACACACACATATATATATATATTTACCACAAAATACTTCTAATTTAATTTTTCGTTTTGTTGCTTCCCTCGTCAGTATATCTCTGAGTATTATAATGCTTGATATATTCTCTCCCAAAAATATCGCATTTCCTTTTCTGCAATTAAACGGGGGAAAAAAAAATGAAAGATGCCGAATTTTCAACCGATCTCGACGAGATTAATAAAAAAAAAAACTATTAAAAACTAACTTATATCTACACTTCAATATTGTTCCGATGAAGGATGATTTATACGTTAAAATAGCTTCATTTTCATATAAATGAGGTCTTTCTGGAACATCGGGTAATACAAGAGACAGCCACGCGTGCATCTGAAGAAAAAGAATAAAAAAAATTTTGAAATGTATACTTTATGTCTTAAGCCGGCAAAAAATAATATTATCCCTATTGGATTTATAAATGTGTCTCATATATATATATAGATTATTCGATACCTCGGCGACTGTAAAACCACCGTTCAATTTTAATTCGTTGAATGGTCCTCCTGGCAATGTGTCCTCATCGTCTATGTGTTGTCTTTTATGTAAGGATAAGGCATATATTGGTATTGATATTTTACGACAACATTTTGGCTGCACCTAAAATAATATATATATATATATTAATATTATTGAAAAAAAAAAAAATAAATAATAGTATTATTTTAAGCCGATATTCATAAACGATACCTGTGATGTAACATAAATTTGTAATATACCTGGTTGCCCTTCGATCGTTCGTAATCTCATTTCAAGGCGATTTGTGTTGATCTACGTATATATGATATTAAAAGATAATATTCGAAAATAAATTATTGATTATCTTATATAACGATAATAAATATCTATATATATATATATATATATTTATATATACTTGACATCTGTACGTAGCGAGTACGAAATTTCCTTCCTTCGGATTGCACACGGATAGACTTACTACTGCGCTGTTATTTTCTACGTCCAATAAAACTATCGGCGTGTCCGATTGTATGAGAATATTATCTATCGACGTATCCAATTCTACCGAAAGTGAATACGATGCATTATCTTCGTGTAAAGCCATTCTGTAGGATCAAAAAATTATGATAAACAAATTTCACATTAGCGTTGTTAAATGTTAAGTCATTACCTATGTTTTACGGCCAATATTAAAGGAGCCAAAGGATCGGCCGTAAAGTTGGTCGTTTCTCTTTCCTCAACAAGTTTCTCTTCCAATTGTTGTATTTCAAGTTTCAATTTTGATATGACAGTATCGCTTTGTCCGGCTTCTAAAAGCCCAGGAGGTTTAGTAGTTAAGCCAAATATTCGACCGGAATAAGTAGTAACAAGTACTTCGGGATAACCAGTGGCACCAATGATTCCTCCAGTAACAGTGCTAATACTTTCGCCAGCGTTCTATAAAATATAAATTTTTTTTTCCCCCTCTATTACATGGAGATATATAACATAATACCAAATAAATAAATATTTGACATTTACATAACGATAACGTAAAGATGCCGATGTATCTTCGTCTGGAAATGTAAAGACTTCGACGATTCCATCTTGTCGTCCAATAAGTATATCCAAACCGTCTTGTAATTCGAATGTGTCCAAGGAAGTAACTTCAGATCCCATAGAATTAATTAACCAAGTAATTCTTAAAGTTTTGTTGCCTTGAAGATTCAATAGACCAACTCTACCATCAATAGTTCCTAACAAAACACGTTCTGTTGATTCCGCTTCTTTTTCCCTAATCAAATCGTACATCTCAATATTGATACTATACTTAATATAATTTATAATTATAAAAAGCATTGTAATAATTAACGACATGCATTTAAATAATAATTGTATAATTAGATTTTATATATACTATTAACAGAACCTATATACAGCAAGCACCGTCGGAATACTTGGCAGTCTTAAAACTGTTGGCCTCATGGTACCATGTAAAACGCGTACCTAAAATATATAAAAATAAGTATTAAAAAAATTAATCCTCTGTTGAAGATTATATGTTTCTTCTTTTGAATACTAACTGCACAATCGCCGCAAGCAAGAATGGCGTATACCATAGAATTGTCAGCAGGTAAGAGTACAACATCGTTTAATATCTCTCCAGCCAAATATGAATCCGCATCTTTACAATCATGATATCTATGATAAAGATCTCGAGCGCAAGCTGCTAGATTTGGACCAAGCACGTATCTGCTCGATACATTAGATAACAAATTTTTTAAATATTTTTTTATATTATTATTATTATCATTATTAAATATATTAGTACGTACACGCTTATATAAATAACGATTTCTCTTTAATCAGATTAATTATTAGAAAGGATAAAGACTGTAACTTACAAAGCTGAGATGGGATCTAACAGACTCGTATCAAATTCTAAAAATAATTTCCCTTTTTTGGTAAAACCTTTAACAGAATTTTCATAGGCAATGAATATCTTATCTCTCGCTGTTTCCAACGAACCTCCAAGAATCATTTTATTAATTTTTGGTCCTGGTAGAGATTTGAATAATGCTTGTAATTCTCCCTTCTTCATACCTATTTTAGAAAAAGAATAAAATCTCTTTTTAAATATGAATTATTTAGTATGATGGAAAAAAATAAAAAGAAATTAAATAAACTTGATTGTTTACCAAAGACTTGCAATATACCATCGTGATCACCAACAGCAAATTTTTGTGTTTGTTTAGGATCTGTTGGAGGTAAAATTCTAGTTGTACCACGAGAAGTAACACCTACAGACACATAATCAACACGTGAAAGTGTTAATGTCATTTTTTTATTAATGTAAATTACAATTTTTATATATGAATGTACATACATATATATGTATATGTATGTACGTGTTTATGTTATAACGTAATCTTAGAAAATTATATATAATAAGTACAAAGGATTGTGTTAGATTCGTAAGTACTTATGGATCGATTTATCCATAGCGACAATAGAACACAACAAAGTTAATATGAAAAATAATTCTCAAAAGAATGCTAACGGGTATAGATATTATTTAAATTTTGATCTAGTTTAAGAATTATTATTATTATAATAATTATTATTGTTATTATTATTATTATATCATTATATTACATTATAAAAATCATATATATATATCGTTTTCTTTTATTTGCATAATATTTTACTTTAGAATTGATCAAATTTAAATCCATGGTACATTTATTTTTGCGCCATATATTTCGCAACCCAACCTAAATTGACATTATATAGAATGAATCATAGAGAGAGTTAATATGTAATATTTTGTTCTATACGAACAACGCAATGAATAATATTATATTTTTAAAACTGATCATATTCGAAACAGTGATTTATTTTTGCACCATATTTAGTCTCTAAGATTGGCAAAGCACGTTATTCGAAACGATATAATTTCGACCAATCACGTTACTCGATTGTCATAACTTTTACAGACCAATCAAATTGCGATATTGTCTTTAATTATGCATTGCACAATATGCAAGAAAAATCTGTATAAACAATTGCGATTTATTATGTTATTGAATACATAAATTTATAATTAAGATGATATAATGAAAAATATATTTCGCAACAATTGATAAATTTTTTTATTAAATTTTATAAAATATTCCTTTTTTTCTTTTTAATATTTCAGATAATTTATAACTTTATAACTCCGCATTTATAACTTCATCATAATCGCAGCAAATGAAGTACATAAAGATCCCGTATATAACGTATATGTGGCAAACACGTGATAATGTGTCACGTATGAAACGTTAAATATTTTGTCGACTCACGTTACAATTACTGACAACTATTATGATAAGTGTACCAACTTATATTAAGGATGTTGTACCAACCTGAATTAAGGATGTCGTACCAACTTAAATTAAGGATGTCGTACCAACTTAAATTAAAAATGTATAGGTATCAATGTAAATTGACATATGTTGAATGGTTTTATAAATATCTCTTTGTCGTTTAGAATTTTATTTAATAAGACAGCATGTAGTTTATTCGCGTTTAGAACATAAGTCGTTCAGTATAAAACACAATCATACTTATTAAATATTTTTGATCTTGCGAACGTTGTCAACTTGTCTTTTTTTTTCTTTCTCGTAACAGGAATTCCCTCATTTATATGGAATATAGTTAAAAGGAAGTTTAGTATTACGTAAGAAAACGAAAAGTCCATTTTACATTTTTATAAAATGTCAAGCACATCAAAAGCTCTCGATGTACAACAAGAGGGATTTTCGGATAAACATTGGGTTGGTATAATGGTATTTGTATATAAATAAATAAATTGTAAATGTTTTGTAAAATTTCTACATATATGTGTCCATGAACAGGATCAAATGAAATGCAAAGCTAAAGCATACCAACAAGATTTTTACGAATTACTTCCAAGTTGGACCGCATGTAAAAAGGACGATGTCAAATTCATTAAGCAAAACATAGGATATGCAATATTCGGTTCACCGTTTTCTAAAAAGACATCAGATTCTAAAGATATTGTAAATTTTGAGATTGACGATATAAATGACGATACGGAGATACATGAAATCGTTCATTATAATCCTGAAGCTGTGAGACTCATCGATAAGATTTTTAACATAATATGGATATATGGTAGACGGCTTAAAGATGATAGTATAAATTATGGGATCGTATATAACATACTTTTTCGTAACAAAATGAAGAAACCGTCTAGCAAGGACGAAAAAGAAGAATTAATAGCTGTACCTGTATTTAAAATACAGCATTATGATGATAATCCGCAAACGAAAAGCAATAAGAATAATGAAAACGTTTACACCGTTTGGTATATAGATGTTAAGGGTAGAGTATACAAAAGTTGGGAAGATTATATAATGAATAATAACTTACCAAAGTGTACAATGGTCTTCCCAAAAGATGGTTATTATCAACCAGATCCTCAATCTGAAATCAATGCCAATAATTCTGACGCATGGGTTATCGTTGAAGACTCATATATGTGTTCGTCTCGAGCGAATGTTATATCTAAAGTTAAAACTACGATTAATACAGTAGGGAGCGTCGCTACTGTCGGAGTAGGAATTGCATCGCTTTTAACTCCTGCCTCTCCGATAGTCTCTGCTGCAGGTAAATAAGATTTCTTGGTAATTATATAAATTAATTTGAAGAAGTATAAAACTTTCATATATATGTATATATATATATATATATATCGATTCATATTTTACTGCTTGTAGGAATTGCAACAATGGGTGTAAATGTCGCTTCGACGATCGGGAAAACTTCATTAGACTTATATGATAAGGCAGTGCACAAGGAATCTATCAGTTTATTTAATCGAAGCTCTTTGTCCACTTGGCTTAACATAGCTGGTATTACCGTGGGAATAGCACTTAACGGTAGTACAGCTCTTTTAAAGAAAGCTGCCTCGACGGGCGTCAAGATCCATCAAATAGCCCGGTCGGCTCACAATGTTATGGCAATAACAAGCGTATCAATCAATTTAATAGGCGTTGGTTATAGAGGCTACCAAATAATCGAGAAGTACAAGATTGAAAAAAAAGTTGATATCGAGGATATCGTTTATTTCGGAACTCACCTATTGTTCTTTGTGAATTGCGTGGTTAACGTAAAATTTGCTAAACGATTGATCGAATCGACCCAAGGGGATATGTTGAGGAAGATCGAAACGGAGTTGCGCGACGATAATTTGCGCCAACAGTACGATTATGCGAAAAATAAAATTGATAATGGGAATAGAATTGACGATAATGCCGTTATCATACGACAGTTTCGTAAATTTACTGTAAAGGACTTTACGTCTAATAACAATTATTTGTTGACCACGTTTAACGGGTCATTGAACGTGGAAAATGGGAAAATAAAATTAAACGGAATAACTTTATTGGATCCGTTGTTATTTGTCGCAATGGTGGGCAATGGATTGTTGAGGGGAATCAACAATATGATGCATCATGAATCGGATACGCAAGCAGATCAACAAACAAATATATTAACAAAATCACTTGAAACCTTATTGACAGATTTGTACACGAGCGGGAACGATCCAAGTACCGACGATATACCTGCGATCCCTCAGTTTCATTCTCTCATAATGGAATTGAAGAGAATCGATAGATCCGAAAATATATTGCCATTTATATTTAACGCCGCTGTTATTATATTAAATAATAGAAATCAATTGGCATATTTGGTTGAAGGATGCCGTTTTGTGTGGGATTACGTTAAAGTAAATATGAAAGAGTCGGGATACGAATTGTTATCTATAGCCGGGAAAAGATTTTCTTACAACAATAACAGAATATTTCAACTACTTTTTAAAACGATATTCGATGCAGTGGATTCGATGGTTCAACGTTTTTTCAACGCACTACGAAAGTACATAGAAATGACACGTAACTCGCAGTACGACCAATAAAAATGGAGATAGATCCGAAATTTCTACGATATATATATATATATATATATATATATATATATATATATATGCATTATATTGCTTTTTTCTTTGTTTTCATATAAATATCACAATATCATAATATCAAATAATATCATAATGCTAACGCAAATCAATAATATGCTTCAACGTATTTTTTATATTTATCCAGAATTGATATAACTGATAAACAATAAAATATTTGCTATGAATTGTCAATTGTCGTTACTATCGTGGGATACCCCGGAAGTACGGTATAAAGATGAGCGAGACGTCATCTGCATTTGGTTTCGAAGTTCATTCGTACGTACCGCCCCTCGTTATCGCCGACGCCGACGCCGACGCCGACGCCGACGCCGACGCCGTCGCCGTCATCATCAAAGGCGGGAAGGCCGAAAAAAAATGCCTTACCCTTCGAACGTCCCTTAAAATTGATTTCACGCTAAATCAATCATTCTCTCTCTCCCTCTCTCTCTCTCTCTCTCTCTCTCTCCCTCCCTCTCTCTCTCGTTTTCTCTCTTTAATACTTCAAACTTTCTTCGCTTGCCTTTGTTAAAAAATAACAAAAATAAAATAAAATACATTCAACGCGTATATTATTACATTTACTTACAACGCGTTACTTCTTGTTTATATTTTTATATTTTTCTTTTTCGATTAAATTTTAACAAAACATTAATTTCTTCTTTATTTTTTTCGTTTATTCTACGATTGAACTATGTAGGACGAGTTAATTTTTATTTTCCGAAACAATTGAACGATATTTTTCATTAGATTAACATTACTTTACTCTATCTTATCTTTAACCGGATAAAGAGATTTCCTATTCCAAGCGAATGGGTGTCACGCCCATCGATGATATTCCAGAGGAAAAGAAATGTCAACCCTTCACTTATGGGGAATGGGGGGGGGGAGGTGTGTTGTTTCTACGGCGTAACTAAAAAAGAAGGGTTGTTACCACCGACGATTTACGATTAACCCGGTCTAAAAGCGTTTCCATCTCTCTCTCTCTCTCTTCCTCATATTCTAAAGTAGGCAAGTTCTTTTAAGGAGATCGAGAGAGAAAGAGAGGAAACATTTTCGGTTCCTCTCGATGGCTTTCTTTTCCATCTACGTGTATAAATCAGTTCACTAAAGAAACATCCTTTACGTGCGTGTATACGTGAGCTGATATACGACCGTGTGATTCATTAACCGTCTCCAATGAAGCACGTGTTAATGAAGAGAAATGTCCTCTCTTCTATCTAACGTTTGCCTTTATATAAAAAAATGCGATGCGTTTATTTTTGACCTATACACACACTCTCTCTCTCTCTCTCTCTCTCTCGCGCGCGCGCGCGTACGAATTTTCTCTCTCGGTTGGATGGGGAAGGGGATGGGGGCAGGAACAAAATTTTAATCCTACGGAATTTCGTTACATCGATAATACCGGATGCACACGAAGTATAATTGCGTGTGATTGAATAATTAATTACGATTGAAATAGAAAGTGATGTAGCACTTAAGCGAACGAGCGTGATTCAATGGAAGAGAGCGTACGTGGTGATTATGCTCGATGGGCGATCGATTATACAGAGACGATATAATCGTTACGACGAACGATTGTTCACGAGGAAAGATCATAACATAGTGTAATTTAATAATGTCGTTATAATTCCGAGAGACGTTTCGAAGATGAAAAATTAAATGAAAGAAAAAGATGAAAGGGAAAGAAAATCGTATAAAGGTGGTACCGCGACGAAACGATTTTCTCCGTATAAATTTTACGCGGACGAATCGAAATTTAAGAGCGGAGAGAGAGAGCGGAGAGAGGGAGAGAGAAAGAGAGAGAGAGAGAGAGAGATATTGACTACTCGGTTGGATTATGCAAGGCTTTTTCTCGCGTTGGCGCCAACGAGACCGGAGGTGACGCCCTCTTTTTCTCTCCTCGCCCCCTAAGCCGCAATTCCATCCATCATTCCATTCTTCCTTCCTTACTTCTTTCCTTCCTTTCCTTCTCTCTTTCATTCTTTCTATCTTTTTTCTTTCTTCTTCTTCTTCCTTTTTTTTTTACTTTAACTTTCGAACAGCTAAAATCATCCTGCGTGCCAATTTCAAAGCTACCCAACTGATCCTGAAACGGTGGAACAAGTGAAAAGGAAAAAAATTGATATATTTCCAAAGATAGAGCGAAAGAGTGAGACAGAGTGAGAATGAGAAAGAGAGAGAGAGAGAGAGAGAGAGAGAGAGAGAGAGAGACGATCTCCCCTCCAACGTCGTTCTACATATTCATTCGTGCAACGGTGCATTCAGAACGAACGGCTGTTTCGCGTGCAAGGACAACGATAAATGCGACTTTGCGCGAGGGAAAAGAAACATTTAATAAGGCATAGAAAGCAGGGTCGCATCCTAACGATTGAAATTGCTACGTGATCACTATCAATCGGCAATACGTAAATTGATCACGAGATTCATTAAAATTCGTAGCCGCATCGTGTTTTTTGGAAATTCGATTCGGCTCGCAAACGTAGGTGAGTATGTATGTTTCGTCGTTTCTTAATGGTTTGAAGTCCACTTAAGCTAACAAGATAGCGTGGAACAGCTGTTTCGATGTTAACGAAATGGTGCAGCCGGTCACGCCTGTCAAAAGGTTACAACGAAAGGGAAATAGGAGGGTCTTTGAGTTATGCATGCAAATGCATGCGCAACAAACGGTTACGTCTTCTTTGCAATCATTTTTATTTTGATATTTATTTATCTGTTTTTGTTTTTCGGTTTTCTTCCAATCAACCATCCAGTCCACTTCAAATATCACAAAATTCTCTCTCTCTCTCTCTTTCTCTTTCTGTTCGTATTACTTTCTTTTTCATTTTCCCTCTATTTTTTTCTCGGGAATGTCCATCTTGTGAAAAAATTCGAACGACCAATCAGAAGTAAGAATTTGCGAAAATTGGGCGTTGTCTATTTTCCACCTGTATCGTATCGACCAATCGGCGACGTCCGTGGGAACAAACCGCCTGATTGGAGCGTCGATCAAGGTGGAGGATAGAAGCAAAATGGCGACATTATTCGCCATGCCGCCTTTCTTTTGTCTTTCTCCGATTATCTTTTTTCTCTTACTTTTCATTTGTTTCTTTCTCGATAAATATCCGATGAACGTGAAAACTAAATTAATAAAATTGAAATATTTCTTTATGGTATAATGAATAAGAGAAAAAAGTTCGTATTTTCTTTCGGTTTTTTCTTTCTCTCTTTTGTAGATGTCTTTCCTCGACAAGTTTCGAATTTCTACGAATCGCATTATGGTCTCGTGCCTATGGGAGACTGCTGAAAAAGTAATGATTAATCTTTCGTCGAGAAAGGTCACATAGTTGACCGAGAATCTGCAGGGTTTCTTGGGTAAAATAAGAATAGAAAAGAAAAAATAAGTGGAGAGAAAAGAGAAGAAAGCGCAAAGTCCCTTCGAACAACAATTCTATCGAAAGTGTCGCGCGACCTAACGTGTTTTCTCTTTTTCTTAGAATCAAAAAAAAAAGATGATTTCATTGTTTCTTTTAGAAAATTTTGGAAAATTAACATATGTAATAGAATGAAAATAATTACCTGCTTTTTAATTTAAAACGAATGAGATGACGCACCTATAATAAATTGCTTAGCAGTATTATATCATGAAAAATCCATTTTTATTTTATTTTTTATTGGTATTCAAGTATAAGTAAATAAAAATGAGTCGTCTAAGCGTGTGAACTCGCACGAACTTACCGAATTTACATCTTCGGGGGGGTATAAGAGCTACGTCAATGTGAGTCCCCGTATGGTTTTGTGGTCCCCGATGGCGAGCCCGCCAATGGTCGTGTGTGAACGAAGAGACGTGGAAAGCAAGAAAACAAAAAAAAAAAAAAAAGAAGAAGAAAGACAAAAAAAATCCGGGCCTCCTCGTGGGGTAGAGAGGACGGGGTCTCGAGGGGCCTCTTGGACTCCTCAGCGGTGGTCGCGTCTAGATGTGCGTTTTTTTAAGGTTTTACTTTTCTTACAGACCTGATCTCGCACCATTGTTCTCTTTCCTTTTTCCGTGGCTCGGAAAGGGATAGACAGACGGACAGACAGATAGATAAGTACGTATATTTCTCAAGTAGATAATATATGTTCTACGCAAGTACGTAAATACTTACTCAGTTATATTCCTCTTAATGGAGTATTCCATTCTCGAATCGTTTTTCTCTTCTTAGTTAGTAGGCAGTAATCAGAAATTCGAATCCTGTTTGTTCTCTGGAAAGCTTCTAACTTTGAAAAAGAAAAATGGTCACCCGTTGAAATAAGAGAAGAACAATCGATGTTTCTTCTCGGAAGAACAACATTTGCGAGAGAAAGAGAATAAAGTTGTAGGTATATACGTATACTTACGTATGAATGTATGCGTGCGTGCATTTATGTATGTACTAGAAAAGGCCAATGCGAACTTATCCCGATGGCAAGCACGTGTTCTTAGAAAATATATCCCGGTGGAATGTGCACACACATGCTAACGTTGAGGCTATGTACACCGGCACTAATCGTTAATGTACCTTATTCTTCAAATTGAACTTCCGGTGTATTTAGAATAAACACTGTACAGAGCGAACGAGACAACGAGAGAAAGAGAGATAAAGCGAGAGTGAGAGTGCGCGAATAGTCGAAGGAGAAGTTAGGAGAAGGAGAGGTCAATTTCTGCATCCCTCGTATCTTGTTTTTTTTTTTTTTTCGTAGTATTGTCACGGCCTGCGAAGTCGGTGCACGGTTAGTCGGCATCTTTGATGTTTGCCTGAAGGATTCGGTGACATCTCGCGTTGTACACACTTGCCTCTTTTTTCCCCTTTATTTTTTTTTCTCTTTTACCAGAAAGATAGAAACTTCGAATCGACTCTAACGATATCGCCTATACTATACCTATACTTATCTATGCGGTTATTTAACCAGTGAAACTGATTGTTCCTATTGACAAAGTATCGTCATGAACGAAGATAAATCGATTCTGATTGACTGGATCATTCAAATATCTAAATTAAATATTTAGGATGTATATCGTGGTCAATTTATTCTAAGCAATTCTCTAAACAAAAGATCGAAGGAGATTACGAACTGTTGATAAATAAGGACGAGGAAAAAGGAAGAAATAGGAGAAGAAGATTCACGGTACTCCCCATCGTGGATTGTTCGTACTCGTATAAAGTAAATCCAATGAGTTGTAATTCTTTCCCATGTACCTTGAAGAAAGAGATATGGATAGAGAGAGAGAGAGAGAGAGAGAGAGAGAGAGAGAGAGAGAGAGAGAGAGAGAGAGAGCAAGAGAGAAAGAAAGAAAGAAAGAGACAGTTCGTCGTCTGGCGAACACGTGTCACCGTTTGATTTTATCCATTGAGAAAAAGTTTTAGCCCTTCGTCATGTGACACTAACGTTTGCTACGATACCGGAACTCGAACTTTGCTAATTCCGTACCTCTTTCGTCGAGTTAATGGATCGCTTTGACCTCTAATATACATAGAAAAAAGTATGCGAATTACTAAAGAAATTACTTAGGACACGTACACACACACACACACACACACACACACACACACATATATACATAATACATTTTATATATATTTATATAGAATATATATGTCTGAATCAGAACATTTACGCGATAACAATATATTAAAATATTGGTACAAACGTATCTAACATCAATACTTGTGCATATAAATATGTATATACATATATTCATACATATATATTCATACATATATATTTATATACATCGCTAACGATTTAATTTGCTTAATTAACGGGTAAAATTATTATCATTACCTACATGTAAAAGTTACACTTTGCGGTGTGATACGTTCGGTCGGCTCTATGTTTTTTATAACAATAAACAAACGACGACGGCGACTACGACGTAGACGACGACGTAGGAACTTCACTAAAACGCGACGTCGCCGACTGTTTGTTTGATTTTCGTAGTCGACTTTCTTCTGACGTGACTTCTATTTACTCCTTTTCGTCGTTGTCTTTGTCGAAGTCGGCTCCCTGTAAACTACGCGTGGATGTGAGCAGAACGGATACGGAAGAAAGAAGAGAAAGAAGACTGAGGCAGTGTATCAGTGTACAGGTTCGGTATCTTGGTTATTCGAAACGAGAGAGTGAGAGAGAGAGAGAGAGAGAGAGAGAGAGAGAGAGAGAGAGAGAGAGAGAGAGAGAGAGAGAGAGTGCGCGAAAGAGGAAGACCACCCTGCTCGTGAAAAAACGAACGTGCATATCGCTAGAAATTATTTAATGATAGAATCGGTTCCTTTTCGATGTCCCTTTTTCAATAACACTGATTATTACCGATGTTGGTATTAGAAAAAAAGAAATCAAATATTTCATGTTCGTTTGTTGCTTGTCATTTCTTTTGTTGTATTTTTCTTTTGTTTCTTTTTTCATTTTTTTTTTTCTGTAAGTACATTGCCAATGAAGACACTCATTCATGTAATATGTTTTAATCGATCGGATTTCAGGTTAAACGAGATCTCGTCCGTTATTGTATAAACTTTTAGCTTTCAAGTATGAGTCGTTTGATATTTTTCATTTTCCACGTTGTTGGTATTAATGGATATTAAATTGTCGATAAGATATTTTTAATATACGGCATAGAAACGTTTGTGTTTCGTTCTTTTTCTTTTTTTATTTCAAAAGGAAGAAGAAAACTTTCAAATGGATCTTACAATGCAATTATTAATTAATAATTAATTTGGTATGATATATATATATATATATATCTTATACAATAATTTTTTTTCAAAGTCTTCCTTCCAATAACTTTTTATTTTACCCTTTCGACCGCATGTTCGGATCCTATACTTTTTGTCTCTCTTGAAAATCGTTCGAAGACTGATTCGAACGGTTTTTATTAACGAAATTGTCATTGGTTTGGTTTCTGGAGGTTTATTCGAGTCGTGCGAAAATGACAAAAAATTTGTCATTTTGAGCAAGATAAAGAGAGAGAGGGAGAGAGAGAGAGAGAATAGATCGTCGGTTCCTTACGACGAAGGACACTCAATGGTTCACCATGTGTCATGCACCTAGGTCCCCCCATCCATTGGGTTGCGAATTTGAATTTATTAGTCGTCGCACAACTCTGACGAACATGTGTTCACGAGCGAAATACTTGTGCGGCCCGAACACATGTTCGGCAAGAGTGAAAGCCCCGAGGACCGAGTTACGCGACGAGCATATTCTCCCTATCTTTCAAGGTCACGTTCGAATTACCCCTCTGCTTTTGCTATTTGACACGTTCTTCTATATAACTCTATTCTTATAAATAATTATATTTAAAGAACGAGCCATAAAAGGGAAGTATAATGAATTTCTAATAACGATACAATAATAATCAGGTAAAATATAATTCAATGAAATTAAGTCTTATTATTGTTTCATTTAAATTAATAATTGAGTTTTTTTATTTTTTGATAAAAGTAAGTCATTTTTTTCTTTAATAATTATTTAATAAGATTTATGTTTATATAGTTATATAGTTTTATATTTATTTCTATTAATTATATAATGAGTTTTATTTGACAAGTTTGTATTTGTATCCGTACAAATATGTTTTCAATAGATTCTTATTACTTCGAAGAAATATGATTGTTCGATCTGATAAATAATTTAAAATAATATAATTTATTTGGCTTGATGAATGAGAGTTAACATACATATCGAGTTCATTCCGTAAAATATGACTTTTAGATTCTGCAAAAGAGAAGACCAAGCGCACGATCATTGTGATTTTCATTGATGACAAGTGCCTCTCTTATAATAGCCTCTTATTTCATTACGGCTGTTACTCTTTATTCGGAACTACTCTACACGTTTATGAATGAACGAACGAACGTATGAATGAATGCTTTTTAAGCCGCATGTTTAGTACTTGTTGCGATGAGCGGAGTTAACGATACCTTCGCGAAACCATAATTAAATCTTGTATAATTTATTGTTTCGTAGGTATAATACAGATATCGAGTAAAATCCGATTTGAGTGTTTTGGATTATTGTCATTTAGCGAAACAAAAGTTATTGTATTGTATTATACGTATATTTTTTTTTGTTATACTATTGTACCAAATTTGAATATTACATCATAATATATCAATATAATCAATATTATTATATAGTATTATAAAGATTTGAAAGTTTATAAAAATTATAAATTGTATAAGTGTTATAAAATAACAAAATTACTAATACATCTATATCTATGTATACACATAATATTAGAATAGATGCTGTCAGTTATGCTCGTGAGTTGTACACACAGAATCGAATTAACTGCATTAACCAGGAACAGATACGAAGAACTACGAACGGGGCTTGAAAATCTGTTTGCTGTTTGAAAACGCAAATATTTTTCTCATTCATAAGCCGAAATACTAACTGACTTTGACTATCCACTTAGGTTTTCGCAACAACTGTTCGTAAAATCTTCTGTAAAGTAGGATGTAATATGCACCGACAGATTCAACGTATAGATATCTATTATCATAACAAATGATATATATATATATCATATATAGATACATGATAAATGTGTAACTAATGAAACAGTTAAAATTAGAAAATGAAGAAAAAGAAGATAGAAGTAAAAAAGAAACGTGTATCTCGAGTATTATTTAATGGCATCTCCGATATTTAGAGAACAGATGTTTTACCTGTTTACGAAGATACTTTAGCAAATGTTCACCGAACACATGTTCGAACTTTTGCTTTGAAAATAAGCACAAATTTCGGAAAATTTGGCGAACACGTGTTTTCCTCTGGTGTCACATGGTATCGTCTCACTACACGAAATTAAAAGTGCAACTTTAATGAGATTCCAGTCACGTCGATGATAGTTTTTATCCTTACGCTCCTTATAGATTTTTCTCATTTTTTAACGATCCTATTAACGGGCGAATGCACTATGACGTTTTCTATTTAGACATTCTTTTCTTGAAACACGTTCGTCGAAGATGTTAAACCTGATTAACCAGCTATGTATCTATATGGTTTTAATAATATTTTTTTACTTTTTTTTTTTAGAAAAAAACTGCATCGAGATGCACGAATAAAAAAGAAAATCTTCATAAAACACCCACACACACAGACACACACACACACACACACACACATATACAAGTGTTGAATCATCGAAATTTTTTGGGAAAAACCCAAGGGCCAACTTCTCCGTTTACCTGCAAGTACTCGAGGAACATACTTTCACACTTTAATTCCAATATTCTTTTATCGCCTCATAGAACTCATTGTAGGTCTTTCTTCTATTATGGGATTTTATTGGCCAAGCAATACATTAAAACTTTTACCCGACGGATTTTCCCGGCTGGTCCCTCTTGTCCCCTCTTTCGAAACTTGATAAATTATTTATTATCTCTCTCTCTCTCTCTCCCTCTCTCTCCCTCTCTTTAATATTTATTTTTCGAGTTAATTCTCAATTGATCTCATTAATCCTTCCAATCGTAATCGTATTCCACGGCATTGAGTATATTCTGTGTGTTCGGCATTTGGCGAAGACAGTGAGCATCGGTACAAACATCGTCGAGATTATCTGTCAGCGGGGTTTCTAATGGCACCGTTCGTAAAATGTACCACGGATATGATCGAGCATGTCGGAAACATTTTGCGAGCCTGACATGTGACACTAATGTCAACCCAGAAGTCTAACGTATACGAGATAAATGTCTAAGTTACATATATATATATATATATATATATATATATATATATATATATATATAAATATAAATATTCTTCAAAATGACATTCCAATTGATTGACAGAGAGAGACATTCTCCAAATTCTCGTACTCAACTTAATTTTCGATGCTGGCACGGTACATTATTCTCAAAAAAAAAAAAAAAAAAAAAAAAAAAAGAAAAGAAAAATTCACAGAGTACTATCGTCCGGTAGTTCGGATCGAAATCATCGGCCTTTCGATTTCTCCAAATTTTTCTTTTCTCGATCGAAAGAAAGAAAGAGACGCGCTTAAGCTTCGATCGATCGGAAAATCGTTGACAGTATTCGGATATATTGGATTTAAAAAAAAAAAACGAGTTTTATTTTTGTCACGAGCAGAGCTCTCGTAAGCTTACGTTCATCGTCTTCCTCGTCGTTACATTAGCACCGGCCTTCTGTACGACTTTAATCGAAGCATGAAATTTATGATACGCGGACAGCATTCATTTTATATGCCAGAAGAGAAACCGACTGCCATTTTTTTCCTCCTTTTTCTCTCCTTCCCTCTTTCTCTCTCTCTTTCTTTTTCTCGCGTCGTCGAAGAAAGGAAAAATAAAGTCAACCAAACGTACTGAGAGATAACATTCTCGCGCTTGTCCTCGATCTTTCGATATCGCGAGAAATGCCTTGGAACGCGTCGAATGACACCTCATTTTGCGAATCGTTAATATCGAAAATATTTTCTTTCGACGCGGTAACTAATTTCCGTCAGAATTTCTACGTCGAATTAATCGGAAATCGTTGGAACGTACGACTTTACGAATTGTCGAAATGTTTCGCCGAAAGTCTACGTTGAATTTTCGACTTGAGAGTACCCTTGGGTTTTTCCCAACCAATAATTTCATTCTCGTATAGTATTAACAGAACATACTTCTCGTACTCCTCAAGGATTTTGTTTGAAAACGTGCTAAGGAATGGTCCCTTGTACTTACTTACCAGGTATTAATTATTTGCTGGTGGCCACATTGTAGCGGAGTATTATACACGTTTACCTTCTGTATTTTCTTTCAGTATAACCATTCATAGGCAGCGCGTTTGTACTTCAGGTACCATTGACAATGATTTTTGTTGGATTGAATTGTATTGCCATGGGTCATATTTTATTTATTCGCTATTAGGTTCTATGTGCCGAATTACGTAAATTTTCAACGAAACGACAGGGGACCATCGGACGTAACTGTCTTTTCTTTCTCTTTTTTTTTCTTTTGTTTCTTTTTTCTTTAGAGACAAGACAAAGAAGAGATAAAATCTCACATTTTTCTTTCTTTATTTCTCTACTTTTATTTTTGTTTCTTTTTCTTTTTCTTTTTTTTTTTTTTCTTTTCTATCGCCATTGACTTCTTTCACAGCAAACGTTTCCAAGTAGTCTTACTTGGTTGGCTCGAATCCGTGGCATAAAAATAATCGAATCGAATGATACGAACGATCTTTCATAGATCCAATATCAAACTCGTCCGTTGGCGAAGAAAATTCCTCGACGTCCTACGATCTTGGATCTTATCGAATAGAAAAAGAAAGGAAAAGGAAAAAGAAAATAAAAAGAAAAAACCCGCGCCACGTCTAAAAGAATTGGAACTCGAGAATATCAAATGGCAAAATTCGCGTATACCCCTAGCGATCTCTCTCTCTCTCTCTCTCTCTCTCTCTCTCTCTCTCTCTATTTCTCTTTTTTACTTTCGTCGAGCGATATAAATATTCGTGGATGCAGTCTCCCCTTTTATACACCTATTCCCATCTTTCTCGTTCTCGCGAATTTACGTTTCCTCTCTCTCTCACACAAACACACACACACACTCTCTTTCTCTCTCTCTTTCTCTCTCTGTCTGTCTATCTATCTATCACACGTTATAATTCTCACTCTATTTCGTGGAATTTTTATCTTTTCAATTTTTTCCTTCCCTTGCACTCTTCTGACTCTCTCTCTCTCTCTCTATTTCTGTCTATCTATCTCTCACGCGTTATAATTTTCACTCTTTAACGTGAAATTTTTATCTTTTCAATTTTTCCTTCCCTTGCACTCTTCTCTCTCTCTCTCTCTCTCTCTCTCTCTCTCTCTCTCTCTCTCTTCTCTTTCCCTTCCCTTCTCACTGAATTTTTCTAGACGGGGGCAAACACTGGCAGACACGTTGAATAAAAGAAAACATGAAATGGTGGGGGAAATTTAACGAGTTGAAGGTGGGGATGATGGCCGAGAACAGAGAGGGAGAGTGAGAGAGATAAACATATACGAAAGAAAGGAAGAAAGAGTGAGAGAGAGAGAGAGAGAGAGAAAGCGAGTGAGGGCGGGATGAGAAAAAGAGATAGAAGGTGGAATGAGAGAGTGAGTGAGAGTGAGAAAGAGAGAGAGAGAGAGAGAGAGAGAGAGAGGGCAGAACGAAGAAAAAGAGATAGAATGGCGGAGAGAAAGAGAGAGAGAGAGAGAGAGAGAGAGAGAGAGAGCAGAACGAAGAAAAAGAGGCGGAACGAGACGAGACGAGTTGAGTTGAGTTGAATTGAGTCGAGTTGAGTTGAGTTGAGATGAGATGAGAAAGAGGGATATACAAGGAGGGATAGGAGAAATTCAACGAGGATGAGCCAAGGGAAAGGAAATGGTGGTTGCTTACTTGCTCGTAGGCGGAGTTCTTCGTTTATATACGTCACGTGGAAATTCCCTCGTAGTCTCTTTGCCATCAGACACGTTTTAACTTTCGCTTAGATACAGTCGTACGATCTCGGGTTTGATCTACGATCGGTTTTCGTGTCTAATATATATATGTATATATGTATATATATATATGTTGTATATATCTATCCATCGATAGAAATCAATCAGGCAGTGTTTCTTTCCTCCCAACACCTTGCCCTTATTTTTCCGCCACCCTTCTCTCTCTCTCTCTCTCTCTCTCTCTCTCTCTCTCTCTCTCTCTCTCTCTCTCTTACGTTGTCTCATTTTATTTTTCTCCGTTTTTTTTTTCGTCTTTTCTTTTTTATCTTCTCGCACGAGAGTGCGTACCTGTGCGTGCGCTCGCGTGTCCCTTTCTGTCGGTCTATTTATCTGTGTGCGCGTGTGCGTGCGTGCGTGTGTGCGTGCGTGTGTGCGTGCGTGTGTCTGTGTGCGTACGAACGCTCGCTCGTTTTTCTTCCTCGTCGTATAATTACGAACGTTTTTCACCGCCAACGCACTTGATCGAATCTCTCTCTATTACCACTGGAGTATCCTGACATGTTGCCCTATCATCATCCTCATCATCAACATCAGCATCAGCATCAGCATCTTCAACCTCTAACTCATTCTCAACCTCCTCCTCCTCCTCCTCCTCCTCCTCCTCCTCTTCCTCCTCCTCCTTCTTCTTCTTCTCATTCTCATTCTTATCCTCATCCTCATCCTCTTCCTCCTCATCCTCATCTTCGTCATTATCATCAACATCATCCTCATTCCCATCATCATCATCATCATCATCATCATCATGATAATAATAATAATAATAATAATAATAATAATAATAATAATAATAATAATAAAAGTAACAATATCGTTAACAAAATCAATAACGATCATCGAATTCAATCGAATTATCAAGTCCAACCGTCAAGTTGTATGCTTTACGAAAACGAAGATGTAGGTAAGAGATTATTATCGTCACGTTTTAGTAATCGTTTTGGGATATATCGTTGAAAAGGGTTTTCAAAGGATATCGCGAACGCTATTCGATAATTATGATAAAGTTATAATCGATAAGGATCCTTATGATATATATAATGTAATAACGCCAATATATATTTAGCGCCCAAAAACAAACGTATTTTTATTTTATTTTATTTCTTTTTTTTTTTCTTTTTAGTTACGAGAAACGATCATCAACAACATTCGAATATTGGATCCTGTAGGTTGGTAGATGTTATTAATTATAAGTCCGATAGGCTACAAGAATATAAAATGGATAATATTGATCAGCGACAACAACACCATCACCACCACCACCACCAACAACAACAACAACAACAACAACAACAACAACAACAACAATTACAAGAACAGCAAAAACAACGGCATAATTATAAAGAGATTAATGAAAATCTAGCATCCTCGACGAAACAGTTTGCCGACGAAAGTGTTAAGAAAAAAAAGAGAAAGGAGACTGTGATGGGAAATTTGGAAAACGATAACTCTTCTTCTTCAACGACGACAACGACGACGACGACGAAGAAGGTACGCAAGAAGAATCGCGTTGCCACCAAGGAAGTGCAAAATCAAAGAGTAATGGCTAACGTCAGGGAACGGCAAAGGACACAGAGCTTGAACGAGGCATTTGCCGCCCTTAGAAGGGTCATCCCGACGTTACCGAGCGATAAGCTCAGTAAAATTCAAACGTTGAAACTTGCCGCACGGTATATCGATTTTTTATACCAGGTTCTACGTTGTAACATCAAAAACAACGAGGAGGAAGGCGGTAAGGATTTTGATCTCAACTATACGCATATACGCATAATCTCACGGTTTCGAACGAAATTTAATATCACTTCGTTATTTCTTGTACTTTTTGTTTTTTTTTTTCCCCCTCTTTCTTTATCATTCCCACCTACGGGAATTTTTCGGCCGTTATCGTATTAACCTTTCAACGGGTAATTAATTTTTGGCCACATTAATCTAATTTTATGATATTTAATTTCTTCCTCCTTTTCTTCTTTGTGTGCGCGCGCGCGCGCGTGTGTTTTTTTTCGTTTTCTTTTTCACTGAACGATCGCATTTGAACGTTACTGGTTCATCAAATACATATTATTCCCCCTCTTCTCCATTCTACTCATTATACCACGAAGATCATACTGATCTCATACTAAACTTTGATTTTTTCTTTTTCTTTTCCCTTCTCGTCGTTGATTTTTTTTTCCTTCTTCGTCCTGCTTTATCTAATTCCATCGTCGTATCCTCGTCGATTTGTGACAAAACGTTGTTGCGAATGCGTCAGTCGTTACGATCGATCGACGTCGACGAACGAGAAAATTGATTGATTATTCGATTTAACGCAATTAACAATTGTAATTATATTTGTAATGTTTCAGAAGAGAAAAATCCAAGAAACGCTATATTAGCTGCCAGGGAAATAACGTCGTCCTCGTGCAGTTACCTGCCACATGAAAAATT
Organism: Dolichovespula sylvestris; assembly: GCA_918808275.2. NCBI lineage: Eukaryota > Metazoa > Arthropoda > Insecta > Hymenoptera > Vespidae > Dolichovespula > Dolichovespula sylvestris. The sequence goes on along the minus strand of OU964983.1, from coordinate 2,983,562 downwards.
ATCTTATGCGTTTAGCGTTTGGCGTATGGAGGGCGATTGGAACTTAAATACATGAATTGGACGTAGATGCAGCGTGACTTATGAATATGTTATGACGAATTTGTTGATTGCCTCGGCGACGGTCTGTATATATTATGCAAGTGCCGTATATACAGGCTTATGTACAGGCTATATATATGCATATATATATATATACACACACACATATATATATATATATATATATATATATATATACAGGCACGCGCTGTATTATCAATTTTCTATCTCAAGTGCTGCATCGTAATATTGTGAAAAACAACAGGAAGTAAAATGGTATGGAATTTTTTTCTTTTTCTTTTTTTTTTTTTTTGCTTTTTTTATCACGATCATATATTCATCTTATTTTCAATTTAACGTCGATGACGGTCTCTCTATATCTATCTCTCTTTTTCTAACTTTATGTCTATCCGAGTTAGCCAAGTTTTACAATGAACGTTAATCGTATAGTAAATCGTATTATCAATTTTAACAATTAAAATACGTATTAAAATATACAGAGAAATACATTTGTTCGCAATGGAGAAAATTTTTCTTAATGTTCAATTCATCGTGACAATTATATTAACCTCGATGTCGGATCTTTCGTGGTATAATTGGATCGAGATAATAACTCTTAATCAGTTGCCTTTTATAATAACTTCTAATGATTTGTCTTTTTCTTTTTTTTTTTTTTTAACTTCATATCACACGATTTCGTTCGAAATATAACTTTTATTTTATTTCAATAATAATAATAATAATAATAATAATAATAATAATAATAATAATAATAATAATAACAACAACAATACAATTGTTACCGTTATAGTTAATCAATCGTAACGAAATTATTTAGGATCCCAAAGAGGATTATACAAAGTCGAATTCCTGAAAATTTGTCCAATTTGTTCGATTTTAAATTCAAAAACGTAATGTAAAAATGGAGATTATTGATCGGTAAGAACGTTAACGACAACTAGCAACGACAACGACAACAACAACAACAACAACAACAACAACCGAAATAATAATTGCGACGACAGAAGAAGAATGATCGAATAAAAGGGATTATAATCGAGATCCAGCGTCGTCGTCGATGAAAATGTAAAACATAAAAAATATATAAGAAAGACGATTGATATAGACAAAATTGAAAGGACGACAACAAAGAAGGAAGATTCGTAAAAAAAAAAAGAAATATAAAAATCAGAAAGAATTGCTTTATCCGCGAAGGAAATGCAAATCGAAAGATTAATGAGGAGTATTAGAAAATTTGTACGATAAATCGATTGATATCTAATCATTGGAACTTGCCGAACGATATATCGATCTTATATACCACCTTTTGCGCAATTGATCGATTATGTAGTACTAGCGTCAACGACAGACCCTTTCTAATCGTAAAATTGTTCTAAGCTCGCGTTTAGAAAACTTTCTCGAATACTCAACTTCTCGTATTTCCAACTTGAACATTTTCAATACGATTAAAGTAGTGGAGAACGGTTCAATTGGATTCACGTGAAAACAAATATAAACGAATGTTAAATGTATCGACGAGAATTAATCGAATTAACGAGGATTTAATTAACGAATTAATTCAAATTAAAGAATTAATCAAAGAGACCAGAAATTGTTATTTGCACGGACGCGAATTGAACGAACAAATAAAATTACTGCGATTTATTTCACAAATTTCTATTTGAAATGAAGTATTTTTGTTTTTTTTCTACGAAGAAAATGTAATATCGAGTAAATATTCATATCGGGTGACAATTAACGAAAGGATTAATCGATTCGACGATCTACAACGATCGATATTCGTGCGACATATTCGACGAAAAAAAAAAAAGAAAAACAGAAAAAGTAGTTCACAAATACGAGATCATTCGAATGACGTTCTCCCGAATACAGTACAAGTCGTATTACGAAATTGAGAGATTATTGGAAAAAATTGGTAAGCGTTGTATCTGTGAAAAACGCTTCTTTCAACGTCGTAAACAAGTATATACAAAAAGGGAAGAACGTAAACGTCGATGAACGGTCGATAAATTCGATCGGATTTACGTCGGAGCAAGCAAAATTTTTGGATTGAGATGTTTGGAGCAACGAGAAGAATATCCGAAATGGACGGTAAATACGTTCGAGGAAACTCACTTGTGTATAGAACAATTATAAAAGTTGTATCGATCAAAATAAATTTCTATATAAAACATATCCATTTATATTATCATTTTTCCGATGACTATAACCGTTTCCCTTGTATCATATTAAATATCCTTCCGAATAGCCAAATATCATTAAAATCCGAAATTCGAAATTCGGCCGACCGAAATTTTCCATTCAAATTTTTCAGAGGAGATAGGAAGCATTTCCGGTTCTTCACAATGGCTTTCTTTTCCATCTACGTGTATAAATCAGTTCACTAAAGAAACATCCTTTTTACGTGCGTGTATACGTGAGCTGATATACGACCGTGTGATTCATTAACCGTCTCCGATGAAGCACGTGTTAATGAAGAGAAATGTCCTCTCTTCTATCTAACGTTTGCCTTTATATAAAAAAATGCGATGCGTTTATTTTTGACCTACACACTCTCTCTCTCTCTCTCTCTCTCTCTCTCTCTCTCGCGCGCGCGTACGAATTTTCTCTCTCGGTTGGATGGGGGAGGGGTGGGGGCAGGAACAAAATTTTAATCCTACGGAATTTCGTTACATCGATAATACCGGATGCACACGAAGTATAATTGCGTGTGATTGAATAATTAATTACGATTGAAATAGAAAGTGACGTAGCACTTAAGCGAACGAGCGTGATTCAATGGAAGAGAGCGTACGTGGTGATTATGCTCGATGGGCGATCGATTATACAGAGACGATATAATCGTTACGACAAACGATTGTTCACAAGGAAAGATCATAACATAGCGTAATTTAATAATGTCGTTATAATTCCGAGAGACGTTTCGAAGATGAAAAATTAAATGAAAGAAAAAGATGAAAGGGAAAGAAAATCGTATAAAGGTGGTACCGCGACGAAACGATTTTCTCCGTATAAATTTTACGCGGGCGAAACGAAATTTAAGAGCGGAGAGAGAGAGCGGAGAGAGAGAGAGAGAGAGAGAGAGAGAGAGAGAGACGTTCCCCCTCTCCATCATCGTTCTACATATTCATTCGTGCTACGGTGCATTTAGAACGAATGGCTATTTCGCGTGCTAGGACGACGATAAATGCGACTTCGCGCGACGGATAAGAAACATTTAATAGGGCATAGAAAGCAGGGTCGCATCCTAACGATTGAAATTGCTACGTGATCACTATCAATCGGCAATACGTAAATTGATCACGAGATTCATTAAAATTCGTAGCCGCATCGTGTTTTTTGGAAATTCGATTCGGCTCGCAAACGTAGGTGAGTATGTATGTTTCGTCGTTTCTTAATGGTTTGAAGTCCACTTAAGCTAACAAGATAGCGTGGAACAGCTGTTTCGATGTTAACGAAATGGTGCAGCCGGTCACGCCTGTCAAAAGGTTACAACGAAAGGGAAATAGGAGGGTCTTTGAGTTATGCATGCAAATGCATGCGCAACAAACGGTTACGTCTTCTTTGCAATCATTTTTATTTTGATATTTATTTATCTGTTTTTGTTTTTCGGTTTTCTTCCAATCAACCATCCAGTCCACTTCAAATATCACAAAATTCTCTCTCTCTCTCTCTTTCTCTTTCTGTTCGTATTACTTTCTTTTTCATTTTCCCTCTATTTTTTTCTCGGGAATGTCCATCTTGCGAAAAAATTCGAACGACCAATCAGAAGTAAGAATTTGCGAAAATTGGGCGTTGCCTATTTTCCACCTGTATCGTATCGACCAATCGGCGACGTCCGTGGGAACAAACCGCCTGATTGGAGCGTCGATCAAGGTGGAGGATAGAAGCAAAATGGCGACATTATTCGCCATGCCGCCTTTCTTTTGTCTTTCTCCGATTATCTTTTTTCTCTTACTTTTCATTTGTTTCTTTCTCGATAAATATCCGATGAACGTGAAGACTAAATTAATAAAATTGAAATATTTCTTTATGGTATAATGAATAAGAGAAGAAAGTTCGTATTTTCTTTCGGTTTTTTCTTTCTCTCTTTTGTAGATATGTCTTTCCTCGACAAGTTTCGAATTTCTACGAATCGCATTATGGTCTCGTGCCTATGGGAGGCTGCAGAAAAAGTAATAATTAATCTTTCGTCGTGAAAGGTCACATAGTTGACCGAGAATCTGCAGGGTTTCTGGGGAAAAGTAAGAAAAGAAAAAAAAATAAGTGGAGAGGAAGGAGAAGAAAGAGCAAGGTCCCTTCGAACAACAATTCTACCGAAAGTGTCGCGTGTCCTATCGTATTTTCTCTTTTTCTTGGAATCTAAAAAAACAAAAAAAAATTTCATTGTTTCCTCTAGAAAATTTTGGAAAATAAACAAATGTAATTGAATGAAAATAATTAGCTTTATATCTTTATAATTAAATCATGAACAATTCATTTTTATTTTTTTTTTATTGGTATTCAAGTATAAGTAAATAGAAATGAGTCGTCTAAGCGTGTGAACTCGCACGAACTTACCGAATTTACATCTTCGGGGGGGTATAAGAGCTACGTCAATGTGAGTCCCCGTATGGTTTTGTGGTCCCCGATGGCGAGCCCGCCAATGGTCGTGTGTGAACGAAGAGACGTGGAAAGCAAGAAAACAAAAAAAAAAAAAAAGAAGAAGAAAGACAAAAAAAATCCGGGCCTCCTCGTGGGGTAGAGAGGACGGGGTCTCGAGGGGCCTCTTGGACTCCTCAGCGGTGGTCGCGTCTAGATGTGCGTTTTTTTAAGGTTTTACTTTTCTTACAGACCTGATCTCGCACCATTGTTCTCTTTCCTTTTTCCGTGGCTCGGAAAGGGATAGACAGACGGACAGACAGATAGATAAGTACGTATATTTCTCAAGTAGATAATATATGTTCTACGCAAGTACGTAAATACTTACTCAGTTATATTCCTCTTAATGGAGTATTCCATTCTCGAATCGTTTTTCTCTTCTTAGTTAGTAGGCAGTAATCAGAAATTCGAATCCTGTTTGTTCTCTGGAAAGCTTCTAACTTTGAAAAAGAAAAATGGTCACCCGTTGAAATAAGAGAAGAACAATCGATGTTTCTTCTCGGAAGAACAACATTTGCGAGAGAAAGAGAATAAAGTTGTAGGTATATACGTATACTTACGTATAAATGTATGCGTGCGTGCATTTATGTATGTACTAGAAAAGGCCAATGCGAACTTATCCCGATGGCAAGCACGTGTTCTTAGAAAATATATCCCGGTGGAATGTGCACACACATGCTAACGTTGAGGCTATGTACACCGGCACTAATCGTTAATGTACCTTATTCTTCAAATTGAACTTCCGGTGTATTTAGAATAAACACTGTACAGAGCGAACGAGACAACGAGAGAAAGAGAGATAAAGCGAGAGTGAGAGTGCGCGAATAGTCGAAGGAGAAGTTAGGAGAAGGAGAGGTCAATTTCTGCATCCCTCGTATCTTGTTTTTTTTTTTTTTCGTAGTATTGTCACGGCCTGCGAAGTCGGTGCACGGTTAGTCGGCATCTTTGATGTTTGCCTGAAGGATTCGGTGACATCTCGCGTTGTACACGCTTGCCTCTCTTTTCCTCTTTATTTCTTTTTCTTTTTTACCAAAAAGATAGAAGCCTCGAATCGACTCTAACGATATCGAATTACGGGATGATTTAGGTCCATACTAACCTACTTACGTTCGAAAACGAGCGAGTTCGATTTAAAATCGAGCGATGAAAATTGTTTTGTTGTAAGAACTGGATTAGGTCGATATAGCAATCGTGAATAATCGTCGTGCTTGAGAGAGTTCATTGAACTACCCAATCATTATTTCGAAATATATGTCGGACGATATTATGGGATAATATTCCGATCGATGGGATTACCAAAATATCCAAATTAAATATTTGCCAAGCCCACGGTGGTAAATTTATTTTAAGTATATCTCTAAACAAAAGATCGAAGGAGATTACGGACTGTTGATATAAAAGGAAGAAGAAAAAAAGAAGAAGAAGAAGAAGAAGAAGAAGTAGTGGAAGAAGCAGAAGAAGAAGATTCATGGACCTCCCCTTCGTGGATTGTTCGTACTCGTGTAAAGTAAATCCAATGAGATGAAATTCGTTCCCATGCACCTTGAAGAGAAAGAGTGAGAAAGAGAGAGAGAGAGAGAGAGAGAGAGAGAGAGAGAGAGAGAGAAGGAGTTTGTCGTATGGTGAACACATGTCTCCGTCGGATTTGATCCATTGAGAAAAAGTTTTAGCCCTTCGTCATGTGACACTAACGTTTGCTACGATACCGGAACTCGAACTTTGCTAATTTCGTACCCCTTTTGTTGACTTAATGGATCGCTTTGACCTCTAATATACATAGAAAAAAGTATGCGAATTACTAAAGAAATTACTTCGGACACGTACACACACACACGCACACATATATATACATAATACATTTTATATATATTTATATAGAATATATATGTCTGAATCAGAACATTTACGCGATCACAATATATTAAAATATTGGTACAAACGTATCTAACATCAATACTTGTGCATATATATATATGTATATACATATATTCATACATATATATTCATACATATATATTTATATACATCGCTAACGATTTAATTTGCTTGATTAACGGGTAAAATTATTATCATTACCTACATGTAAAAGTTATACTTTACGGTGTGATACGCTCGGTCGGCTCTATGTTTTTTATAACAATAAACAAACGACGACGACGACTACGACGTAGACGACGACGTAGGAACTCCACTAACGCGACGTCGCCGACTGTTTGTTTGATTTTCGTAGTCGACTTTCTTCTGACGAGATTTCTCTTTACTCCTATTCGTCGTCGTCGTCGTCGTCGTCGTCGTCGTCGTTGTCGTCGTCGTTGTCGTCTTTGTCGACGTCGAGTCTCTGAAGACGACGTGCGGACGAGTGGAGGAGGGTGGAGAAGAACGAGGAGATGGGTGGTGGCAGCGTACCAGTGTACCGGTACGAGATCGTGGTTATTCGAAACGAGAGGGTGAAAGAGAGAGAGAGAGAGAGAGAGAGAGAGAGAGAGAGAGAGAGAGAGAGAGAGAGAGAGAAAGAGGAAGACCACCCTGGTTGAGAGAAAACGGACGTGCATAGCGCCACATATTATTTAATGATAGTCTTGGTGGTCCTTTCGATGTCCATTTCAATGACTATGATTATCACCGATGTGTGGTATTAGAAAATCAAATATTACATCTATTTATTTGCCCAACGTTTCTTGCTTCTCTCTCTCTCTCTCTGTTTTTTAGGTTTTGCTTGGTAACGAATATTCATGTCCAATTAATAATTAATGATTAAAAATTAAATATTAATGATTAATGATTAATAATTAATAATTATCTCATATATATATATATATATCTTGGAGCATAATTTATTTTTAAAGCTATATTTACAACGGGTAGACACATAACTACTTAACTATATAAAGATCAGATTTATATTATAATTTGGAAACTCAATGATCAACCTCTCTCCTCTTTCTCTCTCTCTCTTTCTCTCTCTCTCTCTCTCTCTCTCTCTCTCTCTCTTCCTGGTCTCTTACTTTTTACAACTTTTTATATTACCCTTCCAACCGCATGTCCGGATCCTAAACTTTTTGTCTCTCTTGAAAATCGCTCGACGACTGATTCGCTATAGTTTTTATTAATGAAATTGTCATTGAATGGTTCCTCGATGTTTACTCGAGTCGTGCGAAAATGAAAAAAAATTTGTCATTTTGAACAAGAGAAAGAGAGAGAGAGAGAGAGAGAGAGAGAGAACGAGGGGTTGGGGAGGGGAAATTACAGCGCCAGGCCCTTACGACGAAGGACACTCAATGGTTCACCATGTGTCATGCACCTAGGTCCCCCCATCCATTGGGTTGCGAATTTGAATTTATTAGTCGTCGCACAACTCTGACGAACATGTGTTCACGAGCGGAATACTTGTGCGGCCCGAACACATGTTCGGCAAGAGTGAAAGCCCCGAGGACCGAGTTACGCGACGAGCATATTCTCCCTATCTTTCAAGGTCACGTTCGAATTACCCCTCTGCTTTTGCTATTTGACACGTTCTTCTATATAACTGTATTCTTATAAATAATTATATTTAAAGAACGAGCTATAAGAGGGAAGTATAATGAATTTCTAATAACGATACAATAATAATCAGGTAAAATATAATTCAATGAAATTAAGTCTTATTATTGTTTCATTTAAATTAATAATTGAGTTTTTTTATTTTTTGATAAAAGTAAGTCATTTTTTTCTTTAATAATTATTTAATAAGATTTATGTTTATATAGTTATATAGTTTTATATTTATTTCTATTAATTATATAATGAGTTTTATTTGACAAGTTTGTATTTGTATCCGTACAAATATGTTTTCAATAGATTCTTATTACTTCGAAGAAATATGATTGTTCGATCTGATAAATAATTTAAAATAATATAATTTATTTGGCTTGATGAATGAGAGTTAACATACATATCGAGTTCATTCCGTAAAATATGACTTTTAGATTCTGCAAAAGAGAAGACCAAGCGCACGATCATTGTGATTTTCATTGATGACAAGTGCCTCTCTTATAATAGCCTCTTATTTCATTACGGCTGTTACTCTTTATTCGGAACTACTCTACACGTTTATGAATGAACGAACGAACGTATGAATGAATGCTTTTTAAGCCGCATGTTTAGTACTTGTTGCGATGAGCGGAGTTAACGATACCTTCGCGAAACCATAATTAAATCTTGTATAATTTATTGTTTCGTAGGTATAATACAGATATCGAGTAAAATCCGATTTGAGTGTTTTGGATTATTGTCATTTAGCGAAACAAAAGTTATTGTATTGTATTATACGTATATTTTTTTTTGTTATACTATTGTACCAAATTTGAATATTACATCATAATATATCAATATAATCAATATTATTATATAGTATTATAAAGATTTGAAAGTTTATAAAAATTATAAATTGTATAAGTGTTATAAAATAACAAAATTACTAATACATCTATATCTATGTATACACATAATATTAGAATAGATGCTGTCAGTTATGCTCGTGAGTTGTACACACAGAATCGAATTAACTGCATTAACCAGGAACAGATACGAAGAACTACGAACGGGGCTTGAAAATCTGTTTGCTGTTTGAAAACGCAAATATTTTTCTCATTCATAAGCCGAAATACTAACTGACTTTGACTATCCACTTAGGTTTTCGCAACAACTGTTCGTAAAATCTTCTGTAAAGTAGGATGTAATATGCACCGACAGATTCAACGTATAGATATCTATTATCATAACAAATGATATATATATATCATATATAGATACATGATAAATGTGTAACTAATGAAACAGTTAAAATTAGAAAATGAAAAAAAAGAAGATAGAAGTAAAAAAGAAACGTGTATCTCGAGTATTATTTAATGACATCTCCGATATTTTGTGAACAGATGTTTTACCTGTCTGCGAAGATACTTTAGCAAATGTTCACCGGACACATGTTCGAACTTTTGCTTTGAAAATAAGTACAGATTTAGAAAAATTTGGCGAACACGTGTTTTTATCTGGTGTCACATGGTATCGTCTCACTGCACGAACTTAAAAGTGCAACTTTAATGAGATTCCAGTCACGTCGATGATAGTTTTTATCCTTACTCTCCTTATAGATTTTTCTCATTTTTTTTACTATCTTATCAACGGTCGAATGCACTATGACGTTTTCTATTTAGACATTCTTTTCTTGAAACACGTTCGTCGAAGATGTTAAACCTAATAAACTAGCTATGTATCTATATGGTTTTAATAATTGTTTTTTTTTTTTTTTTAATTTTTTTGAATAAACAGCATCGAGATGTACGAATAAAAATAATTCTTTAGAAAAAATTATATATATATATATATATATATAAAGTTGGTCCCTGGGTTTTTCCCGAGAAGTTTCGACGATTCAAGACTTGTGTTTTGTGTGTGTGCATATATATATATATATATATATATATATATATATATATCGTCGAAACTTTTCGGGAAAAACCCAAGGACCAACTTTTCCGTTTACCTGTAAGTAAAACGTCGGGTGGGGGAGGTATTCTTTTATATTTTATCTACAACATTCTCTTTCTCTCTCATCCTCCTCGTCCCCTCATTATAAGCCGCTTTTCTATTAAGAGATTTTAATGGTCGTGTAATTTATCAAATACTATTTACCCGGCGTATTTTCTCGTCGTGTTCATCGTGCCAGCCCGGAGATTGTAATAAATCATTTTGAAATAGTAATTAAACAAAATTCTTTAAAGCGCGTCACTGTTTGCATCTTTGATTTACACATTGAAATTCGTTATAATTAATTCGGTGTTATTTTGAAGAAAAAGAAAAAAAAATATATTTTAATCATATATCGTAGGATAAAAGTTAAGTTCATTCGAACAAATGGATGGAATTGGTAGTGATATTATCGCGTTTTGCTAAGTAAGTACTTACATGAAAGTTTACTTCTTTTTCTCTCCAACTCCCTCCCACTCCCTTCTTCTCTCTCTCTCTTTCTCTCTCTCTCTCTTTATCTTTCTCTCTTATATGTATTCTTCGAGTCAATTCTCACTTGATGTCATCTCCTCCCATTCGTAGCCGTCTTCCTTCGCGTTTAAGTTCATGCCGTGTGTTCGGCACATGGCGAAGACAGTGAGCATCGGTGCAAACATTGTCGAGACTATCTGTCGGCGCGGATCGTAAAGGCACCGTTTGTAAAATGTACCACGGATAAGATCGTGCAAGTCGGAGACACTTTGCGCGCCTGACATGTGACACTAATGTCGGCCCAGTAGTCTAACGCATACGAGATAAATGTCTTAAGTACATATATATATATAAATATAAATATTCTTCAAAACGACATTCCAATTGATTGACAGAGAGAGACATTCTCCAAATTCTCGTACTCAACTTAATTTTCGATGCTGGCACGGTATATTATTCTCAAAAAAAAAAAAAAAAAAACAAAAAGAAAAGAAAAATTCACAGAGTACTATCGTCCGGTAGTTCGGATCGAAATCATCGGCCTTTCGATTTCTCCAAATTTTTCTTTTCTCGATCGAAAGAAAGAAAGAGACGAGCTTAAGCTTCGATCGATCGGAAAATCGTTGACAGTATTCGGATATATTGGATTTAAAAAAAAAAAAACGAGTTTTATTTTTGTCACGAGCAGAGCTCTCGTAAGCTTACGTTCATCGTCTTCCTCGTCGTTACATTAGCACCGGCCTTCTGTACGACTCTAATCGAAGCATGAAATTTATGATACGCGGACAGCATTCATTTTATAGGCCAGAAGAGAAACCGACTGCCATTTTTTTCCTCCTCTTTCTCTCCTTCCCTCTTTCTCTCTCTATTTCTTTTTCTCGCGTCGTCGAAGAAAGGAAAAATAAAGTCAACCAAACGTACTGAGAGATAATATTCTCGCGCTTGTCCTCGATCTTTCGATATCGCGAGAAATGCCTTGGAACGCGTCGAATGACACCTCATTTTGCGTATCGTTAATATCGAAAATATTTTCTTTCGACGCGGTAACTAATTTCCGTCAGAATTTCTACGTCGAATTAATCGGAAATCGTTGGAACGTACGACTTTACGAATTGTCGAAATGTTTCATCGAAAGTCTACACTGAATCTTCGACTTAGGAATATCCTCGGGTTTTTCCCAACCAATAATTTCAGTTTTTCACTCGCAAGGATATACTCCATCGTTTCTGGTCACCCTTATCATGGGTTTCTCAACGGAGACGTGTTAAGGAATGCTTGCTTCTACTTACTCTTACCTGCTATTAATAATTCGCTCCTGACCGGATTTTCACGTCGTATTATAAATATTTACCTTGGACACTCTCTTTTAGGACACCGAACGACATAGTACTTGAACCTCAAGTAACATCAAACCATAATTTGTATTGTTTGTATTGAATTGCTTTATTATCGGTCGTATTTTATTTATTCATGATTTGTTTTTCATACTCGACCGATTACGTGAATTTCAAACGGAACGACAATAGGCATTGGAAATACCTTCTTTTCGATAAGAGACAAAGGAGATAAAATCTCACATTTCTATTAGTTTTTTGTTTTTTTCATTTTCATCGTTATCGTTTAATTGTTTTGCGATTAGAAATATTCTTCTTCTTCTTCTTCTTCTTCGAATGTCATGAGAAAATTTTTCCGTGTAGAAATATTTTTGAATATACCATAATTATATAATTTAGGATTATTGTTTTTTTCTTTTCTTTTTTTTTTTTTAATCGAAGTTATAATTTCTAATCTTCTAAACGAAGAAACGTTTTTAAAACGTTAAAAAATACGAATCGACGAAATTATTTAGTTATTATCGTCGGGTAATATTCAATCTTTCAATTACACGTTAATCGGCTATAATCGAAAATATCTTTATTTTTATAATCCGGACACCTATACGCGCGCTTACACACACGCGCACACACACTCACACACACACACACACACACACCATCTAACCATCTTTCTTCCAGTCAATAAACCACGAGTGGAGTCTTCTCAAAGAGAACCGAACATTAGCTTATGAGAGCACGACGACGACGATTAAATGCGGAGAACAGGACGCGCAATTAAATCTACGTTAATATCGTTAAACGGACCGTGCCCAGAAACGGAGCCTCGCAGAGGCACACAAATATACGTTTGAACTTGAAAAGACACTGATACGTTGATATCTACATATATATGTATATATATATATATGTGTGTGTGTGTGTGTGTGTATGTATTTAAATATATATATATATATATATATATATATATATATATATAGCTAACACATACCCGTCATATATGAATTACGAACGTACGTCTTATTTATCGACGAGCAATCCGCCCCATGATTGCTCCCCCATGAATTGATTAAGTTATATCAAAAGAAAAAAAAAAAGAAAAAAATAAAGACAAACAAAAACAATAAAAAGTAAACCAAACAAATTGCAAATTTTTACAAGACAAAGTAATGGATGGGATTGACGTTCGTTAAAGAAAACAAAAACAAAAAAATAATAAAGAATAAAAAGAAAGAGTTATACGTTCTTACGTTCCATCATCGTCATCATCATCGTTAACATCGTCGTCGTCGTCATCGTTATCATCATCATCATCATCATCATCATCATTATTCATCATTATACTCGTCGTAGTCGTCTTAGTCGTAGTAATCGAGAAAGCCAATGAAATCCGACGGTTTCAAACACCGTCAATCGTTCGACCGCGACGGAAACTCGACTTCTTGGAATCGGAAGAGGCCAAATAGAAATGTACTTACCTACTCCTTTAACTTCGTTTTCCAACGTTGACCCTACCCTCCCTCCTTCCTCCTCCTCTCCCTCCCACAATTTCAGCCCGAAAGCGTCGGCCGCCGCTGCCACCCATCGTTCGAGTTTGGCTTGAATCCAAGAGAAAATCAGATCGGCAAAATAAAGTGGACCGATAAATAAAGCGGCCCCAAACACCAAAATAATACTCGGCCGGTGATATCAAAGTGCGCGATGTCGGTCTTATTCCGCGTATACATTTATCATATGTTCTTTCTTCGTCACGAAATATATATATATATATGTGTGTGTGTGTGTGTGTGTGTATTGAAAAATTTACCCGCCTTCCTCTCCCTACCTATATCTCCTCCCACCACCTTTGTTCCCACCTTCCGCCATTCTTTTCTCACCCCGCCCCCTTGCCCCACCCATCCGTCGACCCATACTCCGTCCATTTTATTGAGAATTGTAAGAAATTTTTTTTTTTTAATCGTTGTTGTTAATATTATAAATTTAAATAGACATGTGTAAATAAGATGTATATATATATATATGTGTGTACGTGTGTGTGTGTGTGTGTGTGCGCGCGCGTGTAATTACTTTTCAATGTAAAACGAACGGAAATGAGGAAGAACAAGTACATTCGTCGAATAAAAAAAAAAAAAAAAAAAAAAAAAAAAAAAAATAAAAGATAGGGATGGAGATTTGAGAAAGGATGGAAATTAAAAATGAAGGGTGAGAGAGGGAGAAGTAGGAGGTAGATGAGGAAGAGAGAAAGAAAAAAGAAAAAGGAAGACGGGAAAATGTGAAACGCGCTGAAACATGGTGAAACGGCGAAATTTATAGGGGCGGAGTTTCTCTTAAACGAGCTTTTCGCCCGTCACAACAAACACGTCTCCGAGATCCAGCTTGTTCATCGATCATTTATATCTTGCCGGCGAGGTGGTGGTGCTGGTGTTGTTGGCGGCGGCGACGGCGATGGTGGTGATGGTGGTGGTGATGGTGGTGGTGGTGGTGGTGGTGGCGACGGCAACGGGGAACCCATTGAAATTAAGAAAGTTATATATAAGCGACGCGGTACCTAACGCGGTCTAGTAGATAATATTTTGGGAACTACCGAACTCTCTTCGGGAACTTTCAAACGTTCACGAGTAATCTAGAATTCGAAATAAAGAGAGAGAGAGAGAGAGAGAGAGAGAGAGAGGAGGGATCTTCGTTCTTCACGCTTACGACATAGGACGTACTTTTGAAAGTGTATACTTATATACTTATACGTTTCTTATATACGTGTACCTATGCATGTATGTAGATACATAGATATATTACTAAGAATGTATAATATTTCTGTTCTTTCTCTCTCTCTCTCTCTCTCTCTCTCTCTCTCTCTCTTTCTTTCTCTCTTTTCTTGTTCGTTCTCGACCCAAGAATTTACACTTTTTACGCTTACACCGCAAAGATGGGGTTCTACTATTTTCGGCGTACCGTTCATGTCCCATAATTCTTATTCCCGATTTTTCAACTCCCCTAACAAAGTTATCCTCTTCGTAATATATACATTTACGATAAAATATAACAATGATCTATCATGCGTTGGTATATCTCGATTAGATCGTTTTTTCGTTCGTTCGTTCGTTCGTAGTTAAATCATCGAACGATCACGATCGGTATCGATCCACATACAATACCTACTTCAATTTGATTTTTCATATTTATATATTTATCTTGTTACGATTATATTATATAGAATGTGCGTAATATATTGTTTTATATATATATATATATATTACGTAAAAATATCGTAGCATTTAAAAATATTCTTTCTAATTGATTTTTAAGATTATTTAGTTAATCAAATTGAACATAATATATATTACTGTATCGTTCTTATAGATTCTGTATTTTTTTTTTGTTTTAAATATTACGATATTTACGTATTGCTATTATTATTATGATATATTAATATCATTATTATTATTATTATTATGTATTGTTATGTGGATTTATTAAGAAGTAAAATAAAGAATGCAAGCAAAGTAACATTAAAAAACAAAAGAAAAATATTCACGTTCATTTTCGATAATAGAATATCATTTCTATATCGTATTATAATAATATCCATAGTATTCTGAAATATCGCGATATTAATATATAAATATTTTGCAAGTTATTCGACAATTAAAATATCGATTATATCGAATTTTCGATATTACATCAATCAGGAACTCCTCTCCCTCCCCCTCTCTCTCTCCCTCTCGTCTTACTGTAGTAGAATATCCGTCGAAGATAAAACGATAAATACATGCGCATGATCCCGAAAGTTTCGACATTGTCGTACGTCCTTGTCAAAGATCACGCGATATTACAATATTGCATAACAATTTTCAAAAATCGCACGGCATAAACGATCGACGATTTTTCCCTTTCCTTTTCTATTCTTTCTTTTTTATTTTTCTCTTTTTTTTTTTAATTTATAACATCATTTCATGCCGACTGCCAAAAACGATACTTTCCGTAGGGACAACAATTCGACGCAGCACGTACTCTAATTCACCGAAGATAATTATTCCTCGGTATCCTTGATCCGGATCTCTTTTGATTAACAAAAAATAAATAAATAAATAAATAAAAAAGAAACGATAAAAAATAAAATAACCAAAAAAAAAAAGAAAGAACACACGCAAAGAGATTCGCAAATTCGCGCGTATACCCCGTCGCCGATCTCTCCTATATTCTCTCTCTCTCTCTCTCTCTCTCTTTCTCTCTCTTTTACTTTCGTCAGGCGATATAAATATTCGTGGATGCTGTCTCCCCTTTTATACACCTCTCCCCATCTTTCTTGCTCTCACGAATTTACGTTTCCTTCTTCTCTCTCTCTCTCTCTCTCTCTCTCTTACTCTCTCACTCTCTTTCTGTCTTTCTTTCTCTAACACGTTATAATTCTCACTCTATTTCTCTCTTGTACGAACGATCATGGAGACAGCGGACGAGCAAGTCCTCTCTCTCTCTCTCTCTCTCTCTCTCTCCTTATTTTTTTTTCCCTTCTCTTTTTCGTTTCTCCTGTCTCTGCGAAGAACTTTCAGTACGATGACGATCATAAAGAGACAGGGAAGAACTTGGCTTCTTCTTCTCCTTCTTCTTCATCTTCATCTTCTTCTTTTCCTTTTACTCCACCTCCTTCCTTTTTCTTTTCTATAGTCGAACCGAAGGAACCTTTCGTGGGATTTTTCTTTTTTTTTTTTTTTTAATTTTTTACCTCCTCTCTCTCTCTCTCTCTCTCTCTCTCTGACTTTCTCCGTCCCTCTTTCCTTACTAGACTTTTCTAGACGGGGACAAAACACTGGCAGAGACGATGAATAAAAGAAAACATCGAATGGTGGGGAAATTTAACGGTGTTAAGGAGGGCTCCACGAGAACAGAGAAAGATAGATAGAGAGACAGAGAGAAAGAGAGAGAGGGAAAGAAAGAGGGCGGGAAAGACAGAGAGAGATAGAGAGATAGAAAGAGAGAAGTAGAGAGAGAGAAGGAGAGAGAGAGAGAGAGAGAGAGAGAGAGAGAGGGAAGAATGAGAAAAAGAGATGAGATGAGAAAGAGGGATGTATAGAAAGATAGCAGAGAAACACCGAAGCGAGAGAGAGAGAGAGAGAGAGAGAGAGAGGAGGGGGTAGGAGGGGGAGGGGGGAGGCAACGGGAGGAAGGAAATGAGAGCTCTTGCTTGGAGGCGGAGTTCTCCATACGTCACGAAGAAATCCCCCTTCGTAGAGTCTCCACCATCAGAGAAGTTTTAACCTTTGCTTAGAAACAGTCAGTTAAGTTCTCGGCCGATCGACAACCGGTTTCTCTCGACGATCTATCTATCTATCCATCTATCTATCTATCTATATATATATATATATATATATATATATATATATATCTCTCTCTCCCTCTTTTCCCGTTATAATTCATCGATCCGATTTATCCGACGAGATATATTTTTTTCCCTTCCCAT
>OU964983.1:2951096-2961096 GCA_918808275.2 Dolichovespula sylvestris | reverse complement strand
CGCGTTTACGCGTGACGTTTATTTATTTTCTTATTTCTAATCGCAAAGATAATCAAAAAAGTACTGGCGCGGTTTGACGAGAGAAAAAAAGAAGGAAAAAGAAAGAACGAAGAATCTGAAACACCCATAACGTCATGGTACGTCCATATACAGGGTGTCCAAGGAGGACGCCTAAATATTTTCTTTTTTTTTTTTTTATGATACCGACAAACTTTTACGGCATATACTACGAATGGTTTGAAAAGAGGTATGTTATGAAAAAAAAGAAAAGAAAATTTTTGTTTAGATCATTCTTTATGAATCTCTTTTTAAGGTCATCGCTATTTTTCTATCCTATAAGCATATATATATATATTTTTTTTTTTTTTTTAATATCGCGGCCTCCTTCAGCCGAGACACCCTGTATATACACGCGAAAAAATATTTATCGTTCGTTTAAATCGTCGCACGGATATAATCGCACAGAGTTTTTTTTTTTTCGAATTCGCACGATGTAGAAGGTTCAATTCGATTGCGTAATTTCGATTCTAATGGAACGTTCGTTTTTTTTTTTTAATCGACTCTCGAAAAGGCACGTTTCAATCGTAAATACGGACGGAACGTATTATGCATGTGAGTATTATTATTATTATTATTATTATTACTATTATTATTATATTTTCGTTGGCGACAAAAAATGATATTAACGTGAAGAGAAACCGTGACCAAAGAAGAAAAAGAAGGAGAAACGAGAGAACACGAGAAAAAGAAACGAAAGAAAAAAAAAAACAATATCCGAAAAGAAGCAAATCAAAAAAGATTGAAAAAGCGTACGCACGCACACGCACACACAAATTGCATTTCCTCGAATAGAGTTAGCTATGATATACGATATATTTATGTAGAGCCTTATATATATATATATATATATATATATATATATATGTCCACGATTCCTTGAATTTTAAATGACGGCATATGTAATTAATCATTTTATTCGTGTTGATTTTAGAACAGCCGGTAGTTGTAGGTAGTGCAACTCGATCACCATTTCCCTCTCTCCACCCACCCGCCACCACCACCCTTACCCTCTTCAAAGATCCATAATAATGAAGGCTAATGTAATTTACAAATTTACACTTTCTCGTTACGTCCATTAACGGTTACATGGACGGGACCTTGATCGAATATAAAACAACGATCTCGTAACGAATTTAACGCGTTAACGATTTCATCCCTCTCCGCCCCCTCTCCCCCCTACATCCCAAATTTTATTTCACCTTGTACATTAAAAAGAAAAAGAAAGTATACCGTACGTACTTAGAAAAATTCGTATAGTTCGTTCTTAAAGTTAGACATATTTTAAATACGTTTACGTTTTTAAACGATTCTTAATCAATGCCCATGAAATATTGGATATAATAATTAGATACTTTCTCGATGATTATTAGATATAATAATCAGATACGGATACTTTTTGAACGAATTTACAATCGTAAACGCGTTTGAAGAGATCGGGTTCAAACGAAAACGAAACGTCCGAGTACTTCTTCCTCTTCTTCTTCTTCTTCTTCTTCTTCTTCTTCTTTTTTTTCTTGTTCGTTTTTTATTCTTTTATTTGATTTTTTCGTTCTCTCACAAAATCGCAAGATGGTGGCGAGCCGTACGGGTCAAATAAAAAAGATGGACGATGGACGGATCTTCTAGAGTTTCCTTTGAACGATTTCGAAATAATTTTGAATACCTTTGAGCGATCTCTCTCTCTCTGTGTCTCTCTGTCTTTCTCTAAAGAAGTCAGAGATCGTAATCTCTGTGACGACGAGCAAGCTTTACGATTGCTTTATTACGCTTTTTACGACTATCAACTATGATTACACGGACGAACGTCAATCGTGGTAACAACAAGATACTGTGAAAATTAGTACTAAAGGGAAGTTATATGGTGTATAGGAAACATGTAAAAGATAGAGATAGAGATAGATAGATAGATAGATAGATAGATAGATAGATAGATAGATAGAAAGATAGATAGAGATAGAGAGAGAGAGAGAGAGACGTGGGAAAAAATTAACGAGCATTTTGGCGCCTATCGGTCGGCTACAATGTTGTTTCATCTCTCTCTCTCACACACACACACACACACATCAAGCATATTCACTCGGAAGCTTTCATAAAGGATGACAGAGTTATATTAACCGTTCACGACGATGATTTTCTTTTTTACTTTTTCGTACGTTATCCAAGTATATACATGCACGCATACACACATACATACATGCATACATACTTAGATACATTCCATCTTGAATATATTATTATCTATTTACTTATCGATCTAGTTTTGATACGTAAAATATATAATTCTCTCTTTGCTATCGAAAATGAGAATATTTTCTAAAACCGGCATAACGTTTCTAACGAATATTACAGATCGTGGAATTGATTACACACACACACACACACACATATATATATAAATATATATATAAATATATATGTACACCTTCGATCTATATCGTCACACCTTAATTTAAGTTTTCGATCATCGATCCAACAAACAAGGAACGTTGTTGCTCCCGGATCGCTCTTTCGAAATTCTCCGAGCCGTCTATATGCGAATATACATCTTTCGTTAGGGAGTCGGTTATTTTAAACCGGCAAAAGTAAACCTTGGACCGCGTTTGAGTCCGCTTAACGAAGATACGCTTACGTTCAAACACCGGCGCGCACCATCTTTATTGCGGCAATGAATCTTGGTGGCCCCGGGGAAAAAAAAAAAAAGAAAAAGATAAAGAAAAAGAAGAGGAAGAGGAAAACAAAAAAAAAAGAAAGAATTCCTTTCTTTTTTTTTTGTTTCGTTTTCGTTCCTTTTCATTCGTTCGTTTCTTTCACTTTTGTTATTATTTATTTGTCTATTTTTTTTTTTTTTTAATAAAAAGAAACACGACGCGAATGATCGAAGTGACGAGACGCGTCGGAGTAACGAAGATTCTTTTATTGCGATAAGAAGAGGGACGAGTGAATGATCAAAAAAAGGCGGGTAAATTAAATTTAACGAGGAAAAAATGAGAAAAAAAAACAGAGAGAGAGATGACCGAAAAGAAAATTTAATTACGTTTTGAATGATGGAACGATATTTCTTTTTTCTTACTTTTATTTTCTTTTTTTTTCTTTTTTGATTTTTCGATCCGGCAAACGATTTTTCAATGTTCCATTTGGTACGAAGATCTATAGATCCTGAGATTGCATCCGGCCAAAAGTACAAGACAGGGCCGCGAAACGTCTTTGATGGTTCTAGTTATCAACGGTCCATAAATCAAGGGTAACTGTGTGCGTGTGTACGCGTGCTTAAGTACTTACGTACGTAACGTAAGTACTTAGAACTCGACGGTTACTTTTGCTCTCGTAAAATCTTTCGACATCTTTCAACGACATCTATCTCCCATCGACAAAAAACTTTCTTGAGATTTGATGGAATTCACTTAACCTGATACCTAATACCTAAAAACCTAAATATCTAAACACCCAAATACCTGATACCTTCGACGCGTAATCGTCCGATTAAATTATTAAAACTAAAAGCGAGACGATCGGTTTTAAATATCGCACGTAGAGACAATCCTCCGTTCTAATTCTTATACTATAATATATAAAACGCGATTAGATCGTCCTATGTACGTACGTACGTATTTGTCAATGTTCCCTCATAGAAATCGTTTTCTTACTCTCGAGTTAATAGAACATCGTTGAACGACCGAGTAGTATTACGCCGCGTATCTTCTTCACGCATTTTCTTTTTGTTTTCCTCTTCCTCTTCTCCTTCTACTTCTTTATCTTCGTCTTTTCTTTTTCTTCCTTTTTCTCTATTTTTCTTTTCTCCATTTTCTCAGCGACACCCGAGTCACTCCTAGGTCATAAATCTCTTTGAATTCAATTAGTCGAGACATCCCAACGTTTGGTGTCTCAACATTTTGCTGTTTCGTAGTACACATACGTCTAATAACGTTCACGTACATACGTACACACATACATACATACATACATACATACATACATACATACATATATGTGTATATATATATATAGGGTTTTCACGTTTGGCGGCTTCGCTGTTAAATAATAAAACAAAACTCTTGCTTTTAGATTTATACGTCTAAGAGAGAGCGAGAGAGAGAGAGAGAGAGATAGATAGATAGATAGATAGATAGATAAATTAAACTATTCTTTCATTGTGATTTAGATCATTCACTTCGTTCTCGTTTTCCACCTTATATCTCTCCGATCTAATTTCCAATTGGACGATCTCATGGACAGTTTGCAGATTCGTTTGTATAATTCGTAAAAAGGAGAGAGAGAGAGAGAGAGAGAGAGAGAGAGAGAAAAGAAAGAAAAAGATATCTCATAACTCGTACACGTCGCTATGGTGATTGTCTCTGTGGTACGTACCGTTGTAATAGAAAAATAAAAGAGAACATAAGTTCGTTTAGATTTATTATCATAATATACGTGAAAGAGAGACAGAGGGATTAGAAGGTGGAATAAAGAAAGAGAGAACACTAACACCTCTAACACCTCCAACGTGTTATTACGGTTTTTAATTTCAAAAAAAAAAGAAATAAAAAAGGAGAGAGAGAGATACGAACAAAATAAAATATATATTTTCCATCTAATACGTCACATCGATCGTCTTTATTACGACTTAGCGTTAAGAAGAAAGAAAGAAGAAAAAAAAGGAAAGGGAAAAAGATTTAAGTAAAAAAAAAAAAAAGTATCGTTCTTTCTCTATATTTATTCCCGTAAAAAAAAAAAAAAAAAAAAAAAAGAGAGAAGAAAATAAAGAACAGTGAAAGAGTGAGTGAGAGAGAGAGAGAGAGAGAGAGAGAGAGTTAATACGACCACTTTGTGATTTAAACAGATTCGCTCGTCCTACAGACCTTCTCTCTCTCTCTCTCCATTATCTATCATTTTTAAAGCATGATTTTAATTCGATCGTGATTCGTGAAAGAAAACAAAAGAAAAACAAAAACAAACAAGAAGAAAAACGAAGATACGCTCTAAATGTCCTCGTACGTCACTTTGATTGTACCCCCACGGTACGCCTAAAACGTGGCCATAATTTTTTTTTTTTTTCTTTTCTCTCTTCGAAACCCCGTGTGAGTCTTTTTACCCTTGAAAAGAGAATGAGAGAGAGAGAGAGAGAGAGAGAGAGAGAGAGAGAGCGTCGAGTGAACGAGCGTGACAGCTGCTTTGCCTCGCGGGAGCCTAGACAACGAAAAACCTTAGCGTTAACAGACAGACACTCCAAGGACGTTTGACATTTTCTTAGAATCGATTTCCTCCTACGTAATTTCCATCAAAAAAAATTTTGTCACGGATTAATATACATACATACGTGCATACGTGCATGCATGCATACATGCATACGTGCATACGTACGTACGTGCATATATGAAATAGATTGAACGAACGAATACATAAACGATTAAATACGATAGACGTGTTAGACGTTAGAAATCGGATTGAAACGTGCCGCCTGCTAATTCGTTCATCTTAGACATCTAAAACGTTCGAGCAGAACCAACGAGAGAATTATGATATTGCGTGTGTATTTTTTTTTTTGTCTTTTTTTTTAAATCATTGTACAGATTCGAAACAGGGCGTAAAAATGGAGTACTTAAGGTTAGAGCGGGTACTTAAGAAAAATTATTTTTCAAACGTATAATAATGACGTTCGTCGAACGATTAGAACTAAGGGCCGCCTACGTTTTTCTTCGATTATCGATTATCGAGGATGTATGTTTCGATCTAACACCCCCACGATGACATCGCTTCCGATAAAAATATATTCGTATGTGTCTGTATCTTTCTATCGTTTTTTTTTTTTTTTTTTTTATTTATTTTTTTTCTGTTTCCTTTTTTTTTGTGTGTCTTCCAATTTAAAATTAGTTTTCCGATATATCCGATATAACAGCGAGCCATTTGAAAAAGTTTCTTCGTCGTATTCCTGTCGCTTTTTTTTCTTTTTCTTTTTCTTTTTTCGTGCGTCTCGTTTCCCAGGATGAAAAATTTGTGTGTTGATTGAAAAAAAAAAAAAAAGAGAAAGAAAAGAAAGCAACAAAGAGAAAAAGCTGCGTACTTTACAAATGATCATATATGTAGTAATAATGAGTATATATATGTGTGTGTATATATATATATACTAATTATTATTATCATTATTATTATTATTATTATAATATATATATATATATATATATATATATATATATATATATACACTTAATAGCATAGTATAATGTCTATATTTTTTAAGATTATTTAAGTAAGATATTATATATTTTATACGCTATCAAAGTTTCTTTAGTTATTCTCAAACATACTGCTAGTGATACCAAAAAATTGTGAGATCGTGTATGCGTAGAGAAAATGCTTGAGAGATTTTTTTAAAAATACGTTAGCCGTTAGAATTTTTCTGTTTTTTTTTCTTCTTTCTTTTTCTTTTAATTTTCGATAAAGTCGATTTGTAACGAATTGACGATTATTGTAAATATATGACTAGCTTCTTTTTTCTGTAAACGATAACGAGATCGTATCGAGTATTTATTACGAGAGAACGTTATATTGCGAGAGAGAGAGAGAGAGAGAGAAAGAGAGAGAAAGAGAATATATTGTGTCATGTATATTGCTTAGAAATTAATTAATATAAGTGTAAGAATTAAAGTTATAACGACACGAAGAAAAGAGATATAAGGTAGATTGAACGAAATGAGAAACCATATTCCAGCGGGAGGAGGGAGGCTGGAGAGAGAGAAAAAGAAAAAAAAAATCTTGTATCGGCCGGACAATGCAATAATTTATTTACGAAATTTATGTGTCCCGAACAATCATCAAATTATCTTTTCAATTCTTACGTATTGTACATACCACGATTACGATGGCGTATTCGTTTTACAAATATAAATAATATTGTTACTATTAATATTAATTTCTTTTTAAGTATATATATATATATAGATATATATTACATTTAAGATAATAAATTGTAGATTACCATTCCTTCGTTGTTACTATTGTACCACTACTACTGCGCATTTTCTTTGTATTACACTTCGTCATTTTTTCAACAACAACAAAAAAGAAAAGAGAAAACAAAAAAGAAAAAAAAATGAAGAGAAAAAGCCACCAAGCAAGCGTCTCCGAAATACAGTATTTTTATACCTTAAATGCGAGATTATATTAGTACGATACAATAAACGATCATTATACGAAATAATATTCTTCACGAGAATTTTATTCCTTCCTCCAATTTTGCGCGATCTATTCCGAAAATGAAGATAACAATAATAATAATAATAATAATAATAATAATAATAATAATAATAATAATAATAATAATAAAAATAATAAAAAAATAGAGAATAAAAGAAAAAAAGCGGAGTAAATGAAGATAGAGAAAAAGAAAAAAGAAAAAGGACCAATCGTCAAATCAACAAGTAGTGCACCTTTCGAGAAACTCTTGGAGTTGCAAATGAAAAACAAAATAAATAAATAAATAAAAGAAGGGAAAACGGACGAAACGAAACAATACGAAACGAAACGAAACGAGTAAGAAAAACTAATTCGAGTATCGACGTGGAAACAAGTCGCATAAAATATATCGGAATCGTACGAGTGATCGAGATTTTTTTGGAAAACTTCCCGAAAGGAAAATATCGATATATATATATATATATATATATATAGAAAATATGACGGATAGATAGAAAAATGGACGGTCGAAGAAATTAAAAAAAAAAAAAACGAAAAAGAAAAAAAGAAAAGACAAAGAAGGAAATAACGATAAAAAGAGGGAGAGAGAGAAAAAAATGGGAGAGAAAAAAAACGAACGAGATGGTATAGAAGATGAGAGAATGAGAGTGAGAGAGTGAGAGAGAGAGAGAGAGAGAGAGAGAGAGAGAGAGAGAGAGAGAGACGATAAATAATTTAGCAAATGGCATCTCGAACGACTAAAAGAGGACGACGACGACGACGACGAAGACGACGATTTGAGGCTAATGGATATGAGAAGACTGGGGGT
This sequence comes from Dolichovespula sylvestris, assembly GCA_918808275.2. Lineage (NCBI taxonomy): Eukaryota > Metazoa > Arthropoda > Insecta > Hymenoptera > Vespidae > Dolichovespula > Dolichovespula sylvestris. Next base: position 2,953,040 of record OU964983.1, on the reverse strand, counting down.
TTGGGGAGGAGAGGGGGGAGGCCAGTGCAAATATTATTGCAAGGAAGCCTACGGAATGCGACGCCCAGTTAACGTCGATTGGTCGAAAGCTATGTCATCGGTTATCCTACGTAGCCAATAGTAAGATCCCGGAGAGACTGGTAGAGAACATATTTTCCCAACCTACTCTCTATCTCTCTCTCTCTCTCTCTCTCACTCTCTATCTCTCTCTATCTCTCTTAAAGTTAAAGCGCCCGTTTAGTATATACGTAACTTCTACTAACGTACCAGTATATATATATATATATATATATATATACATACCTCCATAGACGTTCTCTCTTTCGTTCTTAAACCGGTCGGGTCCCTGTTGTTTCTTCACCGTCGTCCATCCAATCGGGACGAACCTTGCGATCCATTGTGTTTTCGAGAGTTTCTATTTGTTTTTCTTTTTTTTTTGTAAACGACTTTTACTCACCCCCGTCTTCTCCCGTTTCAGATTCCCTCTACACAGTCCACTGCCCACAACCCACAACCCACAACCCACCCTTACTCCTCCTTTTTCTTCCCCTCGGCCATTCAGTCATCGAATTCTTCTTAGTTTTCTTTCTTTCCTTTTTTCTTGATTTAATTTCTTTTTTTAATTTTTCTTTCCTTCTTTATCTTTACTTATCTAAGTCTAAGATAAAATAAATTCTCTCCGTCTCACTTTCTCCGTGTCTGGTCTCTCCTTGTCTCTCCTTGTCCGTTTGTCTATTTTGTCTTTCTTTTTCCAATCCGCGTAGGAATACCGTAGTAAATTGGAATATGTATTAACGGATGCACAAGGAAGGAAGACATCGAACGCGATGCACCGGAAAAACATCGTCGAAAGTTTCCTTAGTACCGTCAAAAATAGATACAAGCCAGGCAGTATTCTAATATCGATTCCTCTTTCTAGAGAGGGAATATATAGCTAGTGCGTTGGGTTATAACGTTCTGGGAAAGTGTGAACTATGATACCTTTGAAAGATGTCAATTTCCTTGACTTCCGTCTCTCTTTCTCTTTCTCTTTCTCTTTCTCTTTCGCTCAATCTCTCATTCTCGTTCATTCATTCTTAACGACTTCGAAGAATTATTTCTTTACCATTTACTATTTACTATTTATTATATTTTCTTCTATCGTTCGAATTATTCGTGTATTTTAAACGCGGAAACAATATAATATAATTAATATAATATAATATAATTATGTTAATATATATGTGTGTGTGTGTGTGTATGTGAAATATATGAAATTATTTTATAAAAATTGTATATTATTGAAATTATTCCAATATATTCTTCCAAATACGTATAGTAAAATTGTATTGTATTATATATATATATATATATACGGTAAAGTAATCCAAATTATTTTCTAAATATCTATACATATAATAAAAAGAAAAAAATGATAATAATAATAATAATAATAATATATAATAAACAAACAAATAAATATACATACATATATATATATATATGTGTGTGTGTGTGTGCGTATTAAAATCGATCTATAAATTTTTATTTCACAACAGGCCGCTCTCGCCTAGTGTCAAAACTTCTAAACAAGTGGTCTCATTTTTTTCCTTCCCTTCTCTTCGTCATATCACAGGGACGACGACGACTTATCTCGCGTCCAGGGACGAGACCGTACGCAAAAGAACTCGGAGTCTTAGAATATGTCAAGTACTTGATGGAATAACGTCCGATTTAAAGTGCCTCGGATCGGATGCTCTAAATAAAACTCCTTCTAATACGTTTCTAAAACGTTCTTATATCTTTGTCAATAGTAAGATATAAATTTATAAACCTAATAGTTCGATTAATATCGTACCATTCCATCTCTCTCTCTTTCTCTCTCTATCTCTTTCTTTCACTCTCATAAATATAATCTAAAATCTAAAACATTCTCACGTCTTTGTCGAAAAATACAAAAATTAA
>OU964983.1:2853596-2946096 GCA_918808275.2 Dolichovespula sylvestris | reverse complement strand
GAATGTAAACGCTTTTGTTCGTAGCTGAAGTAGTAAAAAGTCTTATCGATGAAGTGTGCCTTATATTTCTTTCTTTTCTTTTTTAGGATAGGGAGAGGGAGCGGGTAGGATCGGTTGTTAGAGAAAAAATAAGTATAGAACTATAGAATTTACATACGCAATAGTAATAACGATATTAAATGTAGATTATTGGAAAATCACATCGCAGTATTCGAGATTATAAAAGGAAAAAAAGAATATTTCGATATTTATATTCATTTGTAGGGGATTTTGAAGGAAGATAGACGATATTTGATTGTAAAGCGACAGATTAAAATTTATAATTAACTATTTTTAAGTGGAAGAAATTTATATATATATATATATATATATATATATATATATATATATCAATAATTGTAATAAATATGATATGAAAACAAACAGAATCGACTTTGCCTCTATCAATTATCTTCTCATCGATCTTATAGAAATTAATATTTACAATTTTTGTCTAACAATCGAATGAATCAAATAATATTTATTCAACTATGTTTCGTAATAAATAAATAAATATTATATATATATATATATATATATATATATATATATATATATATATATTTTATATTGGCACATCGAAGAGGCAAAGATTTAATTGTTCATTTAAATTTGTGCATTTAAAGAAAAGAAAAAAAAAGAATTACAATTCACGAATAATCACTACGATTTAAATAATTCTAATCGCTTAATATCATATTTAAAAAAAAAAATTACGATTAAATCTAAATCATCAACGGCTACCCTTTGGAAGTTTAAATAATAACGTTAGAATGACAATTTGTATGTTCGTTAATAGTGACGTAGTCGCATCAATCAAAATTATATTATTTCATATTCTAAGTGTGTATATGCATAATAATGTCATAACTATATCAAAAATGATAATTGTTACAAGGTAGAAAGACTATATTGTCGCAGCTAATTGCAATTATCATCGTCATTAAAATTTAGGAATTATAGTACAACTTGCATTTTACAATTACTCCTGATATAAAAAATTTATCATATGTCCATTAATAATGTATCTATCGATCGAGGCGAATAATGATTTCCACAGAAATTCGGCATAGATCAATAGGCGAGTCAACATAGCTTACACATCATTCGATTCTCCCTTTCCTTTTCTTTTTTTTTTGTTCTTTTTCCTTTTTTTCTCTTTTTTTTTGGTTTTTGGTTTTTCTCTTAAGGCTTCAATATTTCTTTTTTCTCAATCGTAGAATCATCGCGCGAATACAAAATTTATATATTCAAAAATAATTTATATTTGGTGGTATGAATAATAACGTATCTTCTAGTAACAATAAGTTATATAAAGACGTTAGGCAGTCAGAATATTAGTTTGCATTTTTTTGCTACAAGCATTACAAAAATCATTTGGAAATAGTGCTAACGCGAACCAAAGCCGTGAGGGGGGTGGCGGGCGGACGAGAAAACAAAAAAAAGATATATATATATATATATATAAGATTCTTCTTATGCTCTAAGATTCAATATTATTCATACAAAATATATCAGAGTCTCGAGAAGCCTTAAGATGCTTGCGATCATCTTCCTATCTTCTTCCTTTCTTACGTGAATTCCCTCCCTCAAATTCCCGATCTACTCACTTGTACCATATTCTGTGGCAATGCTCCTCAATACGTATTTTACTATAAAAGCAAATGCTGCGAAACCGACCAGAACAACGAGATTAGTGATCGCGCCGTGTAACGGGCTCTGTTCTCTGTGTAAGTGATCTCGTATTAAGGAAGATACATCCGAAGCTGCGGACTGATGCCTCGCTTGTCTCTCCAATTCCTTTCTGCGCTCTAACTCTGCTTTTATAACCTAAAATATGACAGAACATTGGAAAGAAATAATTTTCATCGACCCCCAATCAGTGTTTTTAGTGTTTTAGTGTTTTTATCGCTCGCCTTCTCGAAGAGAAAAAAGAAAAGAAAAAAAGAAAAACGAAACGAAAAAAAAATAGGATATTACTTCGACCGTCTCTGGAAACAATTCGCAAAACATTTTGTCCCTTAGGTTATACTCCAAACTTAGGAACGCCAATTCCCTTTTTTCATAATCCGTTGTATTAATACTGCCAAAAGTCGGACTCTTTTCAATCTGCGATCGAAGTAAACATTACAATCGTAATTAATAAAGGATAAACATTTTTCTACGTATAACACACTTTTCCATTTTATTATACCATAAAACTAAGCAATCCCGTGAGAATGGTGGATACGCTCCAAGCAGGATTCCACGTGTCTGGATGAAAGTCGGTGTTCGATAAGCAAAGTTTTGTATTAACCTTAAATCGACCATTAGGAGTGGTCATGTAAATGCTAGGAGGTTGAAATGGAAATTCTCCAGGAAATATGAGTTTCCCGTGATAAAATCCACCTTCATAAGGAGTCTTCTCTGGTCCTTTGACTACGTAATGCCTAAAGGAATGTAAATGAAAGGCTGTAGGTTATTACGCTTGAAACAAACTTTACGATAATAATTAAAAGTACTTGTCCATTACCATTCTAATATATTAGAAGGCACAGGTTCTGCCAAAACGTAAGGAATGGGATCCTTTTTAAGGCGCAAGTAATCCTGCTTTAAGCGAGCCGTCGCACTGTTTGGTTTTTTGTTCATTCTTACCATATATGCTGTAAAATGTAACGCGAGCACTTCGTACGATCCTTAATTTTTCTTTTCCAATATATACCTCGTTATTATATACAATAATCGCAATAATGAACCAACGCGAACGTTATACCGATGGTCACTGTATTAACTTTCAACCTCAATTCGATAATAAAAATATTAATTTTATCATTCAACGGACAAATCTCGCGTATAAATAATTTGTCGGAATAAGGTTAGAACTCGTTGGTTAACGATTTATCCCTCGAAATCTAATGAAACGTATTGTCATCAGGAAGTACAAATATCATGGAATGATTTAACGATAAAATTAATATCATTCGAAAGTTAAAAACTTGCTGCGTTTCCTTCGACGAAACTATATAACCGTCCATGAATAATACCGAATGACACTGGATTTGACAGTAACGTCCCACACAACTTTCGTATGAGAAACATATGACTCTGAAATACTTGGTACCAGAGTATTCTACGCAGTGCTGCCACGTTGGTAGGACTTTTAGAAAATTATATATATATATATATATATATATATATATATATATATATATATATATATATATATATATATATTCGTACGTATGGATGTATCATACACCATACATATAGTTATGTGTATATATGTATATGACTTGACGTGTAAAGATTTGAGCATACAATAGATTGCATCGATCTTATCCGTACATCCTTTTTCTCTCCTTTTATTTTTTAAATGCGTTCGATTTAATGATGCTTACGACATTATGAATAATTTGACATGTAAAGGATATATATACATATATACATGTGTGTGTATGTATGATATATACATATATATATATTTAAATATAAGAACAATATATGATCTTATATAATGTTTGATGCGTCCAATAATGAAATGTTTGTTACTGGTGAATTGAGCATAAGATCCGTGACAGTCTCCGCCTCCCACCGTCTGTCACTGAAGAGAATGGACAGCATTGTTGATAGTTCAACCATAAAACGTATTGTTTTTAAATGCATTCCTGCGAAATTTGTAACGTGATAAATTCGAAATTCGTTCAATGTCATTTATATATGTCGATTATATACGTTACTAATTATTGGTGATCAATTAGATTTCTACATATAAAATGAGTTCACCGGTGTCAATAAGTAATTCTGCCTCGCTTACTGGTAATAATGGAATGGAAACAGTAGTGGCAGTGGCACTTGGCGCGCTTGCTGCAGTTTTCCTCGGCGCGCTCTTGGTGCTACTTGTTATTTGTCGCAGACAACGTTGTTACTATGTTAGTTGTTTCGTTCATTGAGCCTACTTAAGTGAGAGAGAGAGAGAGAGAGAGATCGTGGAAGAGTTATAATTCGTTTATATATTTCAGAATCAAAAGGATTCGCCTGATCTCAGTTCAGATTTGTTAGAAGGTGAGAATAATCCTGGATTAGGTTTGGGTACGTGGGAAAGCGAAGAATGGCTTGCTGGAGCTGAAAGGTATAACATATAAGCTTGTAAACTGAAGTTATAGGTCTCAAAATATAATTATTGAAATATCCTAGATGGGTGGACGATGCAACTGGCTTAGCACCTCCTTGTATCGCCGTACTTCGTTCTTGTCATGCCTTGGCAGCTAGTCTTACTGCCATCGCAGGAACGGTTAATAGCAATACAGTACCGTTGGAAATAGTCGACGTACGTATAAATTTCTACATTCTTTCAATCATTACGACGTATTATCGCTAAATATTCTTTATATATTTTTATTATTTTAGGTTGCTAGAAGGATTCCGCCTCGCGTCGATGATGTCGTTCGAAGTTTATATCCGCCATTGGATGCTAGACTATTGGAGGCCAGAGTGGCCGCATTGGTATTAGCTGTTACTCATTTGGCGTTGGTAACTAAACACGGCGTTCCAAAAAGTCAAGCTAGAAAGTTGACATTCATCGATCAGGCATTGAATGACATGGATTCACATTTGTTGATATTAAGGAATGCCGCGTTAGCACAAGAGGCTGTATGTTCTATTCCAGCTTCAACGTCGGTCTAAATTAATTTCCTTGAACGGAGAACAGAAAATTAACAGTATTTATATAAAGGCTCTCTCTCTCTCTCTCTCTCTCTCACACACACACACACACACACTTTCTCTCTCTCTCTCTGTTTCTGTCTATGTTGCCTTTATCTTATTTTATAAAAAATATTAAGATATTTTAGAGATTTCTTATATAAATGTTTTATAGAAATAACTTCATAGATTAACTATTATATTTTTGATATCGGCTAATAATTCGTTCAAGCGTCTTTATAACAACAAAACGTCCTCTTCGCGTAAATGATCAGCTGAGAATGAATGATCTGCGATAGGTAAACTCGTACGAGAAAAAAAATAACAATAACTTGTGGCGCCATCTACAGAATATTCCTGGAAACGAATTTATCCTCGCAAATAATTTAATTCGAATTTAAATTGAAAAGATAAGAAATTCTCTACGAGCCATTGCTAAAGATATAATGGTAATCTAATAGTATTATAGTAATTTGTATAAAACTTATATATATATATATATATATATATATATATATATACACACAATATTAAATACATGTTACGCGTAAATTCTTTAAATGAATTAAAAAAGAGATTACGGCTAAAAATACATGGCATTTGAAAATATATATATATATATATATGGAAAATGAAAAATAATAAGTATTGTTATATAAAAATTATGATAAATGATATATAACAGTTAAAATTTATACGTATAAACGTAATAATGTCTTCCACATTAGATATATAATATATATATATATATATATATTTTATAACAATTTACATTGTGCTACTTCATATCGACATGATATGCAATAAATCGCAACATGATATCGAATAAATCAAATTATGTTTTAAATAAACGTCGTATATTCCACTTTATTTTGTGATAACGCGGATTTGTTATACGCGAAATGTAACAAATTGAATTGCAATAAAAGTCGAAACATCGCATATTCGTTTTTGTCGAACTTCCTTGATGTTTTTCGATTAATTCGTTGGGAGGGCGTGGATAGAGATAATTAGAGAGTTTTTCAGACTTTGACGAACGAAAAATTATTTTCGATGTAAACGTTTCAAGCAACGATAGAGCTTATTCAATTATACAACGGAAAACGGTAAAAGATCGTGTGAAAAAATTGTATATACCTAGAAAATAATACGGGAACAAAGATAAAATCTACGTAAAGAATTTTAAATCCAAGTGCTTGTACCGTCCGCTAGTGTAGCTTTCGTTAAAAATAATTTTAACTCGATATACGTGTCGGTAATTCGAAAGAAAATTTCTGCTTTGCCATCGGCCAACAAGGTAATATTAATCGGACGATCTTTAACGTAACGAATGGATTAAATTGAAAAGCAATCATTTTACAATTAATTCGACTCTCTAAGATAAGTATTTTAAAACTTTAAGATAAAGTAATATAAAACACTTACATGTTACACGTTTTCTTGTTTTAAAAATTTTTTTTTATTGTACGTATAAGTTACACGTCGCAACTTTGCAAAAATGTTTAAAACTCTTCTTTCTCCTCTTCGAAATGAATTCAATTGTTCGTACATAAAAGGAAAATTTATTTTTAATAATAGCGCAATGATACCTTGCTGTGGGAGAAACATTGACGTATAACTTATAATTGACGGAAAAGGATAACTGCATGGATAGAGAGAGAGAGAGAGAGAATGTGAAAGTGAGAGAGAGAAATTTTTACCATTAGAAATTCATGGCTATAAGATGTATACATTTGGGGTATATTTCAATGACGTATTATTTAAATAAATTAACTAGGTAATCTCGTGTCACCGGTACGCTACACAGCAGCATAAATGCAGTGACAATTAACGATCAAGACCATAGGTAAAATTTTCAAGTAATAGAGAGTGCTCTGGATAAAAGGAGAAATGTATTAATATATATATATTTATATATATATATATATATATATATATATATATATATATAAATATAAATATATATTGAATAATGGGTCTTGCATTATTTTCCTCTATTGATAAAATCCTTTTGTCTTTTCTGATTATCATTGAGAACTTTGTTTTTAAGATGTTCCTTGTAATTCAAAATATTACCGCTCCACTTCGTGACAGTTCCATTTTCACACACCCATATCTCTTCTGCGACCTAAAATTAAAAATATAATCTATAATATAGACCTTAATTCTCGATGTATTTTATTATCGCATTTCAATCTTATCTCTCGTGCAAAATTTCTTTTTGCTTTTCTTTCATAACAACGCTCACTTGATTTATCAGTCTGAAATCGTGAGATACTAGGACCATTCCACCGTCAAAATCATTGATCGCTTCCGCAAGCGCATCTATTGTTTCCATATCAAGATGATTCGTGGGTTCGTCGAGAAGTAATAAATGCGGTACTTGCCAAGCCAACCAAGCAAATACAACGCGACAACGTTGACCGTCCGACAGTTGACGAATTGGACATACCTATAAAAGAAAAAAGAAAAAACCATTTACACGGTTCGCATAATCATTTTGTGACACGAGAAGCTGTTCTTTTTTTTTTCTTTTTCTTTTTCTTCTTTCCCTCCTCTTCTTCTTCTTAAATTTTATGCATACTTGTTGACGTCCGGTAAGTCCGTAACGGCCAATAATTTTGCGCATCTCTTCTCGTTCCTTGACGTCTGGAAAAGCCTTCATCATATAATCCAAAGGAGAAATATCCAAATCCAAAAGTTCGTGTAAATGCTGATGATATCTTCCTATACGAAGATGACTATTTTTACGGATCATACCGCTTGTAGGGACCAACTGAAACACACGACGCGTAATATTTATATTAGCACACATGTGAGTATTTCTCGGATATCGGGACGTATGTGAATTGAAAAAATTTTTTTTTTGTTTAAACTTACGTCACCGTAAAGTAATTTCAACAACGTGCTCTTTCCTGCTCCGTTAGGACCGACCAAAGCGAGTCTGGTATCTAAATCAATACCGAACTCCAAATTTTTATATATCCAGGGAGAATTTTCATTGTAACGAAAACTCACGTTCTGCACCATTATAACAGGCGGTGGGATAGTACCGCACGATGGAAAATAGAAATTTAATACTTTATCATTGACAACTTTCTCCGTAAGACCCTGCGCCACCATTTTGGCCAAGGTCTTCTCCTTCGACTGAGCCTGCCTCGCCAATTTAGCAGAACCATGACCGAATCTTGCGATATAATTCTTCATATGGGCGATTTGATCTTGCTCCCAATTGTACTGCTTCGCTTGATTCTCAAGTAATTCCATTCTAACGAAATAATCGGGTAAAAATTTTAATGTACAAATTTATTCCAATAGTGTTTATGGAAAGAAAAAAAAAAAAAAAAGAAAAAAAAAAAGAAAATCAAACATTTATATCTAACCTTGTTTTCACAAACGCCTCGTAATTTCCTGTGTAATACTTTAATTGTTTCTTATTGACATGTATAATATTTGTACAAATGCCATTAAGAAAGTCTTGCGAATGCGATATGATGACCAAAATTCTTTTATACGTTTTCAATTCTTCCTCCAACCAAACGCAAGCGTCCAGATCCAAGTGGTTAGTTGGTTCGTCAAGTAACAATAGATGAGGCTTCACATACAGTGCTCTATATATATTCAATGAATAGTATATATCTATGTGTATACACGCATTAATAATGCAAATATTAGTTTTGTATTATCATATACCTAGCAAGAGCTATACGCATACGCCATCCTCCTGAAAAATCCTTGGTGGCAGTTTTTTGCATTTGAGGAGTAAAACCTAAACCGTGTAAAATATGAGCGGCACGAGCTTCTGCAGTGTCTGCAGCCATGTCATCTAATCGTTCATACACATCCATCAGTTGTTCCTATGAAGATATTAAGATCGAGATATAAAAGAGTATACTCTACTTTTGATCGACAAACGATATCTCATACCTGAGCATCTTCCTCCTCGCAATCGACCAATTCTTCGGCGAGTTTCTCAAGTCTTACTCTTTCTTCATCAACTTCCATAACACACTCTAAGGCTGTTTTATTGCTAGCGGGCATTTCTCTAGTCAAGTGAAAAATATCAATTTGATCCGGTATAGGAACTTCTCTATTTCCAAGTACCGCCAACAGGGTTGACTTTCCGGAACCATTAAGACCGAGTAAACCATAACGTCTTCCGCAATTTAATTCAAGCATGGTATCTTGTAAGAGTTCGCAACCGTGAAAGGTTATAGAAAAATTAGATATTTTTATGTCTCTACTTCGCGGATGAGAAGCCAGAGATCCGGTACACGAGCGTGCCTCGGCATTTAGCCTGGCATCTGCTTCTAGCTTTAAGCATAATGCCTCTACGGAAAGAAAAAAAAAAGTGTATAGATATTTGAGATTCAATGAGTCATTTAACGTAACAAATTTTCATTCTTATTTGTTTGTTTATTTTCTCCCCCGAGCTGCATGAATATCAACTTGTAACAGAACGACAGAGTACGTTCCCAAAATATTTACCTTCTACGCTGATAGCAGTTCCATTGGTTCCATTTTGAACTGGTTCCTCCGACGCAGCATTTAGATCCTTACCATCCTCGGTTGATTTTGTTTGATTGCTGGTTGGTTTTTTGCCAGATTGTCTAGCCTTGGCGGCTTCTTTTTTTTTCTGTTGTTGTTTCTTCTTAGCGTCGGACGGCATCCTTTATCTTTAACCAACGATACAATAATTTCTTTATTGATATCAAATCCCGTTCGACGTTAATTGATACCGGACAAATGTTGATTTCTCGTTTGAAAGAAAGAAGAAAAAAGAACAAACAAATATTAACGTTATGTAAGACGTAGGTTAGAAAGTCGGATGGCACATGTACGATAAACGCGTAAGAGAGTAATGGTTGATAGAAAAGAAAGAAAAAAAATTAAGGATATTTCAAAAATTCTTCATCGTCTTAAACGTAGGGTGAGCGGGGGCGGGGGCGGGGGTGGTGAGAGGCTCGTGTGTCGTTAGCAGGCACGAGAAACGATACGGTATACAGAAGGACAAAGTACGTCTTGTCAAGAATGGAAGAAGAAGAAAATGAAGCGAAACTTTCGTTACTTTGGCCGAGGTATTGAGTTCCAAGGTGTTAAAATGCAATCGATATTTTCTCGTAGATAAGACAAGCGAATATTTCCCTACGAGTTTTATCGTTATATCCGCAAAGAATTTAAAGAGAGCTTACCTATAATTGTGCGCCAAAAAACGAACGATTCTTGCGACACGGAACACACGTGCACGGATAATAATGGCAGAGACATCGAGAGTGCAAAGAATAGGTTCTTAGGTCGATTCACAGATGGCGCTAGTAATCGATCCGTATTAATTTTCGGCGGAAAAAGGAAATTTGGCGAGGTTAAAATTGTAAATGGAGATAGAAAAGGAAAAGAAAAAAAAGAAAAGAAAAGTTTGATAAGATACCAAGAGAACGAATAAAGAGTCGATGGTCAATCGTGCGCGATTAACTTCTCATTAAAACGCGAACGTCCGAAGTTATCGATAATGATTTTTCTAAGCGCTAACTGTCCGCTTTACTTTTTTTATTTTTTATTTTTTTTTATTTTTAGAAAACATTCCCGCGAATTCTTCGATTCGAATACGCTTTTTAACATTGTCCCCACCCCACCCCCACGATCAAATATATTAATTTGTTTCGCGTACCGAAGTAGTAGTAACCTTCTTCAATTATTTAAACGCTCGTACGTCAGCGGAACGTATGGCACGGTCGATGAAGTAGAACAGTACCGTGCGATGTTGTATAATGTGTTTATTTTCAAAAATATTGATAAAAAGAAGAAGAAGAAGGAGAAGAAGAAGAAGAAAAAGAGGAAGAGTAAGAAGAAGAAAAAGGAAAAAAGAAGAAATAATTTACGATTCGAACGATAAAGAAATATAGTAATCAATATGAATAACGATACGATCGTGGTTTAACCTCTATAAAAAAAGATTTACGATGATTGTGACCGATTGACGAGAGATAATGTAATAAAAATAACGTTATTGAGATATATCTCAACGGCGAAACTCCTTCGATATTATACACGCAAAATAGGTAGGTAGTAACAAGTACGAAATCGGATAATAAACGTAAGAAACAAAGAAAAGAGAAAATAACAAGGGGAAAATCGTTCCGACGTTTCCTTGGCCGAATATAATTAACAATTCCAGGCTGCTTGTTAAACAGCCTCCGCCGCGCATGTAGGCAAAAGGGATATACATTAGCAATGCATTTCTGTCTCTTGCCTACGTACGTACGTACGAATGTGTCATCGTAGATTTAAGAATAATTCGCCTTCGTTATTACCATTAACGAGGCAATGAAATCACGCATCGACATCGTCGTCATCATCGTTGTCATCGTCGTCATCAACCGTCGTACGATCGAGATAAAATGTATTAAACCGATTTAATCTCGTACGAATAATTTTCAATTAATATCTAAAGTGTTTTGATAGACAGAGGAACGGAGTGGATTGGATTATTATTATTATTATTACGAGAATCGAATAAATTTTAATGATTTGATGTTATTTAATCGGAGAGCTTTAAAGTTAACGTTTAAGCGTGCGACGACAATTTTATATCGCGATACAGTTTGTCCGGTTGAATAACTCGACAAACGTCACACACTAATATAACTAATGCGAGAAGTTGTGTAATTCAGTGGGTGGTTGCCTTTCTCTATTATAACTAGGGTTTAATGTAACTCTTATATACGACATAACCATACGTATGGTTATATATATATATAGGATGAGTATGATTTTTAAGATCTTCAATTCAGGATTCGTTGGAAATTAAAAAAAAAAAAAAGAAGAAAAAAACAAACAAACGGAAAATAAAACGAAACGAAACGAAACGAAATTGGACCCTATGGTAGCCCTTCATTCTTTTTTCCTTTTTTCTATGGCGATCGAAACGAAGGATTCGATTTTTATAATAAAAACATTAATCTCTGTTACTTCGGTATAAAGTCGGACGTATTCGAACGCACGTAATTGTTCTTCTCTCTTTTTTTTTTCCCCTCGTAGGAATTTGTACCAGCGAGGGCAACACTTTTACTCTCCTCGATCGGTCCAAGAGTCAGCCGATCGAAAGTTGGACTTGTCCTGCGTAATATTACTTCGAAGTAAATTCGAACAAACGGAACAAGAGGATGGTGGGAGGTGGGGGGTACATAAAACCACACGAACAACCGGTGAATTGTCACGAAGGTCGGCGCTCGCGTTTTTTTTTTCTTTCTTCTTTTCACTTTTTTTTGTCTTTTTCGTCTTTTTTCCCCCCGTTGCTCTCTGTATAATTTTTCTTTCGACACGGTCTCTCTCCCCTTCCTTTTCCCCATCACCTGCCTCTCCTTTTATCCGAAAGTTTCATTCTCCGATCGAGCCGAGTAAACGATCTCTTTTAAAGGATTTCGACACTGTCGGTCATTAATGACCTTGAGAGAAGTCCCCCCACCCCATCCTCTCCCAATCCTCACTTATATAGATCACGGGTAAAAAAAGGAATCGAAAAATTGTATTGCAATGTGAAATGTGAATTGGTTTCCTTTTTCTTTGGGAGGGTTTCTTTTTCTTTTCTTTTTTTTTTTTTTATATTTATCGATCTCTGTGTCCATCCTTTCTTTCTTTTTTTTTTTCCTTGTGAAAAGAATTTTTCGGTTTACTTATTAAAATCGCGAGTTTATAATAATCGTCGTTAAACTCACCAATATCATATCTATATCATTTATACTCTCGTCAATAATATTATAAATATATATACAATATCTATCTTGTAACTTGCGTAACAGACGATCATTGGCCAACTACTTATGCATAGTGATATACGATACTTTACCAACCGATACTCCACATCCAGTCTGGTTTTCTTTATTTTTGTCTACATTCTCTCTCTCTCTCTCTCTCTCTCTCTCTCTGTCTGTCTGTCTGTCTATCTTTCTTATGCCTTAAAGATAGAACTGAAAGTAACAGTGTTTTACAGTCTCGTTTCTTTTTGTTTCATTTTTCTTTTCTTAAAAACGATTAATAAGAAAAATTAAAATGATCCAAGCGAAGTAATGTGAAGTGTCCAGTTTATGAGGTATATAATGAAATGAAATGAAAAAAAAAAGAAAAGTGAAAAGAAAAGTATACGAACGGTCATCGACTAAGTTAGTTTCGATTAGAAATAATTGTATCCATTGACAAATACGTAATACATTTGTTGTTCTTTTATACAATCCATATACATGCATATATACATATATACATACATACACACACACGCACACGTGTGTATATATATATATATATAAAATTTCAAGTGTAAAAATAATAACATATTTTTCGTAGTCTCAGAGTTTTATAAATTCTTCGAAGGTTATTTTCAATTCTATTCCTTTCTTTTTCCTTCTTCTTCTTCTTCTTCTTCTTCTTCTTCATTTTCCTTTTGGTGGCCTTCCGGTATCCTTGCATTCGACATGTCCAACGCGACGTTGTTAAGAGAGATCGCGCGAAAAAAGGAACGAAGAGAAAGGATGGAGAAAAAGGAAGAGAGAGAGAGAGAGAGAAAGAAAGAGAGAGAGAGAGAGAGAGAGAAGGGATGAGAAAGCCGTGCACCTACTCCGGTCACTGGAGGGACGACGACTTCAGTCTTACGAACGCATCCAAGGCGGGAGGTTAGCATGATTTTCTATGTGTTTCGGCTAACGGTCGAGTCATCGTACGTGTTTTGAATATATTCGATGATCGATTGAAAGACAAGAAAAAGAAATAAAGAAAAAAAAAATAAGAAAAAAAAACAAAGAAAGAAATTAAAAAAGAAAAAAAATATATACATAAAGAAAGGAGAAAAGTCGAATTACAAAAAAGAAAAAAAGAAAAAAAGGAAACAAAGGCCGACAGATAATAAAACGCATTACGTGGTGTCGTGTTCGTAAAACTATCGTCGAAAGAAAAAGAAAGAAAGAAAGAAAGAAAGAAAGAAAGAAAGAAACGAAGAAGGAAAACGAAAGGAAAGAGAAAAGAAAACAGAAGAGGAAGAAATAGAGAAATAATTCGAAGGTGAAAAAGGATCGAGAGAGAACGACGATAAAAATCTGTAAAAAGGCACGGCTCATAAGAGATATTGAATTATTTCTTTTTCCCGCCTAAATTCGAAAAGAATCGACGAGAGATCAATATTCGAAGAAACGATCGAAATACGTTTTACTTTCCTCCTTCTCCCCCACTCCCCCCTTACGATACTCGCAAAGACGATCGTCAGAAAAATTTCTTTTTTTTTTTTCGCCCCCCTCCTCTGGAGTGCCGTTAAGAGGTAACGGGAGGAGAAGGTAGGAGAAGGAAGGAAGGAGAAAGAAGGAGGATAAGGAAGGAGGAGAAGTAGGAAGAAGGAGTGTGTGTGCGTGTGCGTGTGCGTGTGTGTGTGCGTGTGCGTGTGCGTGTGTTGGGTGGGGAAAGGCGTGGGTGGTGGTGGTAGAAGGCTCGAAATTTCGAAAAATAATTGAAACTGGGGGGAGGGGGAGGATCGTGTTGGGTGTAACGGATAGACCCAGCCGTGTTACATTTTTCGTACGTTTGCTTTTGATATATATATATTTATATGTATATATATATGTAAGAGAGGGAAGAGAGAGAGAGAGAGAGAGAGAGAGAGAGAGAGAGAGAGAGAGAGAGAGAGATCCAAGAAAGAGAATAGCAGAATGAGAGCGGCTCGTATGTGCGCCGTGGATCATCGATCGATCAACAAGAACAACAACTCGGTGTGCGAGTTTACGTGCCTCGATGGAGAATGATATAGTTCGACTGGGGGAAACGAAAAAGCGGATTAAATTTGAAGAGGATCGACTTTTCCAAGTCCGAAAATCGGATCGATCGTGGATAGATCGTCGCAATAATAATAATAATAATAGTAGGAGGATCGTTTCGATATCATTGGAATAACGCGGTGGCAGAGCACGGGTATGTACTAAAAAATATTTTCTATATATATATATATATATAAATTAAAATAATAAACTATTAATGCTACGAATTTTATATATATATATATAATTTACAGTATTTATATACGATTATAGATTTAATATAAAAATTATTTCACGTTCGACGAATTTTTATTTTATTAATAACGAGCCAATGGGTATGCGATAAAGATTGTAACTGGGCTCGTACGAAAGTTCTCATTGGATAATAATATTTCGAATTATTTTAATAATGATTCTAACGAAATTTTTCGTTTGTATATTTATTTCCTACTTCGTATTATTCGAAGATTACGAATACATATATATATATATATCTATTTTTAAACGTTTAAACGTTTATAAACCGATCAAAGGAGGGGCGTCGTTAACGCATCCAAACGAAAATGTTCGTTACAAATAGGATTTTAATAGGTTAAAGTAAAAAAAATGCACGTCATTATCGATAGCGTATAAGAAGCAACAGTCAGTGTTGGTGTTGGTGTTGGTGTTGGTGTTGGTGTTGGTGTTGGTTATATCGGACAGCTGTGAAGTGAAACGGGCCTCGGATTTCTCGCCGTTAGGTAACGACGACACGGGAATGCTTTCTTATATAGGGTGTTTATAAAATTGCCATTTAGGAATTTTATAATAATAATAATGATGATAATGATGATGATGACGACGATGATAGTAATAGTAATAATAATGGCAAAAAGAATTGAAGTATCGCGTTACACATGTCCTGTAAAGTAATATGGAATGTTATATTCATATAAGGTCAGTCGATGTAACGGTAAATCGTTACTGTTATTAAACGTATACGTAAGTAGGTGCATATATATATATATGCACATACACGTATATACATACAAGTCTCGATTTAGTAGGCTCGCAGTTAAAGTTTTTTTTTTTATTTTTATTTTATTTTATTTTATTTCTCTTTTTTTTTCGAATGAATTTTTAGAAAGTTATTTCTCCGATCGGTATTACAGGAAAAATACGAATCGTTCGGGATACGTATATATGTTAAGAATGTGTTTTATTCGCGTTGCAATGTAAGAAAAGTATATAGAAAAAAAAGTGAGTAACTACGTCGAATGATTTCTAACGATTAGTCAAGTACATTAAATATATTATTATCATTAGAGAGAGAGAGAGAGAGAGAGAGAGAGAGTTTGTTACAAGAATTATATATATATTGCACATATATATAAGTATGTATGTATATATATATATATATATATATATATCTCGACGTCCTCGGCCTATTTATGTTAAAACGCCCATTCGAATCCTAGTGTTACGTCCAGTGGCGTAACGAGAGTGATATAGGTAGTGATATAGGTGAAAGGGCTTATAAGAGTCTCACTGTTGTCAACCTAAACGAAAGTCTCTCGAACGTGGCCGGGGCTAGCTGCTCGTTTTACTCCACTTTACTATACTCACTTACGGTTCGTCGTACGCGCGAATTCTTTTCCCTTCTTTTCCTTTCCTTTCCTTTCCTTTTCTTTCCTTTTCTTTTCTTTTCTTTTCTTTTACGTCGTCGAGTTCCTACTATGCGATTAAACTATTAACTACTATCGCTAGTATTACCATTGTTACCGTTAATATTTTGGAGTAGGCGGGCTGGAGGGGGAAACGTAAATTGACGATAAGGAAAAAAAAGATTGCAAGAGAGCAAAAGAGAGAGAGAGAGAGAGAGAGAGAGAGAGAGAGAGAAAGAGAGAGAGATTGTTTAAGCTGACTGTCTGCCTGTCTGACTGACTGACCGAAGGGAAAGGAATCGGATTGAAAATTTTTCATAGCAAGCATGTTCTCTCGTATACGTAATCGAATCAATTGGAAAAGCAAAAGGGGAGATGTTTGATTATTACGCGATAAGAAATCTTCCTTTGTTATGTCGTGTCTTTCTTAATCTCTCTCTCTCTCTCTCTCTCTCTCTTTTTTTCTCTTTCTCTTTCTCCCACACATACATACACACCTGCATGCATACGTATAATACGTACATACATAAGTACACACATACATACATATATAATTATACGTACATCATTCATGCATACATACATACATACATACATACATCGATATATCGATTTCCTCGTTCCTCAAGAAAGATCTTCGTTCGTTAGCCTCTCTCTCTCTCTCTCTCTCTCTCTACTCGGAAGATATATAGAAATCGAACGGTATTCACTTTCTTCTCATTCAAAGTTCTCTCGATTACGTCGAGGATAACAACAAATACTTGGACACGATTCGACAAGGCTGGCAAGCAAGCAAGCGAGCGAGCGAGCAAGTAAGCAGGCCAGCCGTGGTGGTGCACTTTCCGTAGGCGTACTATGCGAGCATGGGCACGTGTGCAAATGAAAGTATAAGAGAGGGTGAAAGAGAGAGATAGACGAACGGAGAGAGAAAGAGAGAGAGAGAGGGACAGAAAGTAAAATCATATAGGTATCTTTTTCCTTCGTCTTTTTTACCACCTTTTCCGTATTAATGTTTTAAATCGATAGGAAGAGAGAGATAGATAGATATATAGATAAATAGAGCGAGCTAGAGAGAGAGAGAGAGAGAGAGAGAGAGAGAGAGAGAGAGAGAGAGATAAAATGTTGTAAAAGGCGAGAAAATTGGGAAAGGAAAATTCATGCTCGGTCGAGTAAAAATATTTTAGATTGATCGTAGATCCTGATTTTGAAGCGATGATTGGTGGAAGGAAGAGGAGGAGGAGTAGGAAAGAGGAGGAGGAGGGAGGAGAGAGGTGGAGGAGGAGGAGGAGGAGGTTACGCGGAGGGATTTAACTTCGTAAGGAAATCGCGTGTTAACTCCTTATAAAATATATGCAATACTATCGTAAAATTGTATCAGCCGATGTAAAAAAAAAAAAAAAAAAAAGAAAATACTAAATAAATGAAAGAGGAAAAAAGTAAAAAAGGAAAGAAAGAAAGAACACATGTTCTTTAGCCTCTAACTTTCACCGCGGCAAGTTTCAAATACCATCTCGGACAGTTGGCCGAGCGTAAAACGGCCCGCGTCATTCGAAAAATCTGATTTATGGATTGTAATATTTTATCATAGTTAATTTAATGTTAAAAATAATTCGTTAGTGTAACGTTTTTTTATTCCATTTCTCTCTCTCTCTCTCTCTCTCTCTCTCTCTCTCTCTCTCTCTCTCTCTCTCTCTCTCTCTCTCTCTTTCATTCTCTTTATAATATCGTTGTCGTCATCGTCGTCGTCTTTGTCGGAATGCTTATTTTTTCTTCTTCTTCTTCTTCCTTTCTCTCTCTCTCTCTCTCTCTCTCTCTCTCTCTCTCTCTCTTTTTTCATTTTTTTTTCATTTCGTTTTTATTATTTCTTTTTCTTTTTTTTTTTTTTTCCATACCTTCGATAATCAACGTTCCAACGCGATTTATGTCGCAACGAAAGTTTCCAATCGTGGAATGGGAAGAATAATGCGTTGCTCAAATCGTTAAATTATAAATGGCGACTAGGCAATAGAATTTAATTTCCATGGTGGTCGTGTCGTCCTACCGTTGTGCGTTTGAACATTTTTTTTTCCCGCGCCGGTGTATGCGCGCGCATACGGCGGGACAATCAAATTCATTCTCGTCTGTTCTCGATCGCGAATGGTTTTTTTTTTATCATAATAATAATAATAATAATAATAATTATTATTATTATTATTAGTTATTATTTTCTTTTCTTTTTCTTTTGTCTTTTTCTTTTTTCTTTTTCTTTTTTCTTTTTCTTCCTTTTCAGTTTTGTCCCTCCCACGCGAAACAAGAGTACAATTATTCGTTCAAGATTCTATTATTTTTAAATTCTTATTATTCTTAATTCTAACATTCTTATTTTAGATTCTTATTATTAAATTCTCGTGCCAGTCGGTTCTTCTCGAATTTTCTTTTTCCTTCCTTCCTTCCTTCCTTCCTTCCTTCTTTCCTTCTTTCTTCCTTTTTCTTTCTTTCCTTATGTTTTTTCCAACTCTTGTCCATTAAACGTTTGCATATTATATATATATATTTTTTTTTCGTGCTACAACGTATGAATAATTCTACCGAAAAGTTTTTTTTTACCTCTCCAGTTTTAATCCGACAAAACATGCGATAAAGTTTTTTCTCGTCGATGTGAATACTTTTTTTCTACTTCTCTTTTTTTACTTTTTTCCTTTTTCGTTCTTTAATAAATGTCCTTTTCTTTTTCTTTCTTTTTCTTTTTTTATTTTTTTTTTTAAATCGTACGACGGGTTTTACCAACGATTACTGACCTTTATGAAGAATTCAAGCGTTCCCAACGAAACGGCAGTTATCGAAAATGAAAGCTAAACCAACTGGACGGACGGCGGTGACTTGACCAGCGAGGTACCGCTATTTCTCTCGTCCTCTCCTATGGTGTTTTCTGTCCTATACCAACTTAAGCGGAACTACCGATAGTGGGTTCTATTTATTTTTACTCGAGTGTTCCATTAAACTCGTTTACGTAATACCTTTCTAATTGACACAAAGTTTTATCATAACGTAAATGTTAAATGAAATATCAAATATATATATATATATATATATATATATATATATATATAAATTAAAGAAATATCCTCGAATTACGTATTTACATTTTCGTATTTTTATACCGAATGATGTTTCATTTCCATTCCCACCCACCCTCTCACCTTCCCCTCCGCCCCTCCCATTTCTTCGTTTTTACGAAGACGAATCGAAAACATTTTAATTGGGTTTAACGTTCGAATGGATTTATTTACTTAAAATACGATAAAATAATTACCCTTTGTATACTCGTAATTTCACGAAGTTATTATCTAACGCGAGAAAGCGAGACCCGCGTTCGTATTTTGCTATCGAAAACCACTCTTGGTATCTTGGGGGAAGGGGGAGAAGGGGAAAAAGAAAAAAAAAACTCAACGTGCAGACTTCCAACGTTCAATAATCGTTGCATTTGAAATTATCATTTCTAGTAACGTTATGCAAGTTAACAACCGTCGAACACGGTTTAGGTTTTCAGGATATCTCTCAATGTTTCTATCGATTTTTCTTTCGAGATATTTCATCCTCTCTTCTCGTTCTTCTCCTTCGTTATATAATCGATATTAAATGATGATCCACAAATGATGTCTCCAAAAAAAATGTCAAAATGAATTGCAATGCATAAATTGGATTTTACGATCGAAATTCATTGATAAAACGCGTATACGCTCTTTATTATACATTACTGTGTGTGTGTGCGTGTGTGTGTGTGTCGTTCAAATGAAAATATAATTAACGCGTCATTATCGATTCATGCTGTTATGTATCTCCGCATTAATGGCGTTTAATTTAAATCGAAAGTCAATCGTGGTTTCTCTCGTTCACTTTATAAATCGATACACGGGATTTTTCGACCTCGATATTTTAATACTACACATGCAGATACCGGGGTACGCGTTGGATAATAAATATTTTTTTTTGTCTTTTTTTAATTAAGAAAATCCATACCTTCCTTTATCGTACCTACGATCTGGAAAGTATTATCGATCCTAGGTGTCGATTACTGCTGTGTATATCGATTGCACAGATTCTTCCGTCGCGACAAAAAAAAAAAAAATCTAACCTTCCGGAAAGTTATCGGCGCCATTCATTGAAAGGACGAAATAATTTTGGAATTTATTGAAAGAAGGAGGAGTAATGATAATTAAAAAAAAAAAAAAGATAATTGTATAGATTATTAACAAAAAAAAAAAAGGAAAATTGATCAGAAAGAAATTTTATCTCTCGAAAAGGTTTCATTGGTAAGACGAAATCGTTTTGAAGTAATTAAAGAGTAACAATAACAAAAGTAATAACAATTAACAGTAGGAGTAATTATAATACAAAAAAAATATATATATATACAATTGCGTAGATTGTTACGAAAAAGGAAATGATCAGAAAAAGAAAGACAAAAAAGAAAAGAATCGTTTACGAAGTCGTTCCTGCACGATCTCGTCGATCAATTTAATCGTTATCGCTCGAAGAACAATTTGACTCTTATCTGTTAATGATTATATTATGTCACCGTTTGAATAGGATCAATAATCGATGGAATATTACGTAATTCGCGCCATTGCAAACGTGTGCTACTACCCACGTTCGAAACTATCATATAAATCTTGCCCAACCAAGGCAAATCGCGTGAAAATGAAAAGAATGCGTGTGCGTGTGCGTGTGCGTATGTTCTCTCTCTCTCTCTCTCTCTTTCTCTTACATATCATTTTGCGTTTACCATTTAAATGGCAACTTGAACTGGGTCGTCTGTTTACGTATAAAAACGCATGATTTTCAAATTTTAACGGGGATCCAAGTTTGCGAGCTGGCCGAGGTTTAAAAAAAAAACAAAAAAGAAAAAAAAAACGAAAAGAAAAAGAGTTAGTCGCAGCACAACAATGCGAACAAAACGAGCCGACAAACGAGTACGATTTATTATAGGTGAAAATGATGATAATGCGCCCGTTACCGCGAATATGCTAAATGGTTCTCCCGCAAACGTTGAGTCAATTTTTTTCATCTCCTTAAAAAAAAAAAAAAGAAAAAAAAATTAAAGAGAGAGAGAGAGAGAGAAATAGAAGGTACTTTACTCGGAATTTGGACGTTGATTTATTACTTTACTTTGAGAAACAAAAAAAAGGAGAGAAAACAATTCGAACGAAGTCACTCCTTATAATTGGTACAATGAAATTAATTGGCTGTTTAATGTCCCTTCCTCTTTTTTTTTTTTTAGAGTTAACACGATTAATTAGTATTTGCGTTAAACGTTTGACTCTCTCCCTCTCTCCCTTTCTTTCTTTCTTTCTTTCAGTATGCGTGTACGCGTTTTTAAGGATCAAATACGATCGTGAGAGGTATTCGAAGGAAATGGTTGATCGTTGTTGTTCATGAACTGTTCATGACCGGTCGCTAACTGGTGTGTTGATTACACCGACATGCAATTCGCGATTGGTATAATAACGATGATATAAAGTTGATATATCGTATATAAAAGATTGATGGGAGGGAAATAAGAAAGAAAATGTCTTGTTAAGTTAACGTAATCGCGAACGAGATTAGTATCGTATTCATGATACGCGTACGTATGTATGTATTTATGTATGTATGTATTTATGTATGTATGTATTTATGTATGCATGTATGTATGTCCCTTGATCGTCGTGTAATTTTAATGGAGTCGGAAAATAGTTTTCTCAGA
This sequence comes from Dolichovespula sylvestris, assembly GCA_918808275.2. Classification (NCBI taxonomy): domain Eukaryota; kingdom Metazoa; phylum Arthropoda; class Insecta; order Hymenoptera; family Vespidae; genus Dolichovespula; species Dolichovespula sylvestris. The sequence continues at coordinate 2,924,215 of OU964983.1, read as the reverse complement.
AATGAAGATGCGCGAGACAAGGAGGTTGAGGAGGAGGTTGATGGAGGAGGATGAGGAGGAGAGGGAAAGAAGAAGAAGAAGAAGAAGAAGAAGAAGAAGAAGAAGACGGTCGTGACTCACCATGAAAGGGAATGAACTGCTATGGTCGATTGGACGATCGCATTGCTGCAACCGCGATAGGTTTAGAAAGTTCAGGATGCGCTTCAGGCGCAGCCGATTATGAACGTTTCTAGTTGCTTTAATTCTAAATTGGGTGTCGCGAAACAAAATTATATACGCTCTTTTCTCTCTCTCTCTCTCTCTCTCTCTCTCTCTCGTTCTTTTTTCTTCTTTTCGTTCTTATTTTAGTAATACAATCGCGCGATTTTTTTTTCTTTATTTTTTTTTCTTCCTCTTCTTCTTTCTTTTATTAATATTCATAGTTACGCTATTTCTTCGTTCTTACTTTATTACTATAATTGCTCGATTTATTTCTTCGTTTTTTTTCCCCCCCCCTCTTATTCGACTAATACAAATTCGCAATTTTTTTTGGTTCTTATTTTACTGATACAATTGCTCGATTTTTTCTTGGCGTTTTTCTTTTTTCCTCTTATTTGACTAATATGAATATACGCAACTTTTCGTTTTCTCGTTTCACTAATATGATCATGCAATTTTTTGTTCTTTTCTTTTCTATTTTTTTCTTATTTCGCCGATATAATTACGCGATCTTTTTTCTACTTTTTTTTTTTTTTTTTTATTTTTTAACGATCCTCTCGAGTACTTGAAAGCTAACTCACGCATTATTAGTCAGTCGATCGATGTGTCTAGCTCTTTTATTTTTTTCTTTTATTTTCTTTTCTTAAGCGTGGCGCAAAGTGTGTCAAGGATGATACTGTTTACATTAAACGTCCGAATTCGTTACGTTGCAACATGTAATTAGCGATCAAAGAAGATCGTTCGGAGGGAGTATGTATCGGACGAGAATGTATGTACATACATACATACATACATAGATACATATATACAATACATACTTAGACTATTCACATACTCATCTCTCTACGATTCTTCTAACCAAAACGATATTTGCGGTCTACCTAATCCTGTGGTATTACAAAAATAATTGCTCACCCCCATACGTTTAAGATATGTTATTATTACCAATAATGGCTATTGTGCAATACGCAATACATCGAAACAACATACATTTTCTTCTTATCTTTTCAAAATTATAATCAGATAATTACGATATAAAATAAATAATATATGGAACGTAAATAATTCAAATGTACAACAACAACAACAATAATAATAATAATAATAATAATAATAATCGTAATGTGATTGAAATCGTTACTCGAAACTATGGATTTGTAATTACTCGTTAAGTCGAAATACGTTTTCTCTCATCGTTACATTTGTATGATTCGATAAATATAGTCGGTGGTTAAAGGAGCGGCGCTTTCCAGCGAGCACGTATCTTTCATTCACGACACAGAATCGGGGGAAAGCCGTGTCGTCGTCGTTGTCGTCGTCGTTACCGTTGATAGCTGCCTCGAAAAAAATCGCGGACGATGTGCCGGTTTTTACGTATGGACGACTCCAAATATCGCCGTGAGAATCGATCGCTTTCTGGAGAAAACGAATACGTGCCTACGAAGCGCTATGTATATATGTATATATATATTTTTTTTTTTTTTTTTAGAGCAGTGAAAGCGTCATGCAAATTTTCTAACGATGCGACGTTCTCGCTCTCTCTCTCTCTCTCTATCTCTGACTTTGTGTTTCGTACGTAATAGATTCAGTGTAACATCTTTTTCTCGATCGTCTGTTCTTTTATTATTTTCTTTCTTTTTTTTTTAATTTTTTATTTTATATATATATATATATATATATTTTTTTTTAATTCTTTTCGGTCGATATCCTTTCAAATAAATATATATCAGGTTTATTTATATCTGTGCAATAAAGACTCGCGTCCTTAATATTTTGAACTTGACATTTAAAATTGACGGATAACAAACGCATGAACACGTGTTTATGCGCTAACCTTCGGTATTTCATTATTATTTACACCGCCGGTTAAAGAAGGCAGCAGCAACCATCAAACGTGAGTGGCTTTCGTAAAAGGAACACATTTTCAAAGGCAGTTAACTATTTTATAAGTGTATTGGTGGTAGTCGTTGTCGTCTTTTGAGGACCGCATACATATGGTTTAAATATCTCTGTGTGTGTGTGTGTGTGTGTGTGCGAATTGATAGAGATTATTGGAATACCCACGGATTTTAGTAATAGACCATTAGTACGTGATTTAGTAATGATTGTATGATTCTATTCCGAATTATTGAATACGAAATTTCGTGTTTGAATGGTGTACATATAAGTGAAGTACCATTCTGATATACCAGAGCGCAAGATGTGGAAACGCCTTTCTCTTTCACACGTGTTTTGCGCGCTGCGCTTCAACACAAAAGTGAAATCAACTCGGTGGGTCGAAGAAATTGACGAAAGGAAGAAAAAAGAAACAAAGAAGGAAAAAAAAAGACGAATAAAATGTAAGCAAACAAACGAAAAAAAAAGGAATTAAAGAAAAAAAAAAAAAAAAAAAAAGAAAGAAGAAAGATCGATAGATTAAAAAATAACCAAAAAGGAAAATTAAGATTTAGAAGAACTAGGGCAAGAGAAAAGGAGGATAGAACGAACGTATAACCGATCGTTTTTCTTATTATCTTTTATTTTATTCTCTCTTTTCTTTTTCTCTCTTTCTTTTTCTTTCTTCCGTAAACTTTCTTTCGATCGAATGTCAATTTTGTTTTTCCCCCCATTCGTTAGCATTTATACTTATCCGTTTTGACGTTCGAACGATAATTGTCATCCCCCACTCCCAAATTTAATATTCGTTCGGAGGAATAAAAATCTTAGTTTGGAGGATCACTCGGAGGTTTCACTTTAGAGGATGCAGCACATTTTAATCTCGGCTTACGGCGTCTCTACGATGGGGAGGGTTTAAGAAGGTTGAAACGATTGCTTAATCTCTGTCATCGTTAAATCATAGTTACTCTCTCATCGACCGATTGTACCCGCGAGCGAACGAGCGAACAACAACTACTTTCACCACTTTATTTTATTTTTAAGTATTCGGTAATACGTCGAAATGAAAAAAAAAAAAAAGAAGAAGAAGAAGAAGAAGAAGAAAAGAAATTAGAAACGAGAAGAAAGGGTAAATGATAAACGAAAAACGTGAGGCGTGGGATTACGGCGGAAATCTTTGGAGTGAGATGATCCTACTCGAAGAATTTTTTTTGCGACAAATTTTTCGTTTTCGGGCTTTTTTTTTTTTTTTTTCTTATCCCCATACGATCGTCCCACAAAATTTCCGATGTTTCTTAACGAGGCGAATACGACAAATCAACTACGTCGCTTTCGTTCGAAACGATTTCAGGTCACGTTCCTTGCTCAATTCAAATCACGGTGTACACCCGTGAATAATTCCACATTTGTCAGAGACTTTTGAGTGGACAGTTAAGAAGAAAGAAAGAAAGAAAGAAAGAAAACAAAAAAATAAAGAAGGAGAAGGAAAGAAGGAAGGAAAGAAAAGGAAGTTGTCGAAATAATCGAAAGAAGAATGTTCTTTGTAAACCACCAAGACCATTTTTCTTTTCTCCTTTTTTTTTTCTTTTTCCTTTTTGGAGAAACTTTTAGGCGCGCGCGCACGCACACACACATGTGTGTATATATATATATATATATAATAAGTATAACAATGCACGTAGAATGTTAATAATAATTTCTACCGACATTTGTTTCTTTTTCTGTTTTTTTTTTCTTTCTTTCGTTTTTTTTTGTTACTTACTTGTTTACCTATTTATTTATTTATTTCGATTTTATTTTTTAATTTTTTCCTTTTGTCTGTTTTTATAGGTCGAAGGAATCGATTATAGCGCAGCCATGAACTTTGCGCTGCATGGACTTCTATTACAGGGTAAGAGAAAACAAACGATATATTATTAAAAATTATTCGTAAATCGTAATATGATTTATATTCGTTGGATTATAACAGATCGATCGGATTACTATGATTTCTCGTACGACTCGTTAAAAACAGCAGCTAATTCTTAAGGATAATTCTAGGAGATTAGTATAGTCAGAGATCGTAGACCAGACCACATAAATTATTATCGTATAGATCGTGCTAGTTCGATGGCCTCACTCGCGTTATATCACGAAACTGATAATCGTACGATAATATTTCATCCGAACGTGTCATCGATACGTTTTATTATTTCTTTATTTATTTATTTTTTGTTTTTTTTCTTTTTCTTATTTCTCTCGTAAATGTTCGTAGATCAACGGATTAGAAACGATCGATCGAACGAGATCGCGCTCGCACTTTGACTTACGTTTGGTTCGATGATCTTTGGTATCATCAGGTGTGTCAATCTAAATAAGCATCATCGAGGGTGGAGGGTGGAGGGTGAAAGGATGGGAGAGGGGTGGTTTTAATCGTCGATACGTAAATCGAGATTTATCGTTTTATCGTTTATCGTCGTGTCAATTGTTTCCCTTCTTTTTCTTCTTCTCCTTTTTTTTTGTAGATTAGATTTAATAAACATATAATTTTAACACGTGTATATATATATGTGTGTGTGTGTGTGTGTGTGTGTGTGTGTATAGATTAAATGGCGTTTATTCTTAGAACGTTTTAACGATCGTTAAGAAGAAGAGAAGGGAACTTAATAAAATTTATCGATCTACCGTTCGCATATATCTACCACTCGATTCAAAATCAGCCTTCCGTATGTTTATATATATATACATACACACACACACACACACACATGTACTCTGAACATTTCTTTTTCGACTGACTTTTCTCCTTATGTAATCGCGTGACTCCGAGCGCAAGGATGCGGTTAGACCTTTCGAAGCGTGTCTCTTTGGTGCCGAAGTCACGTAAGACGCACATTACTCAGTCACGATCTTAATTTCACTCTCTCACGTTGGCCGAATAATTACATTATACGCGAGCAAAAAGAAAAAAGAAGGAGAGGAAAAAGCAAAAAAAGAAAAAAGATCCACGACGATGACGACGACGATGACGATGACGACGACGACGAGTCTTAAAGACGCTACTCGTATTTTTCTTTCTTTTTTTTTTTTTTCTTCTTCTTCTTCTTCTCAGATCCATTTTAATCAATCGTACGTTACCTTTCAAACGACCGAATTAATGGGTACCTTTTTATTAGCCGATGTCAGCTGTTTCAATTGATGTTGAATTATCTTGCGAAACATATCCATCGAGATTATAATACGTTCTCGTATTTATTTGGAGCTTTAATCAAGTCATTTAAAGAAAATTTTTAGTCAGAGCCTAAAGTCAGTTTTAATCGGTCGGTCGGTCGGTCGGTCAGTTAATCAGTCAATCGGTTTATTCGATTAACACTACATTTTGTACGATCTTCGATCTTTACTTTCATCCTTGAGGCGACCTTCCAAAGGAATGAAAGGCTTCGGTATCGTTAGTTTCATCCTTAAACCGGTCTTCTCATACCGGATGGCAAACCTTGGTGACGCGCTTTACTATTTTCGAACGTTCAAAGTAACAACGCGAGTTGTTCTGAACGATTGAACTTCGGTGGAACGAAATGGACAAAGATTAGGCCAATTCGTACGTATCATTCTAACTGGGTTTATTTCGCGACAATATTTTTTCATTTTTCTTTTTCCGGCGTGTTTTTTTTTTTGGCATTCTCCCTTCATCCTCTCTTCGCTTCCCTTCATTTTCATTCATTTTTTTTTCATTCATTCATTCATTCATTCATTCATTCATTGGTTCGTTCGTTCATTCGTTCGTTTATTCATAACGACGAATGATCTTTATCATATTATTCAAATCTGTAATAGCGATAGAAGATATGCATACGCGCGTGCACATACAACGGAACGATGAATATTAATAATAATTAATTTATATTTATATATATATATATATATATATATATATGTATGTACGTATGTGTACGTACGTATATTTTGAAAAGAGAAACACTATCGCGGGAAAATTATTTTTATTTAGTGAATTTAACAAATCGGGATACCTCTCTCTCTCTCTCTCTCTCTCTCACTCTCTCTGTATCTCGCGTAGATTACTATTTTGAATAAACTTTCACTTTTGAAATCTCTCACACTTTCTCACTTAGCATAATTATTTTCGAACTTTGTACATTCGATTACAAGATTTGCATGTTGTGTTGTTCTGTCCAGATAATCGGAGAGTTACGGTGAATCACAAGAGCCGGGGTTTAATTCGGGCTTCCGGGAATATCAGGGTAAGGATCTAATCATCAGGTTCTCTATACGTTAGAAATGGAGGGGGAGGAGGGGAGGGAGGGGAGGAGAGGGGATATATAAAACGGACACGGTACTCGTTTAAATGATCAATAGGATAGTTTAGTATAGATCATTTGTTTACTCACATATATACGTGTGTGTGTGTATATATATCTTCCATAATATATATATATATATATATATATATATATATTTATCCATAATTATATTATAATTATAAATTTTAATAATTATAATATTTTCCATAATAATATATATATATATTTATATAGTTATAATAATATATATATATATTAATTATAATATTTTCTATAATATATATATATATTTATATAGATATATATTCCTCACGATACTGTCATTCAATTTATATTAAAGATCAAATTTGTGATAGGTACACATACGTATGTCTGTAGGAATATTATGTTTTTTTTTAATATTATGGTTTTGTAATATCATGGTTTTGTGTGCACTAGTGCATTTGTCGTCGTCGTCGTTGTTGTTATTGTTGTATTATTCCATTGACTCTCTCGTATGACATAGTTACAAATCTAACGTATCACTTCGCGCTACCTACGTAAAAAAAAAATAAGTCCGACTCGCCGTTGTTGTTGTTGTTTTTTTTTTCCTTCTTCCTTCTTCCCCGTAAGAGAATTTTCTTGTCGAAGGGAAATTTCGTCACGGTTCACCATGTTTTCTCGCAATTCATAGCTAACTTCAAACGCTAAAACTCACTACACCTCGATTTCCTTCTTACAATTTCCACAGATGCAAAGCTAGAAGAGAAATATGCTAGAAATCCATTCGTTCGCACAGCGTACGAACGCGAAGAATAAAAAAAAAAAAAAACGCTTCTCTAAGAGACTGGCGTTGTGTGCGTGCGTATGTGTGTGTGCATGTGCATGCGTGTGTATCATCATTCGTCGACTAATGAATAACGACGCGAACGCTGACTCTTATTTTTTTTTATCTTCTTCTTCCTCTTCTTCCTTCCTTCTTCTTCTTCTTCTTCTTCTTCTTCCATCTTTATTAATTTCTTTTTTTCGTCGTTGTCTCTCTTTTACATCTTACGTCACTCATTGAACCTATTGTAATGAGCTGAATTTAAATGATCGCAATGATTAACGGGAGGATCAAGTACACGATACTTATCCGTATGAAAAACTTCCGTGTCCGTTTTTCAATTTTAATTTTTATCATTTTTGTAATTTCTTTTCTTTTTTTTTTTTTTTTTTTTTTTATAGATACAATTGTTACGCTTAGTACGGCATGGCTATATTAGAACGAGCGACTGCAACGATTCTTATTATAAATTAATTTTTGTATTATAAAAGAATTAATTTACGATATAAACTACTTTTTTTTTTTTTTTTTTTTTAATACAGGATTTTATTGTGGAAAAAATTTTAGAAAAGAAACAAGGAAAAGAAAAGATCTCTAATTTCGACGTTGTATAATTTTTTTTCCGTAGACATGAGAAAAAGGTCGGTGAGTGTATAGGATTATTATATAAATATGAAGAATCAAAATTGATTAAAAAAAAAAAAAAAGAAAGAAAGAAAAAAAGAAATGATGATTTATAACAATTATATTCCGTACAATCAGATATATTATTTTTATTATTATTATTATTATTATTATTATTATTATTATTATTATTATTATTATTATATATTATTATTTCTATTTTTAATAAATAAGTATAAACGATATATATATATATATATATATATATAATGTTATTTTCCATCGAATGTGTTGATCGCTATCTCGAGCGTTTCTTGATTAAAACAAATCAAAGGAAATATATTTTGCTACCGTTTGCCTTTCACGCGAGCCCGATATATGGGGCATTCGTTGCATATGTTACATATGCATCGCGAATGTTCTACACATACCAAGAGAATTCTCAATTTTTCGATGCGAATACACGAACGTATGCGTGACATACAATTAAGTAATTATTTTTTTCTTCTTTATGGTGTTTTTTCCTTTTCCTTTTTCTTTTCTTTTTTTTCTTTTTCTAATGATTTCCTCGTCTAAAGGTCTAACTCGTTGAGCTTTCACCGATCAACTAATACGTACATAAACGCGTATACGTTTCATTTATGACAATAAATGAAACTTTCCATTACGGGTTTATTATTAATCGAGCAGACTTCTCGAGTAATGTATATTAAATTAATTAATGATACAACGAAAAAAAACAAAAAAAAAAAAAAAATTAAAATATTCAGACAAACGTGTTTTCGAAGGGTGGAGGGAAATTCATGATATTTACGAATATACCATTCGTCAGGTTTTTCTTTCTTTTTTTTTTTTTTTTATCAAAATTTATATTAAAACCGTGCAAATAAAATTATAATTGTTAAATAATCAAATAAGATTATTTTGTTGAATAATCAATTGATTCGTTAGTCGAGATATTGAGAGAGATTAATCTTGTAAAAAAGTAAAAAATAAAACGATTATAAAAGAAAATAAAAGGGACACATTGAAGAAATTAGGAAACGTATATGTAAAGCCTGTATTCGTATCAAAAAAAAGAAAAAAGAAAAAAGAAAAAAAAAGATTAAAGATTAAAAGAAGTATACGTATATGTGAAAGGAGGAAATTAATTTCTTTCTTTTTTTTTTTTTTTCTAACGAATCGTCGTCGATATTTAGTGATAAAAAAATAATTTTCTTTTTTTTTTCGGGATCAACGTGAATGTAGAGAATGTCTCGTAGTCTCTCGGTATATACCGGGTATCTTGAGGATAATGGAGGACTTCCGTTTCCCGTGGCAGGCCTCGAATAACAATGACTACGTGTATTCGTCTCTTGCGTGTACTTTCTTACACATTTTATATATATATGTGTGTGTGTGTGTGTGTGTGTGTGTGTATAATATACGTCTTTACGTGTAATTCATAAATGTTCGCATACCGCGCATAAAGGGTACGCTGTGTAAATCAGTTCAGTCGTAGATAATATTAAACGAATAATTATCGTCACAAGGAAACGTATTTAACGTTCAATCGAATCATAGGAAATTCTATTTAAATATGATGCATATTTTATTTTCAACATTACGTCATAAATAATTATTACCTACGATATATTTAAAACCACAAAAAGAAAATATATATATATATATATATTTAAATATATATTTTATATATTTATATGTCAACTCTCGCATATTTTTGTTTCAGCTTTCTTATCAGTTCTAAATTTTCGACATGGCTTACTACCTCCGTGCAGCGCAAGCGAAGCTATCGTGAGTGTTACAAATGTTTATTATTATTATTATTATTATTATTATTATTATTATTATTATTATGTAATTATTTATACATAACATTTATCTATAATCATTACATATTAGTATAAGTTACGTTACCATAATTTTTTTCTTTTCCTTTTTCTTTTTTGTTTTTTCCTTTACATTATATTTTTGCATAGACACCACAGAGATATCGGATTGTATTGGATTGAATAAGAATGTCGCGCTGTTGATGTTAGAATTAATTTGAGGCATAAAAAAAAAAATAAATAAACAAAAAAGAAAAGGGAAAACGTCGATGGTAGTATCTAATTATCTCAATGTTCTTAGAAGTATTTGGATTTCCATAATCTGCCGGATACTAACTTTTCGTGCCAAGGAAAAGTGATCGGTGGTTATTATGCGGATCTCGAAACTGGATGTCAAATGTTTCATGTATGCACGATCGGTCAGAAAGGTAATTTAGAATATCTATTTAGATCTGTCTATATATATATATTTATATATATCTGTCTCTATATGTATGGATAATTTATTCCGATTAATGCCACACCCCTTATGCATCGATTGATACTTGTCGATCAGATTGTTTAATCGATATTGACTTTTATTTCCAAGATCTATTTCTTCACGGAAAGAATCCTTACTGATCTATTCTTTCTTTTCTTTTTTTTTTTAATTTATTTTTATCTTTTTTATTTTCTTTATTTTTTTACTAGAAATCAATTAACGAATCAATGTTTGTACATGTCATTTATATATCAATTAAAATATAAGTGTATAAATTATATTGTATATATAAATTAAAATCGAGTATATAAATTATATATAAAAATTAACATACAATTATATATATATAGATATATATATATAAACACACGTAACTTTTTTTTCTTGAAAAAAAAAAAAGATATTTCTAAGAAACCCATACAATCGATAAATCGAATAAACGATTATTAATTGACGATTATTAATGGTATCAATGTACGTATGTATCCGTACACGTGCACGTGTATATACGTTACATATGTAAAGTAATGGGGTGAGAGAGAGAGAGAGAGAGAGAGAGAGAGAGAGAGAGAGAGAGAGAGAGATAAGACTCTCTCGCGACGAGACGGTAGTCCCAGACACTCTTCAGTCTCGACTTAGGTCAGTAAACGTTCCCTCGAACGACCGTGACATTCTCTGCGGGTGATCTCTCGATCTATTACAAAACTTTGCGCTTTGCGCTTGAGGAGCCATTAAAAAGGAACGGGGTGGGGGCTGGGGGGAACCCTTTCGATTACATTCGATCCGCATTCGATCAGCATTCGATCGAAACTCGACGACTTTGATTTTTCTAATATACAATAATTAATGTATCGTCGTTCGTTCTAATCAATTTTTCGTATCGTTGTAGATCCAATCGAGCAGCTTACGTTTCTCGTTCACGTAAATACAAAAAAAAAAAAAAATAAATAAATAAATAAATAAAAAAAACAAAGAATCGAATTCTCCGCGATCTATCCGTTCCGTGAAATTGTTGCGACGTTCAAAATCGCTTTGCACAATCACACTTTCGAGTAATATTTTTGAAAGTTTCGACGGTAGATCGTGAGCCACATTTTTTTTTCCTCTTCTTCAGTATGGAGAAGATTAATGAACTTATATTAATGAACTTATTTTATACAAATAAAATCGTACAAAGAAATTATTGTACTTCTTTGTTATGTCCGATATCTTAACAAATTATTACTATTTAATATACGTTTGATGACATTCGCAATTTATAATAATAATAATAATGATGATGATGATGATGATGATGGATAAAAAAAAAAGATTGGTGTCGATCGATTGCGCACACCTCCCCCCCCCATCCCCCATTTACCATTGAAGCATACATATACGTGCATCCCCGAATAATGTTCCTCTTCTTCACCTTGAGACTTGGTTTCAGACGAGATTATGGACATAAGGTTCCTATGTTTGAACGGAACCATCTTCGATCAAGAGACCAGAGTCTGCGAACGTGTCGACGAGGTCGATTGCAGTAAGAGCGAACAGTTTTATAATTTGAATTTGGAACTTTACGGCAACAATGCCGTCACATTTGGGTAAGATAAGAGAGATTTAAGAAATATCATTTCTATTAAATGCATTAATATTTTTATTAAATGTGTATATGTTATGTATATATTATTTTATTATCACGATTAATAATAAATGCATTTATTATTAAATGCATTAATATTTTTATTAAATGTGTATATGTTATGTATATATTATTTTATTATCACGAATAATAGATAAGTATATATAAGAATGAGGAAAAAAAGATGACAGAACTTATTTATTTATTCGCATAATATTAGGGTGTCCATTAAGTTCCTTTACCGTGGCACGCTCTACGAATGACTATGGAAAAAAAAAAAAAAGAATGAACTCTCCTTGATCGTCTTTAGGTTGCACGAGAGTGATGACGAGGATAATCTCTCGGAATCCGTGGAAAATGGTCAACGTACTACCTCGGCACATCCTACAGTTGGTACGACAACTACGACAACTACGCGACCGAGTAAACCGTCTACGACTACGGCCAGAGTGTCGTACCAACACTCAACTGGATATCCACAGCAACAATTTAGACAAGGATATCATCATCAATACATACTTCACAACGACGATAGAAACGATAATCAAGCGACTTCCTATCAATTGTTTAGTAACCAAGGTGTCGGTGGTTCTACGACCGTCCAAGAAGTTGTACCACCTCAGTCACATCAAATAAGATTTAGTTCTACCCCAAGCCCGCAGATAATTCGCAACGAACCGTCGACGATATCGCCTATCTTTCGTGTCACATCGTCGACCATTCAAACGTTATTGGAGAGAAATCCGAGTAATTCCGCATTGATAAATCCGATTTATAATAGCAATCATGGGATAGTCAGTACTACGGAATCATATAATCTCCATAATCCTCGTGATACGTCCGAGTATCGTGACAGCGAACATCGTAAGCACGTTATAACCCCATTGGAAGCTATACAATCGACCAACAAAGGAAAGGTTATAATCATTGTCCGTGTATTATACATTTTTATGTTAATAATATTTCTTCTTCTTTTCTATCAAAAGAAAATGTATCTAACATCGATCACGATTTTTGTAGGTTTCTAAATTGTCAATATCCCCGGTACCGTCTCAAGAGGAACAGAAGGATAGTCAAAGTTCACAACAGCAAAGAATACCATCGAACATACTTCCTACTCCTGCCAGCGTCGAAACGACGATCAAATCCTTTTATCCGACTCCAAGGACGTCGGTTAAACCCTCGGGAACTACGACGACGGCGACGACCTCCTCCTCCTCCTCCTCCTCCTCCTCCTCCTCCACCTCCACCTCCTCATCGAACGGACAAATCATTCAACACATTCACGTTCCACCGCCTATCCCGGTTCCCCAATTAAAGCCCCATCATATAACCATAAATCTACCACCGCCGGATATTCATAGGATCGTACAAGGTCCACCATCACTATCACCGTCGTCACAACCATCACCGCAACCACAACCACCCTTGTTACCTTCTCAGTCTCGAGTTATCGTTACAGCAAAGGCTAGCGTCAGCGACGAAACTGGAAGACCCCTTAACACTACCCAATTAGTAACCATACCACTACCAACCATACCAGCGACTTACGACGATTACAAGGAGGGCGACGAATCGTTCGATCCGTTTTATCGCGATGTACCTAAACTTCGCAATCATCGCCGTGCCGTCGTCTTACGTAAAGTCGAGAAGATTTTAAGAGGAATAAGAAGAAGAAGAAGAAGATCGTTGAAGGAGGAACTAGACGATGATTCTACGTCTCTTAAGGTAACGAATTTCAACTGGAGATTAAGGGGCCAGGTACGTAAGGCCGATAGAAATTTCAAACGTTTTAAAAGACGCGCGAGTATATCGGACGACCTATCATCGTCTAAGGTAGATAGAAAAATCGATGCGAGTAAAGAAGATGCGAAGAAAAATTCCAAGAAACGAAATCGAACGAAGTCGCACGTTGGAATTAAAAGCGATCGTATCTTCGTTGATTTGGAAACCGATGCTTCTCGTCGTATGGATTTAAATTCGGACGAGGAGGAGGAGGAGGAGGAGGAGGAGGAGGAGGAGGAGGAAGAGGAGGAGGAAGAAGAAGAAGAAGAAGAAGAAGAAGAAGAAGAAAAAGAAGAAGTCAAAGAGGAGGAGAAGGCGGAGAAAAAAAATGATCAGGACGAAAAAATATCCGAACGGATTCGAAAGGAATCTGATGAGAACGTAGAAAATACTCGTACAACTGGTATTGAGGTATTGGATCTCAACGAGTACGTGGATTTCGAAAATAATTTCAACGTAGATGAAAAAATCGAGTCGCTCGCACCTGTCAATAACAATTATACCGATAAAAACGATGACAATAGTTTCGAGGTAACGTTTCTTTCGGATGGTGGTAACGTTAACGAAACTTTGGATGTCGTTGGCTCGCCTATGGTGGTTTCTTACAACGTTCATACGAATAAATCCTACAACGACGAAAATGAAGAAAGAGTAATCGATATAGCGGTTACCGAAAAGGGAATCGATGAACGTATAACAAACGGCGATACGTTTACGTTCGATGAGAGAGAGACGAATGAAAAACAAAATAATACGAATAAAATCGTAAAACATTCGAGTAATTCGACGAATTCCGATACTTCGCACGTTGATAAAATCGCGGAGAGAGAGGGTAAACGTTTACAAGAGACGACGATTAATGACGATTCGAACGACGAAGCGATAAACGATAAGAAGGATTATCTGTACGACGATGACGAGGTGGAGGAGGAGGAGGTTAAAAATAATTCAGAAGGAATCGATAAGAATGTTTCTACGAGCGAAGAGACGATATCTTCGAGGATGATGAAGGATTTAATAGCTCCTAACGCTGAAATTGTCGTTGACACGTCGAAAATCGATACTCGAACGAAGAAACTACATTCGAGAATATCCGTAGGAAGAAAAGTTTCTACGAAGGGACAAAATAATGATCGAAAGGAGAACGACGATGGGATCGATATTATCGATTATGGGATTCCTCCTGTCGAAGGACGCGTATCGGACACGAATGCAACGACGACGACGACGACGACGACGACGACGACGACGACAGCCATCTCTCACGTCGAAAGAAATCTTGACGAACGGACGAACGATTACGAACTCGACAAGTCCAACGTGAAAGATGTTAAGGTGATAGATTCTGTGATAAGGTATAGTTCGAAATTTGCGAAAGACCTCGTGACGTCGAATAAGGAAGAAGATCGTGGAAAGAAACGTAAGAGAATCGACGACTTGGTCAAATACGAATCCGAAGGAGAGACGACGAATTTGAAGGATTTAGGGAATTTAGAGAATTTAGGGAAAATAAATGATTCCGATAAACGTCGATCGTCGAACGATCGGGAAGGGTTGGAATCGTCCGACGAAGGTACGAAGGACGAAGACGAATCCAAGGAGGGAAATGACGAAACTACGGTTGCTACTTATCTTGGAAATTCCGAAGAGAAGGTGGACGTCGACGACGAGAAGAAAGACGATTCTTACGGCGTAGAATTTTCGATGGAACGATATCAAACTACGAACGACGTCGTATCGACGAGGACGATTGGCAAGGATAATGGATTCGGGAAAAAAAATTCAAGGGAAAAGATATCCGACGAGGATGACGATGATGAAAGCGATCTCATCGGAGATAAAAAACGTTCTCGCGACGGAGCAACGACGAAGTTGAAAGAAAATAATTATTCGTCGGAAGTGGTGGTTAATAACGAAAGTAAACGTAAAAAGAATGTCACGGATACGGATGATAACGTGGAATTTCAATCGCAGGACGAACGTCCTATTATCGAGGATAATAAGGAAGGTGGTGATGGTGATGGTGGTGGTATGGTTTCGAGCGATGGGGATTTCCCCGAATATGATTACCCTACGAATGAAACGGATTATACCTGGGACGATATAGACGACTATAAAGAATCCGACGATACGGAGGAAGACTCCTTCGCGGGTTCGTTGGAATCCGACGATCATGAACGTGCAACTGTGTCGTACGAGGCCATAACCGATCCCACGGAAGAGGAAAATTCCGAATCGGTCGAACGGGAGGACAGTACGACGGGTGTATTGAAATTTATCGACGAGTTGCCTAGAACGAATAAAACGGAAATTGATATTGAAAGGGATCTTGTATCCGTTGTACCTGCCATACAGGATTACGTCGACGACAATTACGAGCCTCACTATTACAAGGAACAAGAGACACCGACGAATACCGAAAATCCGATCGACGAGAAGATCGAGAAGGACGTTAAGGTGACGAGTATCGACGAAAAGTTATCGAAGAACGTGGATCGGATTAATACGGATGATATTAAAATGGAGAAGGAAGAATCGAAGGGAGATGATAAGGAGGATACCTTGGAGTTTGAAAAAGTCATTGAAAATAATTTACAAAGATCGTCGACTATCAAACCGATTTCAAAGACCACGATAGAACCGTTAACGTTGTCAACGTTGATATCGTCGACTATGTCATCGACCACGTTATCAGTGACGTCTTTACCATCGACTATTTCATCGACCACATCGTCGGCAACATCTTTACCACCGGCAACAACTTTATTAACAACAACAACGACAACGACGATACCAACAATGACTGTACCAACGATGACCGTACCGACAACGACTGTATCAACTACAACTCTACCAACAACCACGACTACTCGTTCCGTACCAAATCTGTTCAAACCTTTTTCCCTTAGAAAAAATTACAATTACATTCCTCCGACTACAACGCCGAATCCGGTGATAATAAAATCTAGACTACCTCTGTTCAATCCAAAACCAGCGAAACCGCCAAAATCGTATAACGAGTTAGTACCAAAGCCGGTCATTAGGAAAATCACTCTGCCAACTCGAAGACCACCACCCGCTGCTATGGTTACGAGCACTATGAAACAGAACGAGGAATCGAGTGACGTTGAAAGTACAACGACGACGACGACGACGACGACGAGATACTTGGAAAATTTAAACGTAAGACAAATCATCGTCTCGTCGTCCACCGATAGCACGGATTCCCAATCCTTGAATTCGAATATTGAAAATTTCACATCTTATCCGACATCATCAAAATCATCGTCGACGTTACCCACGATTCCTACGGATATTACTGACTCTTCCAACGTCGACGCAGGTAACGTTGTTTCGGATACCACGGAAACGAGTACAATCATGAAGGATGTAACGAACGGCGACATCGTCGATCCGTCGACCGTACCAACGATCGTTCCTACTGTAATAACGGATAGAGAGGAATACGGGGACGAGAAGAAGAGGCTTAAGGAAACGACGGATATTACAACCTCTCCGACTACCGTTTATTATCGTAACGACGGTTTAACGATCGTTACGACGACCGATACCGTAAATATCGATGATCGTCCTTCGATCTCAACGCCAAGTTCGAACGTAGTTGAAAATCTAAATCTGAATAAAAAAGTTCCGTCGCCGGACGTTGTAACGACTAGGCGATTGAAGGACGACAAGTCGTCCTTCCCCATTTCGAAAATATACGGTAGCTTCAATTGTCTCGACAGAGAAATGTATAGATTTTACGGCGACATCAGGGATTGCCGTTTATTCCATTACTGTTCACCCGGTTTTACATCGAGGCAAGTATTAGATTTTCGCTTTGTTTGCGAGGAGGGTACTATGTTCGACGAGGAGAGTCAAAGTTGTCGGCACGACGTTAAAAGTACCAACTGCCCCAATAGACTGTGGTAAATAAGAGAACACTTTCTTTTTTGTTTTCTCGATTAAAAATCTACGTCCCGTCCAACCCCGCCTTCCCCATCTCCCAATCGTATTTATCGATGCGCTATTGATTTTAATAATTCGTGAATCCTAGGACTCCTTAATAAATATATTTATAATTTTAATTTAAATAAGTAAGAGATCCCTAGAAGGAGAGGACGATCCTTCTTCTAAGCATTGCCATAAACATTGAGTAAATGCTCACTGGATTCACACTTATTAAAATTAATGCGATTTCTCTGATATGACGGCGTTTATAAATTATACGATAGTTTCTTATATATATATATATATATATATATATATATATATATATATATATATATATACATATATATATAAAAGAAAAAGAAAACAATTTCAAAGCAAGAAGAGCGATGTAACATCGTTAATGAGATTTTTTTTTTACCTGACCTTGATCAGGAAAAATATTCATGAGATTTTAGATTAAATGACTGAAGGATATCATAGGTTCCTATGTTGCATAGGCAATGGTTCGTGAAAGGATGTAAAATTGTTTATATTTGATATTTATGAATAATGCGAGTCATGTGATAACATAATTGCCTTATTAAAGAATACTATTGTCTTCTCTCTCTCTCTCTCTCTCTCTCTCTCTCTCTCTCTCTCTCTCTTTTCTTTTTTCTTTTTTCTTTCTTTTTTTTCTTCTTTTTTTTTTTTTTTTAATTGACCATAAAGATAAATTAGAATACCGACTGCAACGCGCAGTTACAATCGCAAGTTTTGTTTTTATTTTTTTTTTTTTTTTATATATCTTGGGGGAAAAGTTTATTTATTAGATTTAATTGTCCATAAACTTTTTGCGTTTGGATTCATTGTACATACTAATTTCTTGGAATTAATAATGAATTTTTTTTTTCTTTTTTTTTTTTTTTTGAAAATGCTATTACCATAAGCATGCAAACATAATTATGTCACGTGTCATACACGAATCGTTTGCAATGTCGATAATATTCGTGAATAAAGATTTTGTTCCAAAATAAATATCTACCTGTTTATATGTATATGTTACGTTACGTATGCATGCGTGTGTGCGTGTGTGTGTGAATGCTTCATATATTTAACGTAAATGGATGATCCTGCGATCAGTTATGTTTGTGTGTATTGCACGTGAGTATTTACACATATACACACACTCAAGGAAACTGCACTGATGTGTCACTGCGCCATCTAGTTTTTGAGATACATAGTTGAAGTCGTAGGCAGGTGTTTTTTTTTTTCTCTTCCTTTTTATCTCTTCTTTCTTTCTTTCTTTCTTTTAATTCTTATATATAAAAAAAAAAGATCGTGTGGCCTGCTTGGACAGTAGATTTATATATTCGATACGTAGATAATACCAATAATGATTGGCAATGATATGAAATTGATAAAATTAAAACGAATAGATATCTGTATATGTTACTGTAAGTAATCTTTTCATTTCATCAAAGAACAATCCTCTTAATCAGAAGCAACGGGTTCATAACTGCGATTTATATATTGAGCAATAACTTTCAATTATTATTATTATTATTATTAATTGATTAATTGGACCCACTTTCTGTGTATGATTCATAATAGCAAACCGGTTTACAACTAACGTATTCATTTTTAAGTTTCAGTTACATGATGCTGTCAAATATTGTTATTTCCCATTATGTTTGTATATAAATTGTCTGACATAGAACCAACCAGATGGATTGACACTAACATTGACTGAAAGGTTATTATTCCATTTAATTCATACAGTATACCTGACTATATGTACTTTTATTGTGACAGTTAACAGTGACCTTGTTTGAATATATTGTAGATAGAAAATTTTATTTTTTCTTCTTTTTGCAGCCATATAATAATTTCGTTGTTACCCACCATGTCCCTCTATCCGTTGCAACGAAGATCCACATTTCTAATTGGATTTGGAATTGGCTTTTTTCTGGCAACATTATTTTACTTCGTTGGAAGTTTCGTCAATGAGAGTAATATTTATAACGAGAAAAAGTGGCAATATCAACGTTATTCTGATGATTTGTCTATCGTTTGGATGACACCTATAAATTTGCTCTCTAGAGGTATTAAGTTTCGTAATTGGGTCAAAAGCAATTGGACGAAAGGATTAGAAAATGTATCTTATAACAAGTGGTTTGCAACGTACAATTTGCAAAGGAATGCGATCGATATGGATCGTTATTTATACGAACCGGAATCTGACAATATATCGCGGAAACTTGTAACATTGGAATCGGATTGGTTAAAATCTAAAATATTTATTACTTGTATTGTTTTTGTGGAGAAAGTTAAATTAGCCAGATCGATAAAAGATACTTGGGGTAGTCATTGCAATAGAATATATTTTTTTGGACAACGCATACAGGATTCCCAAATACCGATCATAAATTTTACCATAAAATTTCAATCTTCTTGGCATTTTTTATGTGAAATCATGAATTATATATGGAAAGACGACGAGGTCAAGGAATGGATACTTTTTGTAAAGGATGATATGATGGTGATCTTGGAAAACTTACGTTATATAGTTGCTCCGTTAAACTATGAAGAAAATTATTATTTGGGTCATGCCGTTGTAATGTGGGGTCAACCGTACAATGTTGCTCAGGCAGGTTATGTATTAAGCAAAGGTTCGCTTAGAAAAATGATGGAAATGTTCGACACGTCCCAAAAATGTGCTGCTGGTGGAAAATATTGGAAAAAAGAGGATTATTATCTTGGTAAATAAAATAATTAAAAGTATTATTTCATTAAAAATGAATAGTAATTATAAATATATTTATTTTAATGTTACGTACAGGAAAACATCTATCATCTATGGGTATTCTTCCTATGGATACAAGGGATGAATATTTAAGGGGAACTTTTCATGGTTATGCTTTGAATAATTTATTGTGGGGAATTTCAAAACCTGGTAGTTATTGGACGCATGCTTTATATCCTCCACAAAAAGAATGCTGCTCTTCTATGTCCGTGACATTCAGTGCTACCGAAGCTGATAAAATGTTCACCTTTAATTATTTGTTATACAATTTAAATGTCTTTACCAAGAAAGGAGTTTTTGGAAATAAACGTGCTCCTACATCCTTCCCAGAAGAAGATGTAAGATTTATTGGATCGATAATTTACTTATTTTTTGTATATATATATATATTTTTTTTCTTTTTATTTTATGATTAAGAATATTTATTCATATGAATCTAGTTATCTGTATGTTTCATTACATTGCATATAGATATTACGACGATATTCTTATTAAATAGATCTTATTTCACTTATTATTAATTACAGGTATGGAAGATTGCATTAAAAGAAGAATTTAATATCACACACTTGAATGAAATTTCTAGTGATGCGTATTACGAAATATGGCACTCAAAATATTCCGAACCCGAGCAATTGATTTTAAAAAATTATCGAAATAATACAAATGTATTAACTTCTATTTTAACAGCTTATGAATCTAGAAGTCAGACATCCGATAAAATATCATTAAAATAAGAAGTAGGAAAAGGCTAGGTTTGTATCTTGTTATTTTCTATGTGAAAATAGAAAAGAGAGATTATATATATTTTTTCTAACAACATATTTAAACGAGTTTTCATAAGAATAATAACTGTTATTGTATTAATTTATAAATTTAAGTGCTATTTTATAATATTGTCCTAAAAAATGCGTTAATATGTTATATAGTATTATTCAATACAACGACAAATAATAATAATAATAATAATAATATAATAATAATAATAATAATAATAATAATAATAATAATAAAAAAATATTTAATAAATATTTGTTACTTTTAGAATTCATTCCATGTATTTTATATCGCATTTTTATCATTCCAAAGAAAACATTTTAAATATATATGTTTAATTGAAAGCAGTCACTCTACCAATATCAAGAGTGATAATTCGAGTGTTACTATATTAGGAGTTAAATGGTCGTAATTATTTGATAAGAATATCCGTTGTGGTATTTCAGTATTGTCTTATCTATGTAATTAGTGACCCTAATGATTTACATAAATATGAAGAACTATAGTGTAAGAGAGAGATAGAGATAGAGTGAGAGGGAGGGAGAGAGAGAGAGGGAAAGAATGAGAGAGATGGATAAACATGGTTTATATTTTTAAATTATAAAATAATCTAAAGCAATACAACTATAATAATAATATTAGAGATAATAATAGTTCATAAATCAAATAAAGCAATACTACTTTACTAATGTCTGTTCTTTTTTCTCTTGATAGGATTGCATAAGGATGAAAATAGCGATTATATATATAACAATTATGTATTTATTCTTTATTCTACTTTCCTGACATAATTTTTAATCTTTTGATTTGTCAGGATGTAAGCAATGGTCATGAATGGTGGTCTCTTATCAGTTATCCGTTTCCTTTTAGAGGTAGGTATATAAAGGAAGGGAAGTATTGTCATAGTTATTAAAAAAGTTTACTTACTACTTACCGTTGTACACCGTTTTTGCATAATTTTAATTAATTTTCATCTACATAATGAATATAAAATTTTGATTATTTTTATTGAAATGTTGTTGCGGAATTTAATATTACTTTCTATAGCAGTAGTAACTGCTACAAGTATATCAATACAAGAAGATAGAGCTATAAGATCCTTTCAAAATAACAAGTCAGTATCTCTATTAAAATGAAAATCCTTTTTGTTATTATTATTTTCTCTTTGGATTTATAACTCATTCACATTGTTTATAAATTTTTACATAATGATAATTGAATATAATATTCGAATAAAATTTATTTATTTAGAAATGTATATAATAAAAATGACAAAACTAAGAAAGTTGAAAGAAAGGTAGTATATGCTGGTGGTTGCATCGAAAGCCCAGATCCGCCAGTTAATGGGAGAATAAGATGCTCTATAGACAGGTACGTTTTTTAAAATAGCAAATGTATATATTGTATCTATCATACGAGAATGTAATAAACAAATATGAAGTTATTTATATTATTCTTTGTAGCGGATGTATTGCCAGTTGTGAATATGATTATATCTTTCCAAATGGAGTAGATCATCTGGCTATAATATGTCATGATGCAAACTGGAATGTTGTTGGTACAGAATGGAGTACAATACCACATTGCGAACGTATGTTTCTTTTCTTTTTCCTTTTCAATATCTCATTGGTTTCTTTTTTTTCTATAAAATTTATATTTTATATAGACAATGAAAATGTAATACTCACAATATTTTTTATATATGTATATGTAGATATATATATTTTTTTTTTTTATTTCAGCAATATGTATGCCTAATTGTCAAAATAATGGAATTTGCATTGCACCGCATCAATGTAACTGTCCTGAAAATTTTTCTGGTCCACAATGCCAATTTGAAAATAAACCGTGTTTGGATTTTACACCGCTTATTCTTAATTCTCATAAACGTTGTAATTCTAAGTAGGTGACGTGTAAATAATTTATTTGTATTAATTCGTTAAAAAGAAAATATTTATCTATAAATTTTACTTATAGATTTTGCACTATATCTTGTATGGAAAATTTCGTATATCCAGACGGGTCGGCGGTTGCTAATCTGGTTTGTAATAATGGTAACTGGGTACCAACTAGGACAGATTGGGTATCAATTCCAAATTGCATACGTAAGTTTTTCAAAAGATTGTATTATTTGTTACGCACATACTTACTTTAAATACTTTCTATATGTTTAATATAAAGATATTTATATTTATGTTTTAATTTAATTTTACAGCCGTTTGTAATCCACCGTGTCAAAACGGTGGTAATTGTCTGCCAACGAATGTATGTCTATGTCCACAAGAATTCAGAGGACCTCAATGTCAATACTGTAAGAATATTTTATATTTCTAGAAAATTTTAATAATGCTATTATGAAAATTAAACGCTAATTCCACAAATATACAATATGCAATTTGTAATATTTTATATCAATTATATATATATATATATTTTTTTTTTTTTTTTATAGCACAGGATGTCTGTAGTAGTACAAAATTGAACTTCAATGGTGGTATTTATTGCATTAGCTCAGAGAGTGTAAATTTTTGTACATTAAATTGTCCACTTGGGCAAGATTTTGAATTTTTACCAGCATCTGGTTACACGTGTAACTATGATACAGGAATTTTTTTACCGCAGCCAATTCCTCAATGCAAAGACGATAATAATATAAATATCTTCACTGTCCACGAGTCTAATCGTACATGGTCCATTAACAGTAGTTTCATATCCACCATGAAAAATAACATCATTGACTTTCCAATATCTAGAGGTGATCAAATGATAAAGGTAAATATATTTTAATATTTTGTTAGAAAAAAATAGCTTAGAAATAAACCAACATATATTCATGTATATATATATATATATATATATATATTTTTTTTTTCTCTTAGGATGTATATAAATCTAATGAAGATAATAACTACGTCTTTATCGAAGCCAAACGACCAGAACCAAAGACCTGTTTCACTTGGGGCGGTGCGCATTATAAAACTTTTGACGATCAGATATTTACTTTCGAAGATAATTGCGGTCACATTATGTTGCAAGAGACGAGCAATGCCGTTTTAACGATAACCGTAAGAAATAGTCCAGGGTGTAGGAAGGAAGTTCGTTGCTACAGAATCATTGAAATTTTCGTTGGTGGAAAGGAATACACTCTTTCGCGGAATGAATGGGATATACCAGAGTTTCGTAGCATTAAAAAATCCTATCCCATACCAGTCCGTTTGCCGGGTTTACGTGTCGAGATGTCGGCACACTTCATCATCGTTCATTTAGACTCGCTAGAAGTCAAATTGAAGTGGGACGGAGCACTATTGTTGCAGATAGATGCCTCTGAAACCATGTGGAATAGAACGGCAGGTTTGTGCGGAAGAATGAATGGCGATGCCAAAGACGATTTAATAGACAAAACTGGAAATCATCCGACTAATATCGAAGTACTTGCAAATAGTTGGCTATCTGAAGATATTGGCGGTGAGTTTGGATATCGTCGATCATCAAAATGCATATTAAATATATATGTATATATATATATATAAATTATTTTTCTAGAAGCATGTAATGAATATCCAAAAATAGAGCATTCTTTCACAACGGAAATTGAACGGGAAGCCGATGAATTTTGTACGAGATTATTGTCGGACAATAAATTTCGAAGTTGTTCGACCACATTGAAGATTTCGGATATGAAATTAGCTTGCACCTGGGACTATTGTAATTGTAACGATTTAGATAAAAGGATGTGCGCCTGCGATACAATGAACGTTTATGTGAGACAATGTGCGCACAAAGGTATCGTACCTTTGACCGGCTGGAGAAATAAAGATCTTTGTCGTAAGTAATCATTGTAATTAGGATAAATCTATAATATATTCGTATTTTGCAAAATTATTAAAAATATATTCGAATTCAGATTTATTATTCTATACATATATATATATATATATATCGATTATTGTTAATAAATAAATATATATATATTTTATTGTATTAAAATATTTATTTATATAGCCATGAGATGCACAAAAGGACGTGTATACAAGGCATGTGGACCGATTGCACAACCTTCTTGCGGCTTAGATACGGATCCTAATGTAAACGATGCTGATTGCGAGGAAGGTTGTTTCTGTCCTGATGGTTTTTTGATGCACGAGGACAAGTGTATACCGCGAGAGGAATGCCCTTGCAGATTAAGAAATAAATTGTTTCAGCCAGGAGAGAGCGTGGCCAAGGATTGTAACACTTGTACCTGTACATCGGGCAAATGGATTTGCACGCAAATTCAATGCGCCGCTAGATGTGCCATAATAGG
Organism: Dolichovespula sylvestris; assembly: GCA_918808275.2. Taxonomy (NCBI): domain Eukaryota; kingdom Metazoa; phylum Arthropoda; class Insecta; order Hymenoptera; family Vespidae; genus Dolichovespula; species Dolichovespula sylvestris. The sequence continues at coordinate 2,898,880 of OU964983.1, read as the reverse complement.
CGATCCGCATTATACAACCTTCGATGGTAAACATTACGATTTCATGGGCAAATGCAAATACTATCTGTTGAAGGGTGACGATTATAGCATCGAAAGTGAAAATGTTCCGTGCTCCGGTGCGATATCAGAGGTCAGTGTGATGATCTTTTTATGTGAATGCATATCGCACATGTTTCGATTGTGAGATTTATATATATTATTTATTATTTATTTATTATTTATTATTTATTATTTATTTATATATATATATATTTTTTTTTTCCTTCAGTATCTAGGATTCGTTACGACGGATACGCCATCCTGTACAAAGACGGTAACGGTAAAAACGGAAGGAGCTACTGTCAAATTGAAACAAAACAGGCAAATAATAATCAACGGGGAGGACGTTAATAAATTGCCAATTTACGTCGATGGAATAAAAATACAGGCGGCTAGTAGCATATTTCTTGTTGTTCGTATGTCGAATGGCTTGGAAGTTTGGTGGGACGGTATATCGCGCGTTTACATCAACGCACCGGCAGAATTTCATGGTGCTTTGTGACTTCTTTGTTCTTCTTTTATTTTTATTTTTTTTTTTTGGTTTTGTTATTCTTTTTTTTTTCTTCTTCTTCTTCTTTTTTTTCAGTAGAATAATTTTTTAACGTTTTAATCGTTAGGTAAGACGAGAGGACTCTGCGGGACATTTTCTAATAATCAAAAGGATGATTTTATAACGCCAGATGGTGACATTGAAAAGGTAGTAACTCTGTTTGCCAATAAATGGAAAACAAATGAAGAATGTTCAGATGTTCATGATAGCGAACCGATGCATCCTTGCGACTTGAATCCACAAAAGCGTGCTATCGCGGAAGAGTATTGTTCTAAATTGCATACAGACATATTTTCTGGTAATTCTATTCTGTCTTTTCTATCTCTCTCTCTTTTTTTTTTGTTATTTCTGTTTATTTTGATTCATGAAAAAATAATATTTATAAGTGCACGAACATGATAATGATAATGATAATGATAATGATAATGATAATGATAATGACAATTAAATTTGATTTTAGATTGTCACTGGTATGTCGAACCTGAAGTATTTTACAAAGATTGTTTATATGATATGTGTGCATGTACAACTGATATTAAGGCATGTTTCTGTCCTATGCTATCGGCATATGCAAAGGAATGCGCGGCAGCGGGAATAAAATTATTATGGCGTCAGGAAATTAAAGAATGTAGCATTCATTGCTCCGGTGGTCAGGAGTATCAAATTTGTGGAAGTAGTTGTAAAAGGTACTTATATATATACATATATATATATATATACAGGGTGTCTCAGCTAAAGGATGCCGCCTAAATATTTTCTTTGTTCTTTTTTTTTTTTTTTTTTATATGATGCGACAAACTTTTACGGCATACTTCGAATGGTTTAAAAGGTGGTACGTTGTGAAAAGAAAAAAAAATTTTTTTTTTAAATCATTTTTTATGAACCTTATTAAGATCATCGGTATTTTTTACCATATAAGGATGTATTTTTTTTATATTGTACCTCGTAGCGGCCTCCTTATATATATATATATATATATATATATATATATGGATTATATGGATTATAATGAATCGAAAGTGAAGTAAAAATATATTTGAGATATAAAACAAATGTTACTTTTTAGATCGTGCGGCGACATATCTTTCAATCCAGATTGCAAAGAGGAATGCGTCGAAGGTTGTAATTGCCCCGAGGGTCAAACATTAGATATTATGGGTGAATGTATCCCGATTGGTCAATGTCCTTGTGTTCATTCAAATATTGAATTTAAACCTGGTAATCGAGAATTACGGCCTGGACGAAAAGGACAGGATTTATGTATTTGTACAGGTATATTAATTAATTAATTACATACACACACACACACACGCGCGCGCGCGACTACAATAAATAAATATATATAACAATCGTATAGGATGTATTTTCATAAATATAAACATTATTTTTTCTACAGGTGGTAAATGGAATTGCAGACTCGCTACGTCGGAAGAGATTAAAAAATATCAATCATTCAATGATACGTCAGTCAGTTGTCCCGCGACAAAGAATTTAGTTTTAACGGATTGCGAACCGGTACAGTCGAAAACGTGTCACAATATGCATATACCGATTACGGAAAGTAGCGTCGCTTGTACGCCAGGGTGTATCTGTAAATCCGGTTACGTTTTGGACGTAATCAATGGCGATTGCATCAAGGAAGAGGAATGCCCTTGTCATCACGGTGGAAAAAGTTACAAGGATGGATCGATTATACAAAGCGATTGTAATACCTGTAAATGTACAAGCGGCAAATGGGATTGCACGGATAGAATATGCGCAGGTATGATTAATTCAAAATGTTTGATATCTCATTTTCATTCGAGTCAGCGTTGATTTTAAATTTGGTTCAAAATTGTGTAAGATAAATTTTTCTATTTTCTTTCTTTTTTTTTTTTTTTTTTTTTTTTTTCCATCAGGCGTTTGTTCCGCATGGGGTGATTCTCATTACGAAACGTTCGACGGGAAATTGTTCAATTTCCAAGGTGTGTGCGATTATACCTTGGCGAAGGGTATTTTGAGCAAAGAAGAATCGTTCTATATTTCCACACAAAATGTTCCATGTGGAACAACCGGTGTATCCTGTTCAAAATCCGTAACACTTAAAGTTGGACATGGCGTTAATCAAGAGTTAATAACATTGACAAGAGGCAAAGGGTTGCCTAAAGGGATCTTCAAAAGGATCGCTGTTAGGACGATAGGTTTATTCGTGTTCCTCGATGTTCCAGATTTAGGTTTGGTATTACAATGGGACAAAGGTAAATATAAATATATATATATATATATATATTTTTTTTCATTATCACGTTTAATATAATTTGTAAAAAATTTTAATTCCAAATTGTTTTATTAATCTCAGGCACTAGGGTTTACATCAGATTAGATCCAAAATGGAAAGGCCATACGATAGGTCTTTGCGGTGATTACAACGACAATAGCAAGGATGATTTTAAAACGCCGTCCGGTGGGATATCCGAAGTTTCGTCGACCTTGTTCGGGGACTCATGGAAGATCAATGATTTTTGTCCCGAGCCTAAAGATATTAAAGATCCCTGCGAACAACATCCGGAACGTAAAATATGGGCCATCGAAAAATGTAATATATTGAAGTCCGATCTATTCAAGCCTTGTCACTCCGAGGTCGATATTGAATTTTATGTACATAATTGTATCTTCGATACGTGCGGTTGCGATACAGGTAATTCTATTTTTTTTTTTTCATATTAATTATTACAATTAATTATATTTGAATTAAAAAAAAAAAAATCAGAAACGTAAATAATAATAATAATAATAATAATAATAATAATTTTATAATTCAGGAGGCGATTGCGAATGCCTTTGCACGTCATTAGCGGCTTATGCTCAGCAATGTAACGCGAAAGGTGTTCCCATAAAATGGCGCTCCCAAGATCTTTGTCCTATGCAGTGCGACGAAGAGTGCAGTACATATTCACCGTGCATATCCACGTGTCCCCATGAAACTTGCGACAATCTTTTGACCATTAAGGATAATTTACATTTGTGCTCGCAAGACGCTTGCATCGAGGGTTGTTCATTTAAAGCGTGCGCCGATGATCACGTCTACAAAGATTCTAATTATACGGAATGCGTGCCCAGATCGACGTGTAAGCCGATATGCGCAGAAATTAATGGGGTATGTGGTTCTTTGTTAATCGATATTTTTTTTTGTTTATTTTTTGGTCTCAATTTCAATATTATTTAATTATTATATATTTATTATTATATCATTATATAATTATTAATTATAATAATTTTTTTCGTCTCAGTTCCAATTTTGTCTCAATTTTTTACAATGAAAATATTTTTTCAAGACCGTCTTCTTGGAAGGCGAGGAAGTTAGCAGCGACAATTGTCAAACCTGTTTCTGCAGTCGTGGTAAAGTAATATGTCAAGGCGGACCGTGTACAACGACCACCCCGACATTACCGACTATTCCCATGGAAGAGCCACAAAAGTGTATCGAGGGTTGGTCGGCTTGGATAAATAAGGATAAGAACGTTGAAGTCGATGACATAGAGGAATTACCAAATTGGATGGATTTGGTATGAAATAAATATGATTATTATTTACATTTATATACGGGTTTTTCAACTAAAGGAGGCCGCCTATAACATATATAATATTATACTATTATATATATATATATATATATATATATATATATATATATATAAACTATCCATATCATGTATATACACTTATATATATAAACTATATATAACATACGTCTTTTTAAACCATTAAAAATATTATAAAAAACAAAGAAAATATTTAGGCGGCCTCTTTTAGCTGAAACACCCTATATATATATATATATTTAAATCTAAAAACTCGTTAAGTATCGTCAAGTACCGTTAACATACGTGATATATAAAATAAGGCATCGATCGAGGGTTCGGCCGTTTGTACGAAGGAACGAATGATCGATATAAAATGCCGATCCGTGATGGATCATTTGAATCCGAAAGAAACTGGTTTAGACGTCGAATGTAGCTTGGAACGTGGCCTTTATTGTAAATCGCAACCAGACCTTCCATGTATAGATTTTGAAATAAGCGTTTTGTGCCGGTGTCCATCGAAAATAACGGAAACCTCGATTCGAGTTCCAAGTAAGTAGTGAGTGATATCGTAATCGTTATTGTACAAGCCCCAAATTTTCAAATTCTTACAAAACTACGTATAATTTGTAGCCACTACCGAAGTACCATCGACACAACCACCGGGAGAGAACGTAACGTGCGAATTAGCAAATTCATACAAAGCACATCCAACGGATTGTCATATTTTTTATCACTGCGTACCCACGATCGATCGAAGCGTATGGATCGGGAAAACGTGCGGCCCTGACATGTTTTACAATCCGAAATTTGAAACGTGCGATTGGCCGGCTAACGTAAAACTCGTGAGACCTGAATGTACCCTCGAACGAACGACCACGAGCGAAGAAACCGAACGGACAAGCAACGTCACTACGTCTTACGAGAATAAATTAACCACGATCTACGAGAGAAACGTTACCGCCGAAAGTATGATCGATAATAGTCATAATAATAATAATAATAATAACAATAATAATAATAATAATAATGATTCAACTAAGTTCGCGCACGATTTTTACTTTTACATCCCTCGATCGTCGACGTTCGTATAAATCATCGTATAATCTATTATCTCGTTCGACAGGATTCTGCGAAATCGGTGAGGTTTGGAACGATTGTACCCTCAAATGTAGCCAAACTTGCGAATATTATCGTTATTCGTTATCGGAGCGAGGTCTTTGCAAGGGGGATACCGATTGCATTCCGGGTAAATGAAGAAATTTTCATTGCCATTCAATTAATTTCGTTCAGAAACTTAATTATTTATACTTTGTTCGTATTACTTTGGTCGAGCGTATCGTCGTAATATCATTACGTATCTCTTCGTAAACAGGATGCGCGTCTTTGGAAAGGATTGCGTGTCCTTCGAACAAATATTGGAAGGATTACGATACCTGCGTCGATCAAAACGATTGCACGTGCAAATCTAACGACGGACGGAGCATCAAATCGGGTACCGTCGTTAAGGAAAACGAATGCGAGACGTGCCAGTGCATCAATAATTATTATACTTGCGATAGAAACTTATGCACTAACGTTACTCGTCAAATCGAAGGAACTCAGCCAACGTTAGTGTTAAACTCGATTATACTTATATCGAACGTTGATAATACATTAATAATAATAATAATAATAGTAATAATATATAATCTATTTTTTATAGCACGCTCACGTACGATCACGGAACGGAGTCGTCGTCGTCGTCAACAACTTTAACGACCGAAGAAGAACATATAATTATTTTATCCAGTACAGTAACCCCACCCGAACATTGCGACAGTGGCAAATACATACCGCTCCTTCAACGATTTTCGCCTAATCAAATTTCCCTTTACGCCAGTACCAGCAAAGGCATAGAATTTCAACCGGAAAATGCATTATTTGATAGGCAACAAACGTCGACGGAGTCCGTGAAAAGTTGGCAACCAGAATTTGCCGACAAAGATCAATGGTTCGTCGATATAACAATCGTTTATTTTGAAAGTGGTGCAGGTCCATTTTTTGTTGTTTCGAGAAAATTAAAGATCGGCGAATCATTCGCTACGCAATTTCAATAATTGGCCAATTTTAAATCGAACAAAGCATTGGCATTTTTTAAGATATTAAATACTAACTAATTATAAGCAAAAAGTTTACACTAAATTAAGCATAAGTCACGTCATATCTCATTTTTTTTTTTTTTAAAGGACTTACACCACTTTCAAAATAAACGGTTCATATATATATATATATATATATATATATATATATATATATATATTTTTTTTTTTTCTCGAGTATTCTTCAAAAGTATTTCTTTGATTAACCTTTAAAATCTAATATACATATATATACATATATATACATTTTTAGGCTTGCCATAGAATTTCAACATCCTCTACTAATTGACGGTATAATTATGAAAGGTACACCGATAGACGACAAATACGTAACGAGTTATCGAATTCTGTTCTCCGACGACGGTCTTATCTTCTCGTACGTAATGGATACGAATAATAAACTACCCCGTATATTTAGAGGACCGGTCGACGGGATCGACCCGGTCGAACAGAAATTTTATCGACCGATCGAGGCAAGGATCATTCGTATATATCCCTTGACCTGGCACAATGGCATTGCCGTTAAAGTCGAATTAATTGGTTGCAAGGATATTAAGATTGAAGAAGATACTACTACCACGACCGAACGATCAACGACTATGGAGGTACATCTCGGATCGAAATATACCGAGAAAGTTATTAAACCGGGTAAGACGTAGGGTTTTTTTTATCAATCGTCCTTGCTTCCCTCAAACCTCTATCCCTTCAGCACCGTTTTAATCATATTACTCGCGAGAAAGATTTAATTTAAAAAATCGCGTAACAGTGTGCAACGATACCATGGGATTGGACGATGGATTATTGTCGGACTCTCAAATCTCGGCATCCTCGTCGTTCGATGATCTCTTGCCGAATTTGAGATTGTCCGGGCCGGGTATGTGGAGGCCAAGATTGGACAATTTCAATCAATACGTTCAATTCGACTTTTTGGAACCGCGCAACGTAACGGGTATCTCGACGAAGGGTAACGACGACTCGTGGACGACCGTTTACAAAGTTTTTTACAGCATCGATGGTCGTCGATGGAATCCGATCATCGATGAGAACGACAAGGAGATAGAATTTTTAGGGAATTACGATTCCGAAAACGTTCGAACGAATTTTTTCGAAAGACCCTTGAGAACGAGATTTTTACGAATACAACCGACAAAATGGCACGTGCATATCGGACTGAAGGTCGAAGTACTCGGTTGTTTCTTACCATATCGTAAGTTTCTCTTTTTCTTTTCCTTTTCTTTTTGTTATTATTAACATTATTTTTTTTTTATGTATATATATATATATATATATATACAGATATAAAAAATTAAAAAATTAATTTACATTATAAAAAAAAAATTGAAAACTATTTTTATCGTCAAAGCGAAGTGATCCTTCGAATCGATTCGATCGAATCATTTATTATTTCTTTTTTTTGTTTTTTTTTTTCTTCTTCCTCCTCCTCCTCCTCCTCATCTATAGCCCTAGTGACAACAGAATTGCCCGGGCCGACGGTGCCACATGTATCTCAATGCAATATATGCGACGGTATATCAACGGAGATCAATGTTAATTGCAAATGCGATCGATCCCTATGGTGGAACGGGGAAGCGTGCGTTACCAAGCAAAATTGTCCATGCGTTATTGGTCACATATCGTAAGGATTAAAACAAAATTTAATAACCCTAACACAAGAGCCCTAACACGATGCCTGCGGTGGTCGATCACTTTATTTCATATATATACGTATATAAATATAATTTTTAATCGTATCAGGTATGCCGTTGGATCGATCTATGAATCAGAAGATTGTCAACGATGTTCTTGTACGTTGGGAGGTATACCCTCTTGTATATCGAAAAAATGTGACCCTTGTCCGGAGCCAGATATGCAGGTAGTCGTCACGGAATTGTGCGGTTGCGTTTGCAAACCCTGCCCGTACGGTGAAAGATACTGTCCGACCAGTAACGTTTGCTTGAACGAAACGTTATGGTGCAACGGTGTGCAGGATTGTCCAGACGACGAGAGGAATTGTCCGAATATCGAGACGTCGTCCATCGGATATTTCGATTCGACGATTAAACGTACTACCGCTTCAATCACTACCGCGAGCACCACCGTCCCTGGTAAATCTATCATCGATTTATTTATTTCCCGATTTCTACGTGAGATCGATGGTTTCGCGATTGATCAATAGCGCGCGTACTCGAGACAAATGATATTTAAAAAAAATATATATATATATATATATATATGTGTGTGTGTGTGTGTATATATATAAATATACGTATATATTTAGTCCCTCCGAGCCGATGCGAAGATCCAAAATGTCCACCCGGGTACAAAGTAGTTGTACGTGACAGATGGAATTTACATTATACGTCTAAAGTTATCACCAGTAGCAGTACCTACGAAGAGATTCGTCACACTAGTAAAACGAAAAGTAATTATAGTAATGGTCGTACGAAAGGTAAACAACGAAAACCTACGAAACAGTTAGTAAAGAAGAAAAGTGAAAGGTAAATGTAAATTTTTTTTTATATAACACGTGTACGTGTTACGTCAAGTGATTTTTATCCTTTTTCGTTTTTTTCTTTTTTTTTCTTTTTTTTTTTTTTTTTTTTTTTTAGGAAATCATGGACGCGTCATCATACCATCAATTATAATAATTACCAAAGCGGCGATAGTATGATTTGTTCGCAATTTACATGCGTCCCGATAAATCCACCGTTCTTGATCAATGAAACAGAACCCGAACCGTGCCCTAAAGAAGCGTGTCCACCGAATTATTCGATAAAATATGAGAAGATGAGTATGTACACGACCGAAAAATGTCGGAAGTATACGTGCGAGCCACCGGTACCGTTGGAAGCCATTTGCAACGTCACAGGGAGAACCTTCAATACGTTCGACGATTTAGAGTACAAATATGACGTGTGCAATCACATTTTGGCAAGAGAAATGTATGAGAATAAATGGTACATAACGCGTAAGTGTATAATATTTTAATATATAATATCTGTATCGCGTTTTGATTCGATTTCTCTCTAATTTTATATATTATATTTCTTTTCTTTTTATTTTCTTTTTTTTTTTTTTTTTTGGTTTCAGTGGAAAAAGATTGCGACAAATACGGTGTCCAATGTTCGAGAAATTTAGTAATATACATTGACGATGAGACGATAGTATTGTATCCGGACATGCGCATGGACATTAATTATTATACCTTTACGGCGAATCAGGTCGGATATATCGGTGAAAAATTTAAATTGTTCAAAGTGTCGCGCGTTGGTGACACCATATATCTTGTTTGCAAGCATTACGGATTTTGGGTTATGTGGAATGCGGATACCAACGTTAGGATCGGTATAAATAAAAAATTGCATAGCCTTGTCGATGGGCTTTGCGGTTACTTCGATGATTATAAATTAAATGACAAACAAATGCCAGACGGGATCCAAGCCAAAAGTACGATCGAATTTGGAAATAGTTGGATAATGGAAGGCGCGTCTCAATGTGAATCGCAAGTATGTATCGACGATCAATTTTCTAATCCTATTTCTTATTATGTTTAAAAAAAAAATATATATATATATATATATATATATTAAAATTAATATCCTACTCTCTCCACCTCCCTCCCTTCGTATACAAAGGAATCGTCGTAATTTTATATTTTATTATTTATTTATTTATTTATTTTTTTGTTTCACGTTACTTTACAGGTATGTCCACGCGACATTCAATCAAAGGGATGGGAAATTTGTAATACGATAAGGGACAGACCTTTGGCCGTTTGTTCCGGCGTGGTAGATATCGAAAAGTTCCTTTCGAGATGTTTGGAGACCGCCTGCACCTGCTTGCACGGAAATACCACGTACGACGATTGTCGTTGCCGGACATTGACTACTTTCGTAACGGAATGTCAGGCGAACGATCGAAATATCGATTTGTCAACTTGGAGAAGTATCTACGATTGTCCCGACAATTGTTTATCACCGTACGTGCATAGAGATTGTTTCCGGTAAGAATTGCTCGCACAATATAATAATATATTAAATATATATTATTTAATAATATGTTTATAAATATATTTCACGCATTACTGCGATATTTATAATGACCTCTTAATTTATAAGTACGTGATTTTTTACTAATTATTTTTTTTATTAAAAAAAAAAAAAAAAAAAAAAAAAAAAAACAATAAAAAATAAAAATAGGAACAAATGCGAACGAAGTTGCGACGATTTGCAAGAACCCGATCCCTGTCCCGTCATGGAAGGTGTGTGCTTCTCGGGTTGTTTCTGTCCCGAGGGTACGGTACGCAACGGTAACGATTGCGTTCTTACAACCGAATGTCGTGACTGTATTTGCGAGGGATTTGGAAATTCGAAGTTCATTAGTTTTGATAGAAACAATTTCACGTTCCAAGGGAATTGTACGTACATTTTGTCGCGGGACATCGTCGATCAAAAAACGAATTCGCGATATAAAAATCATACGTATCAGGTAATACGGATGTTTTGTATATTCCTTTTTTTTATATAATTAAATATTATTAAAATAATTAATATATATATATATATATATATATATATATATATATTTATTTAGGTTTTGGTTTCCAATGCTATTTGCGACACTGGTATTTGTACGAAGGCCATTATCGTTTTGTACGAATCGCATGTTATTCAAATCGAACGAACGCCCGTTACAAAGATGGTAAGCATTTGTAATTTATCCGATATTATTTAATTTATCCGAAATTAAAATTATCGCGATTGTCGCGTTGCTCGTTGTTAATTATTCGTTTTTCTTATTTTTTTTTTTTTTTTTTTTTTATTTCTTTTTCTTTAATAGTTCGAAGTACATATAGACGACGTGAAGTTGAACGAGGGATTGCCGTACAAAACGCATTGGCTGAAATTGGAGGAAACGCACGGGAGGAAGGACGTGAAATTATTAATACCGGCCGTTCAATTGGAAATTATCGTCGTTCAATCTAATTTTGCCTTTACGATTAGAACGGCCTCGCGTATATTCGCCGACGCGCTCGAGGGTTTGTGCGGAAATTGTAACGGCTACGTTGATGACGATTTGAAGCAACCTGATGGATCGGTACGTAGTATAATTTAATATATATATATAAATATAATAAAATTAATTGTAAAAAAATAGAATAAATTTCGATCCACCGTTCGTCGACCTTATTTATTTTTTTTTTTTTTTAAGATAACGAACGACGTCGAACAATTTGGAAAGAGTTGGTTGGCCGACGGTTTTAATTCGGACAATTGCATTACCGTGGAGGAATCAATATGCGATTCGATGATCACGAAGGACGATCCGTGCAATCAAATTTTAAATACGATATTTGCCCAATGCCACGAACTCGTCGATCCGTATCCGTACTTGGCCATGTGTCAGGATACCTTGTGCATAGGTGGAGATTATTGTACACATTTGGCAGCGTACGCCAGGAAATGTACAAAGGAGGCGGGTTTGTGTATCGATTGGAGGACCGATCGCATATGCCCTTACACCTGTCCACCCTGTATGTATTTTATTATTTTCTTTTTTTCTTTCTTCATCTTATATAACGTAATTAGAACCGAGATTAAAATCAAGGTGTACGATTATACAGGGTGTTTCAGCTAAAGGAGGCCATCCATAATATACATAACATTATACTATTATATATATATATATATATATATATATATATATATATATATATATAAATTATTCATACATAGCTCTTTTTAAACCATTCAAAGTATGTCATAAAAGTTTGTAGCATTATAAAAAACAAGGAAAATATTTAGGCGACCTCCTTTAACTGAAACACCCTCCATAACTCTTATTTATTTAATTGATTAATTTAATTAATTAATTTGTTTGGTAGATTTGAAATATAAAGCGTGCGGCTCGGGTTGCATCGAAACTTGCGACGATATCAAGGAAGTAAACGAGGAAAAGTGTCGTTCGCAGTTAGGCGAAGTAGAAGAAGGATGCTTTTGTCCTGACAATTATGTTCTTCGCAACGACACATGCGTAAACAGGGAAAAATGTTCGGTGTGCGACGAATACGGCCACGTAGAAGGGGATACCTGGTATTCGGACAAATGTACCACGTGCAGTTGTAGTAAAAATCGTGTTAATTGTCAGACGATCGAATGCTCGACCTTGGATACCATTTGCGACGAGAATATGACGCCCACGCTTGTCCTCGGTACGGAAACCGAATGTTGCCCAAAATATTCCTGTGGTAAGTGTACCCAAATTATTATTATTATTATTGTTATTTTTGTTTTTGAATAATCGCCTCGTAATTTCTTCTTTCTTTTTTTTTCATTCGTTCCACGACATTAGTTGCAGTAACGGAGTCTCCATTATGCGAAGATACACTGCAACCGGATTGTGGATACGGACAGATCAAGAAATTGCATACCGATACTAAAGGATGTAAAAAATTCGTATGTGGTATGTAAAACACACACACCCACAAATATATATTTATGTACAGGAGGGTGTTTCAGTCGAAGTAGGTCGTTACAAGGTACAATATAAAAGAATACACGCTTATGGGGTAAACAATATCGATGACCTTAAAGAAATTCATAAAGAATGACCTCTAAAAAAAATATTTTCTTTTTTTTTTTTCATCATACCATAGAATATATTTAGGCGACCTTCTTTAACCGAGACACCCTGTATATGTGTGTGCATATCGTCGAATTTAATTGCGTTCGATACTGATAAAGGATTAAATTTTGTTGACAGAATGTTTACCACCGGAAGAATGTCCTACATTATCTAATTACGTTGACATAGAAGTCGAAGTGTCGAAAGAACCGGGCATGATGAGAGTAATGAATACAAGTGGTTGTTGTCCAAAACTCGATGAGGTTTGCGATCAACGATTATGCCCTCCGACTCCAGTTTGTCCCGAATATTATACGCTGAATAAAAATCTTTTAACGAGCGCGTGTTGTCCGGATTATGTGTGCAGTGAGTATAAACAGCAATCATACACACTTCGTATTTTTACGTTGACTCCTTACGGGGGCACGGGATTTCGTACAAAAGTACGAATAAAGCCGAAATTTTATTCCGTTTTAAAATTAAACGAGATCGGTATATTTTTTTTTATCAACGAAGGAATCGCGTGATATAAAAAAAAAAAAAAACAAACAAAAGAAATAATAATAATAATTTGAATTGAATTTGTCGTTATAGGGTGGGACTGAAATGGTCCCACCGTGGTGCTATGGGTTCACGAATGATGGACTTTCGAGGTGGGTTTAAAAATGTTCCACCCTGTTAATTACATTACCAAAAAAGGTTGGACATTTTTAATCCCAAACGTAACCCAAAAAGATTGTTAAAGTATATAAGTGATAATACGCGACGAATATATACTTGAGAAATTAATGTCGATTACAGATCCACCAAATGATATTTGTCTTTACAATACGACGACGAATACGGGAAATATATCTGGATCGCGATACGTAGTGCCGAAAGAAATTGGGGAAGAATGGAAAGAAAGTAATTGTCGTACGTGCGTATGCGAGGATAATGATTCCGGCCCCGTTATAAGGTGTACGACGACGAAGTGTCCCGATATTAAAAATCATCCGGACATAAGCGATTTCGTAATGGAGGAAGTTTTGTTGAACGATGACTGTTGTCCGAGCTTGAAACGTGTCGCATGCAAGGAAGGGGATCAAATTTATGACGTAAAATTATTGTTATTTTTTTAATCGATTCCTTTTTTTTTTTTTTTTTTTTTAACGATTTTCGTCGCATCTAAAACAATTAATATGGCAAATTAGATTTTCGCTCTTCGATCGACATAAATTGTGTATATTATAATGTGTTTAATTAATTTCGATTAAAAAAAAAAAAAAAAAAAAAAAAAATTAAACAGGTTGGCGAAACGTGGAAACCTGACGATGACGATGCTTGCGTCACGAAAGAGTGTAGAGAAATAGCAGGCGTCGTACAGAAGCAAATCGTGATAAAAGAATGCAATATTTCTTGCGATTATGGTTACGAGTATCGGGGATCCGAGGACAGGAGCGATTATTGTTGCGGAGAGTGTGTACCAATCGGTTGTGTCGTAAACGATGAAATCAAGGATATTGGCGAACGATGGTACTCCAATGACAGTTGTATCACTTACTCTTGTCAATCCGTGAACGGAAGCGTAAGTGAATCTTTTGTTTTCTTTTTTTTTTTTTCGTAATTTTTTAATCGCATCGAGAAAAAAAAACAAACAAACGAACGTAAAGAATCGCAAAGGCAACGTTTATCGTGGATTCTTTTTTTTTTTTTTCTTTTTTATCGATACGTTTACTAACGTAAATATTGGAATTTGATGTGATACCTTTTAGATGTACATAAATTCAGTAACCGAGCAATGTCCACCGGTCGATCCATTGGACGAACAAGAATTCGTGATCGAGATATATTCTGTTTCAAACAAATGTTGTCCGGATATCGTTAAAACGGCTTGCCGTCATAACGGCGATATATATAAACCTGGCGAGAAGTGGAAACATTCGAACGATAATTGTGTCACCGAAATATGCGTACTCGGAACAATCGATGGGCTTACGAAAAAGCAAGAGATCGAAACTTGTTCCGAAGAGTGTCCTGTGGTAAGGGATTATATTATTTTTGTTATCATAAAAAAAAAATAAAAAATGAAAATAAAAAGAAATAATACGAACGAACGATAAATTCGTATTTCGTATTTTACGTTGTTGTATCTTTAACGATAGGGTTGGAATTATCAAGCACCGAAGGGAGACAAGTGTTGCGGCGATTGTAAACAGACGTATTGCGTTCACGAAAATGTTCTTTACGAACCAGGCGCCACGTGGTCATTATCCAATGACAATTGTACGACATACACGTGTATGCAAAAAGATGATCAGGTATTACGAATGTTAACATATTTTCTATGATCCTATTAATGTATATTTATTATATTATACGTATGTACCGTCGTAAACGTTGCATAAAACGTTTCTTCGAATGATTATAGTTTATGGTGAGTATGAGTTCCGTGGATTGTCCTAAAATTACGGACTGTCCCAAGGAATCACTATACTACGAAGGTTGTTGCGAACGTTGCAATTTAACAGTTCTCAATCAAGAAGGTAAGGTATAATTATGGAAATTATTATTGCAAATTGACGTAATTCGGAAATTTTTTTCATTGTAACAAATTCCCAGTAGGTACCTGTGATATTAAAAAAATGAATTTGAACGATACCATCGGTATGCTTATCAAGAAAAACGGTGTATTAGGAATTTGTAAAAATTTAGAGCCCATTGAAGGAATTACGAACTGCGTTGGTACTTGTCACTCTAGAACATATTTTGACGAAGGTAAATTAAATAAATTTTAAATATTCCAAGGACGTATTACATTCATTAATAAATTTGATATATATATATATATATATATATATATATTTTTTTTTTATTTATTTATTACAGGGACATGGGCTCAATCTAGTGATTGCAATTGTTGTCAGCCAAAGGAATATCGTGATTTTATTGTAGAGCTTACTTGTGAAAATGGAGCAAAGATTTCAAAGGAGGTAACTCTACCAATTTCGTGCTCCTGCGATACGTGTGGATCAATAAAATAGCTTACGATTTAAGGTAATTCAATACATTTATGTAATATATTTCTAATGCGAATAATAAAGCAAATAAATAACATAATTATGATGCATTATATATGCATATGTGTATATATATATATATATACATTATTTATTATTCCGCACAAACTCGTCGATCGTTATGTTACGCGTGAATGACTAATTGTAACA
Source organism: Dolichovespula sylvestris (assembly GCA_918808275.2). Taxonomy (NCBI): domain Eukaryota; kingdom Metazoa; phylum Arthropoda; class Insecta; order Hymenoptera; family Vespidae; genus Dolichovespula; species Dolichovespula sylvestris. Next base: position 2,882,757 of record OU964983.1, on the reverse strand, counting down.
CCTACGCAGGTTTATACCATCTAATTTCATAGCAGTGGCACAGTGTTTTCATCCATTGCGTTTGTAGTAGTTCATATTTTGTCTTAACCCATCGTCGAATTCACTTACCTATCGAGGGAAAGATTTCGAACGGAGTTTATCTTCGGTCGGTAAAATTCGTTTCAATCGCTACAGATAACTGTTTTATCGCCCGAGCGATTTCACTCTTTCTTTTCACACTGGTCGATAATTTACCGACCGACAACGATATAGTATAGATTTATTCCGTACGTGGCGCTTTTTTCCCAACCCCCTCCCTCATCTTCGCAAGTTGTTATCGAGATATTACATATATATTTTATTTTAAAGAACAGAAAAAAGATCACATTCAAATTAAAACACATCGCTGTAGTAAGTAAGTAATAACGTTACAATTTTTCTTTTCCCATTGTCGATTGCGATTAATTTTCATTTATATATTCTTACGTCTTCTGACTTTTCGATCGATCGTTCAGTCATGCGTTTAATATTATCGATTAAATCAACAATGTACAAAGAATGTAATACGAGTTGTGAGATCTCAAGAAAAATATCACGTTTTTTTCTTCTTTATAGCTTTCAAAGAGGATCTTATCGAATTGATCCTTTGCAATGTTATTCAGTTTAATCTCGACCTTAGTACAAGTATCAGTTTCGATCGTTCATTCATTCATTCATTTTCACACGCTTCAAACGATCAACATTAACGACATACTTGTTACCGTAATCGTAAAGATTCTTTTTTCTTTTTTTTTTTTCATCGTTCGTAATAAAAAACGCATTGTCAAAATAGTCTCGGATATCGGATACAGTTTAATCTTTGAATCTTGTATAACTTACTTTTTAGAATCTAAGAAAGCAAACCCCTCCCCGTTCCCCCCAGTGAAATAGGGAGCGACGTCCATTACATTGCCTTTTCGTTTCGATTGGAGAGACAGTTTTTTGCTGAAACATCGGCTGGCTGATCCGGCATTTTCCAGGCCGGTTGCTTTATCGTTCGCCCTGATCCCTCTGTTCGTACCGCGGTGTTACAAGTTCCTGCAATCGATGTTTTCATCCCATCTTCCTTACCCAGCTCCGCCCACGCCCTTTCTCTTCGTTTTCTCCTTCTTCAAGGAGACACACACACACACACACACACACACACATATATGTATCTCACTCACACTCTCTCCGTCTTTAAATCCATCTCTCTATATCCTATACATACTCTCTTTCACTCTCACTACCATTCACTACTTACTATCACTACTACTACTACTACTACTACACAACTACTACAACTTCGTGTACTTCATCTCATTCTTTTCTCTCTTTATTCCTTTATTTCTATTTCTATTTCTATTTCTCTCCATTTCTCTTCCACTTCAGTCACATTATCCTCAATATATTTATCCTTCTTATGCTACCTACCTCTACGTAGCTTCATGTCGACCTTTCGAAATAACCGCTCCCATTTGTCTCACCCCCTCCCTCCCCCCTCCATTCCCGTGTACATATACGTATATATGCGTACATAAACACGCATAGGACACACGCGTAGGTATAAACGGCTTGATGCGACTTACCGTACGGTTTTTTTTTCTTCTTCTTCTTCTCTCCACCCCCACCCCCACCCCCGTAAAAACGTAGCAGAAAGCTCGATTTGATGCCGCTCTTTCGAAGAGGGTCGTCGTCGATTCTCGATATATAGAGCATTGGGATTCCAAACGACCGGAGAGATCGTTCGAGGACCAAACTCTGTCCTTCCGTTGTTCGGTGATCCCGCGAGAAGAAGAGGGCGAATAAAAGTCCACCTTTAAGCGATACTAACGCGAGTCCCTCTTTTAACGCGAGTCCCTCTTTTAACGCTAGTCCCTCTTTTAACGCTAGTCCCTTTTACGGACTTTTTGCGGCCGCGATACCGAACGAGCGTTAACCCTTTTCTCTCTCTCTCTCTCTTTCTTTCTTACTTTCTTTTTTTTTATTTCCCTTTTTCTCCCTTTCTGTCTTCAGGAACTCTTCACTTCGTTATTCATCTTCTTCTTCTTCTTCTTCTTTGTCCTCTTTTTCTTTTTCGAATCATCTTCACTTCTATTCCTTTCCCAATGGAATTGTGAACGTTACACGGAGCAATTCGTCGGGAAAAACGAATCTGTTTGTTCGTACGTTTATTATCTTTCTGTCGCATAATTAATCTCATTGAAAATTGAACGAGGATTTAGATTGTTCGTTTGGATCAAGTCGAATAGTTCATTTATACATCGATATTCGCTAATGGAAGTTTATACCCAACGATTACGAATACTTTATTATTTTTTATTCGATCTTGTTATTTCCATTGTTTAAACGAAACGTCTTTTCTTTTCTCTTTTCTTTTTCTTTCTTTTATATATATATATATATATATATATATATATATATATATATTCATCGTGCCAACAAAAATGGTAGAATCGATCGGTTTATTTTCTCGAGCTTTCGTCGATAGTCGATGTCACTCAAAGAAAATATTTTTTATTCATTTTCGTTCGATCCAAAAAAGAAAGAAAAAGAAACAAAAAGATCACTCGATATCCCCTTTCCCTAAAGTCGTGCGTTTCTCATCGTCGATATTATTTATCACGAGCCTACGGTGATCCGTGTTGTATTGTAGGTAATCGAACGAAATAAGATGAGAGAGAGAGAGAGAGAGAGAGAGAGAGAGAGAGAGAGAGAGAGAGAGAGAGAGAGAGAAAGAGAGAGAGAGAAAATAAACGAACAAACAAATAAAATTAAAGGAAAAAGAAACGTACATCTTTCTCATAAAATATATATATATATATATATATATATATATATATATATATTTATAAAAGAATGATTTTAGAAACCTGCAAAGAGAAAACCATCGATGGTCGACGCTCGAGATAATCGATATATATATATATATATATATATATATATATATATATATATTAGAGTTCGATATGTACGATGCATTATCGATTCTTTAACGCGTTAAAAACCAGAGTTTTTTTTCTTTTTTTTTTTTTTCTTTTTAACATCGGCCAATTCCCTCGGGCATTGGATTTTGTTTCCGCCGGGACGGACGCGGGATTCGACGTCGAACGGAGATACAAGTCGGAGACACGCGATCTGATATTCAATATCCCCCCAAGCTTTCTCCCATGGGAGTATTTGGCTTCGAGTCGGCGTACGTTTTCTATCCACTTTCCGCAAGTTTCGAATCTCTCCTTTTTTTCTCTTCTCTCTCTCTCTCTCTCTCTCTCTTTCTCCTCGCAAGACGGATGACAGAGATCCGAGAATAAAAGGAAAAGAAAAACGATGGGGAAAGATATTTCGATTGTTACTTTTGATTTACGCTGAGGTATTTCAGATTATCTCGAACGACGATATCCGTTTTATTCGTCTTTTCTTATCATCACTTGGTTCGTACCGAATCGATTAGTTTTTTTTTACGTTTAGAAATATTTTTTCGTCTTTCTTTTCTTCTCTCTCTCTCTCTCTCTCTCTCTTTCTCTCTTTCTCTCTCTCTCTCTCTCTCTCTCTCTTTTATTTTTATCTTTTTATAACGACAAACGTAGAAGTAAAACGTTCGTGTATATTTGTATCTTGACAAATGATTACATATTATTATTTGATTATCGATTGAATAATTTCTACGTGCTACGCACATTTGGTTTTACGATTTGTAACCAAAAAATTAGCCCTTCGATAGTCTCGAAAGAGATTGCAATCGAGTTTCGATACGATCCTAAAAGAATAAAAATTTCTATCACCTGGCATTTAAGATACAAACACGACTCGATTAAAAATCGAACACGAGGCAACGGTTACGCGTCGATACTTATCAATTGAATATTAAAATGATATCATCAAGAGAAATAATTGCCGACAAAAAGTGATAGGTATTACGCTTAACGATACTCGAAACGCTTTTACGTTCTTTCTTTCTTTTTCTTCTCCTTCTTTTTTTTTTTTTTTTCGTACATAAAATAAATCGAGAGAACGACAGGGCGACGATAATGATCTTAGTACTACCATCAACTCCCGTGGTTTATGTTTTACGATATACAGGGTGTGTCTTAGCTAAAGGAGAGCCTCCATATATATATATATATATACATATACAAAAAAAAAATACACGCTTATAGGTTAAAAAATACCGATGACCTTAACAAAATTCATAAAAAATGACTTAATGACCGAAAGAACAAATTTTCGCAACGTACCTCCTTTTAAACCATCCAAAGTATGCTATAAAAGTTTGTCGCATAATAAAAAACAAAGAAAAGATTTGGGCGATCCCATTTAGCCGAGACACCCTGTATAATATTCGTACTACCTCTTTACGATCGATCGATCGATCGATCGATCGATCTGTAGGTCCATCATCATTTTGAAAAGGGATTGATGGATACCGCACGATGTTTTGATAATCGACGACGCGTGACGTTTGGTCACTTATAACAACGTCGCCGTTATACTCGTATATATCGTTCGATACATTTTTCTTCTCCTCCATGCTCCTTCAAGATTTATTCCCCTCCTTTCCCACGTCATTTTCCCACCCACCCCCTCCTCTCACATCCCTTTTTCGAAAATAGTTTATTGTTCCATGGTAACACTACGCGCCCGCGCTCACACACACACACACACACACACACACAAACCAATCGAAATCCATTCGTCGTATTTCATCGTACGTAGGAAGAAAAGTCGAGGAGATCTTTAACGGAAACCAGACTGAGTGGCGCAATTCCGTAAGATATGTCCCCCATCAACCGGAAGTCGCCGAATAGAGAAAGAAGGAGAAAATTTGAAAGAGAAAGAGAGAGAGAGAGAGAGAGAGAGAGAATATAAATTGAATCAGGATAGCGTTGCACTCGTCCCAAAACGTTCAAAACCGACTTCGCACGCCCTTTAAATCGTCGACGCGAGACCGTGACGTAAGTCCCTTCGACCACCCTCCCTTACCCCCTCTCCACCCCTTGTCAACCTCTTTCCTCTTCTCTCTCTCTCTCTCTTTCTTTCGCTGTCTCTCTTTCTCTCTCTCACATCCCTTTTCGATTCTGGTTTTACTGCAAAGCCGGACAACCATTACAGAACGGAAAATGCCAATAACTTGTGGCGCGACGGGCCACTTAAATTTCTCCCTCACGATTTTCCACTCTTACTTCTATTTCACGTAGTTTTCCTAGGATATATAACTACGGCGGTATAGTTTTACTCTACTATCGTAAATCTTATTTATCAAATCCGTTCCTTCCTCTTCCACTTCCTCTTCCTCCCCTTCCTCCTCTTCTTCCTTCTTCTTTCTTCGGGGTTTTTTTTTTGTTCTTTTTTTTTTTTTTTTTTTTTTCCCTTTCGAGTCGGACGCCTGGACTTGGCTCTCTTCTTTTTATTTTTTATTTTTTATTATTACCATTATTCAATCGAGTTCTATCAAAAATTACGTTTTTCTTTTTCTTTTTTTCTTTCCTTTTACATTACGCGAAAATCGCGGGCATGTTGTTACGTAATTGTAAATCTTTTTGTTTTTTTTCTTGTTTCGTGAAATCGTTTTCCCTTCCTCGTTTTAGGTGTCACGATCGTGCAAGTTATTCCGTCGTATTCTATATTTTATTCGGCTTCGTTCGAAGAATATCATTGAACTTATTTTTATCGGATCGTTTCTTTCTCCTCTTCCTCCTTTGACATTAATTTTGGTACAGACTCGTAATGATTATTTAACAATTGCGCTTAAAAATATAATTTATCTATTATGAGGAATTAAATTATATATATATATATATTTTTTTTTTTTTAACGCTTCAACGTACCAACGAATTCATCGAAAATTCTAATTTCAATCATTGAGACATTTATCTTCAATTACTCGGATTCGTACGAATCTTAAAATGTGTCGTGCGAAAGTTTCGAGGGTCTCGTCGTTAAAAAAAAAAAAAAAAGTAAATAAATAAATAAATAAAAAAAGAAAAAATATCGTCGGGACAAAAGACGACGTTAACAAGTCGATTTTTTTCCTTTTTGTTTTTTTTTTTTTTTTTTTTTTTTTTTTTTTTAAATCGAGAGCGTATTACTCACGTGGTGGCAGTTCGGGCGAGACCTAAGAGATTAGAATTAATATTACGCGAGAATGTGGATACGTTATACGCGTAAATACGTCAGAGATAGGTCAAAGTCGGATCCAACTTTATCGGTCAGGGACACAGACACAGGGTCGGGGGTTTATAATGGTTAAAAGCCAGGATCACATTGGAATATTCTCTCATCGTGGTCGTGACCGGGCTGTGGCTAGCCTGTATCGGTTTAGATACACGGCGCTTAGATACGCCTTGGGTTTTGGTTTAGGACCCTTCGCCCCGCGCGCGCGCGAGCGCGAAGGCGATACGTCAACGTCATAATGGGGGTGAGGGTGGTGGTGGAGTACCATAAATCCGACTCGCACGCGCCTAAACCGAACCGAACCCATGGACGACCGCACGTGGACTTAGAGACGTGGGTTTGTGACTCTATATTACGATCAATTCCGCATTTTCGTCTTCCTATGTCCTCAATTTTTACATTATATATTGATATATATATATATATATATATATATATATATATCGTACAAGATATATGTAAATATTTATTTTCATTAATTTATCGTATCAATTGATCTTTTGTCATATTTATCAAATTATCGTATACATCAGATCATTCGATCTTTTTATTATTTTATTTATATATATTGATATATTTGATATATATATATATATATATATATATATATATATATTCTTTTTATTGTATATATTATTTATATGTATATATAATATATATATTTTTTTACTGTATTTTATTCATATGTATATCTAATATACATATATATATAATATATAAAATTTGCTAGAAACATATAAGATATATATACACATACATCTATATATATATATATGTTTTTAAATTGTAGAAATACAAGCCTAGTTTGTGATACTGCGAACCTAACTACCAATCTAATCATAAGGAAATATAATAATTCATTAATTTTAAATAACTCTACGAAAACTTTTGATTCACGCTGAGTGTATATATATATATATATATATATATATATATATATATGAAATTATAATATTTCAATATATCGTATATTACATTTCAATGTGAATACATGAATACTACTAACTCTACAAATTATACCACGTTGCATCGGACGTATAGTATGCGCGTGCGTACATATTCAAAAAAAAAAAAAAAAGAAAAAAAGAAAGAAAAAGAAAACAAAACAAAACGAAACAAGCAAAAGAAAAAGAAAGAATTATAATTATCTAATACTCCGCCGGTCCCGCACCTCTCTACTCCCCCGTCGTTAGAAATTCGAGATAAGCTTAACGATCTGCTATAATCATGGGGGTCAAGCTTGTTACGGCGTTTCATTTTGAAATCGGCAACGGTGGTCCAATGGTGGTACGAATGGCGTGTCGTTCACGGGGAGAGGGACGGGGGGAGGAGGGAAGAGCGTAAGTGGTGGCAGTAACCTGAAAGTTATCGCACGGCCAACAGGGTCGTAACGAGCACGGCACGTAGAATGCAGGTTACCGGTCGTAGGAAGGGACGACGGCATTCTGCCACGTTGTTATAGCCACCGGGCTTATTTACAACGCTACGTACATCGCCCGGCCACCGTGTACATCGATCGTTGACACGATCGGGTTCAACACGATGACACTTCTTTTCTTTTCCTTTTATTTATTTATTTATTTATTTATTTATTTATTTATTTATTTTCCTCCCTCTATCCCGGCCACCCTCCCGTCTCCAACCACCCTTGTAAACTTCGTGGTACGAACGACGCGTTTGTAAACTCTTCTTTTCTATTTCCCTTTCTCTTTTCTTTTCTTTTCTTTTTCAATATTTATATAATATATGTATATATATATATGGGCCGTTTATTTTGAACGTGGTGCAAGTCCATTTTCTTTTGTTTCGATAAAATTGTACGTTAAAAGATTTGACAATGAAAAAATATAGTTTAATTATGTGAAGTCTGAGAATGTTTGTACTAATTTATCGATATGCAATTTGATCATATAAATTTCTTTTAGGCGAATTTAAATATAATAATATATGTATATATATATATATATTTACAGGCTGCAAATGGACTTACACCACTTTCAAAATAAACGGTCTCTATATATATTTATATATATTTATATATCTTTTTTATATTATATTATATATATATATAAATATATATAACATATAATATAATATAATATATTCTATGTATATAAGAGAATAAAAAGAAAAAAAAAAAAAGAAAAGAAAGAACGTAGCGAATACTTTCTAAAACAATTCCGTTGGATTAGAGAATAAAATTTGTCCGTTGAAATGCGTAGGTACGTACGTGGTCGAAAGTTAGAATGGGTTACGCGAAAGACGGGGAGAAACGTGAAACACATAAGTTTTTATGGTTGTCCAGATCAAAACCATTCTGTTAATAGTCTAGACCATTCGAGAGTTAAAGAAAGATAGAGATAGAGATAGAGACAGAAAGAGAGAGAGAGAGAGAGAGAGAGAGAGAGAGAGAGTGAGGACTCTCTTAGAATCGATCTTAACGTTCCTTCCTTCTTTCTAGATTATTTTCTTCGAATAAAATATGGTCGATAGGAACAGAAATGTGTTTTTTATGGTGCTCGATAGGCACCTTACGTTTCCCTCTCCTTTCATTCCCCCACCTCCATCCTTCCCCTACCCTTCTTCCTCCTCTCTTTCCTCCTCTCTCTCTCTCTCTCTCTCTCTCTCTCTCTCTCTCTCTCCTTTCTGTTGTTCTTCTTTCTAAGTTGGTTGAAAATGATTCCAGGTGTGCGCTTCGTTCGCTCGTTAAAATCCATTCTTACTTTTCTCAAGAAAAGGGCAGGGGGCGGGGGAGGGGGTGGGAGAAACGTTTATTCTTGTTCTCTAAGTAAATAACGACGTCGTAAAACTGTTTCATTTTAACTTGTTCATATTTCCTTATTTGAAAATCTTGTTGGAGTGTACGTAACATCGGACGTTATCCCCTTCATTAACCTTTTCTTTTTATATGTATGTATATTTTTTGTTTTATTTTATTTTTTTTTTGTTTTTACGTTCACGACATTTCTGTCCAACTACTACCTTCGAATTTCTTCCGTCGAAATTTGTTCTTTTTTCTTCCTGTTTTTTTGTTTTTTTCTTTTCTTTGTTTTTTTTTTTTTTCGTCAATGCGGTCATATAATGAATTGTGTATATAACTATATAACTGTAATGAATCAATTATAGGGTTACGATAAATTTTTATTGTCAATTAAGTTGTTAAGAGAATATTGAAAATTTTACCCTTAGTTAATATATATTTATCATAATTGTCAATTAAATAGTCAATACTATTACTTGAGTCAATAGGACTCCTCTAAAAAATATTTATTACATATCAAGTGGTCGATATTATTCTTTCTTTTTTTTTTTCTTGTTGGTTAATAGGCCTATAATCAATGGTTATTAATAATTAATTAATCAATCAATGCTATATCTTTTTCGTCAATAAGCCCATAATAAATAATTACTATTAATTAAATACTCAAAACGTCACGTATTTATCCAATAGTTCTACGATATAATATAATATTTCAAATGAAAAATTAATTAAAGACGCGATCATTTTTGTTTTTCTATTAAATGACACGATTGCAAACACGCGATACCAGACTTCTTCGTCGTCGTCATAAAATTATTTGCTTTAATTATGATCGTTTCAATTGAATATTAATTAAAATCATTGTTATTTTAATTTTTCTATTAAATGATATGATCGTAAAGACGTGATTCCAGATTTCTACGTCTTCGTCATTCATCATCATCATCATCATTATTATTTATTTATTTTTATTTATTTGTTAATTAATTTTATTCATTTCATTCTTTTTTTTTGTTCCTTTCATAAGAACATTTTTGTATCATCGTACGACGATGTCGTACGAATTGCTAAGCCGCCTGACAGATGCATAGAATTTTTCTTCGTCTCTTCTTGAAGGTACTACTCCTGCCGTAGTTCGTAACGCGCCATGATTTCCCAAGAGTCACAGGGTTACCCGTATATTTTCATACGAATGCGTGGTAAACGCCTATCCCCCTGTCATATACCGATGTAACATAGGCGACCAAGCGCTAAAGTTAAATGTCATTAGGTATTCATTTTTGCAAACCCGTCGCAAGATCACGTAATACTTGCACCGTCGGTTCATTTTCATACGAATGTTCATTGCTCGGAGGATCTTTCCCTTTTCTCTCTCTCTCTCTCTCTCTCTCCTTTTTACTTTTTCCTTTTTTTTTTTTTATCTTTATGTTAAACGGACGAGACGAGATCGTAATTGTTCGTATTCTTGATCGTTAAATAATAATAATAATAATAATAATAATAATAATAATAATAATAATAATCATCATCATCATCGATGATCTTACACAATCTCACCGTTGTTCTATCAAGTTAAAAATATCGCAAATTCTGGATTAAAAGAGAAAAAAACAAAGTGTCAATTTTACACTTAGGCGCAGCAGTAGTAGTAATAGGAGGATCGTAGTAGTAGTAATCGAACCAATCTCTCTGACAGAAGAGAGAAGAGAAAAAATAAAGAGAAAAAGTAAACAATGTTATAAAGTAAGATATGACGAGTAACGATGCGAAACAGGGTTCTCCTCGAGACAATCATCGATTGTCGATAATTGTCGATATCCCGGAAGAAGGAAAGAACGAAAGGAAAGGAAGAAAGAAACAAAAAATTATCAAAAAGGAACAAATCCCGACGATTAATAATAATATACCCTAAGGAGTCGTAGTAGTAATAGTGATGGAGTATTAATGATGGTAGTAGTATAAACGTGTATTACCGATCGGCACGATAAAAACGAATAAAAGAAGAAACAATCGGTTGAACATGGAAAGCTTCGAAAGAATTTCCCGAACGAAAGTCGGGATCGAGAACGGTCGACCGTTTGGGGTAACGTAAAGAAAAGGCAAGTTCGATCGGAAATCAGACGTGGTGTTTAGCTCGCGGTAGGTAAGGATAAGGATAAGGATAAGGGTGAGGGTGAGGTTGAGAGTGAGGGTTAACGGGTGAGGGTGGGGAGAGATGGAGGTTAGAGGTAAGGGTAGAGGAAGAGGAAGAGGTAGGATGAGTAGAAGGAGGAGGAGTAGAAGTAGGAGGATGCTTTTCTCGAAGACGCCGACGTCGACAACGACAACGACGACTACGACGACACTTGCTGGTCGCCAAGGGCAACGTAGCAACAATCCCGTTTAGTGCTGCTGGCGTGTCTGTACGATGCGGTGCGGTGCGGTGCGGTGCGGTGCGGTACGGTACGGTACGGTACGGTGTGGTGCGGTGAGACGAGTTCAGGAACGTGGCGATGCTAGTGGTGGTGGTGGTGGTGGTGGTGGTGGTGGTGGTGGTGGGTGGACGAGGTTTGCGGTGATGGTACGTGGTGGTGGTGGGGAAGGAGAGGAGAGGGGAGTGGGGTGGTTTGGAACGTGGTACCATAAGAGAGTAAGGGAGAAAGAGAGATGGATAGATAGAGAAAGGGTGCCTGTAAAATGGAAGGAAGAGTGAGACGGTGTTATGGAGGAAAGCTGCTAGCCCGGCCAGGATGGTGTTGTGGGGTGTCGAGGGGTTCTCGAAAGGGGTGGTAGAGATGGAAGAAGAGAGAGAGAGAGAGAGAGAGAGAGAGAGAGAGAGAAAGATAGATAGATAGAGAGAGAGGGGAGAAAGAGTTGGCTCTCGTAGATTCGCGCTTGCGTGTGTTGGTCCGTCAAGAAGGAAGGAAGGAGAGAGAGAGAGAGAGAGAGAGAGAGAGAGGAAAGGAGAGGAGAGAAGTAGGGTTGCTAAAAGTTGGAACGAGTGAGAAACGGGGCTTTAGGAGAAGAGGAAGGGTGGGTCTGGGTGGTTGGGTTGGTTGGTTGGTTGGTTGGTTGGTTGGTGATGCATTGCGCGAACTCCCCGCGGCGAGGTCACGTGACTCGTACCCCCGGCCTATCATTGATCGCTCCCCGGAGAAACGTCGGACACACCGTGCCCACCAAGCATTGTACCTTGCACCTTACCGGCTTTCGTAGAACAGCCTCAGGAGAAAGGGCTTAGGGAGGGGTGAGAAGAGTATTGCCGAGAGTGTTGCTCCGGGAAAAGAAACAACCCCTACCGTTACTACTACTACTACTGTTGCTGATGCTGCTACTGCTGCTGCTGCTGCTGCTGCTGATGCTGATGCTGCTGCTGCTGCTGTTGCTGTTACTGTTGCCGCTATTACTACTACTGCGCTATCTACTACTCATGCCACTGTTACTGTTACCGCTACCGACGATCCTCTCGATGTCCTGCCACAGCCACCTTATTTTACCTTAAACCAAACGTGGAAACTGGACTTCCCGACCTTATTGCCTTTGTACGTGTACTTTAAATCGAAACGTATTATGTTTGGGGTGTTTTTTGTTTTTTATTATTTTTTATTTTGCCTTAACCAGGCCTCCCGATGTACGATAGAGATTTATAGATTGATCTTCGTTCTCTTATCAGCGTTTTGAAAGAACGGAGAGATAGAGATGGATGGATGGATGGATAGATAGATAGATAGATGAGAGAGAGAAAAAATCTTGTTCGAATCGAAAGCTTCATTCGATTATTTTACTCTTCTATTAATTTTAAATGTTATTATTTATTCTTACATTCAATTAACGAGTCGATTACTCGTCTAAGTCTCGTTAAGGGTACTAGTGATCGTCGTTCGTTCGGAGAATTCGATTTCTTTTTCGTATCGCTTTTTTTGGTTTCTTTTTTAAATCGATTACGTTCGATTATTTTTTTCTTGTTTTTTTTTTTTTATTATTCTTCTTTCGTCCATCAGTCAAGTACCAGTAAATACGTTTAAAGAAACGAATATTATATTTTATTTTATTACCGCCATCATCATCATCGTTATTATTATTATTATTATTATTATTATTATTATTATTATTATTATTATTAGACACGAAAGAGAGAAATGTACGCAATTTAATCTGCTTTAATTTTATAGCAGTTAACTATTCGATTATGGGTATAATAATCGCTTGCTTTAGAGACACGAATCAAATTGCTTGGTGAATCGTTTATACGGTTGTAGTGGTGGTGGTGGTGGTGGTGGTGGTAGTGATGGTGGTGGGCCGAGGCTAATTAGTAAATGATATTTAACGACGTAATAATACTCTCGCGTGTTAACTTGGCTATATGAAAATGTTAAAGGCCTCCTCTTCCAACGTTTCCCATTCATTTGCCATATAATTATGAAAATTGTGTTTGTTTTACGGCACCTCATGATAGTTAACACGTGTGAATGCCAACGATTTCTCTTTCGCCAGTAGATTTCACTCAAAGATTATACCTACTTTATTGACGCTATCTCGTTGGCGTTCACGTTCAACGGGGAAAGGGAGAGAGAAAGAGAAAGAGAGAGAAAGAAAGAAAGGGAGAAAGAGAGACAGAGTTATATAGAATGAAGAAACAATATCTATTACGTGTGTAAAATGGGTTGAACGAACGTACACAAATGATTCGTGCAAATCGGTGAAAACCTGTGCGTTTGTGTGTGTTAAAAAGGAAAAGAAGATTAATTGCAAACAAGGATATTTTTTTTTTTTTTTTTATTTACGGATACATATATCCGTAAATAAAGAAGAAAAAAGAAAATATTGTGGAACTATTTTACGACTAACGTGTTCGATCATGCGAGAAGAAAACAAAAAATCCGATTTGATCCAATATACATATATCGTTCGATACGGTCGAGTATCGAAATAATAATTTTGATTTTTTCTTTCTTTCTTCTTTTTTCTTTTTCAAATCAATAATCGTAAGAGTAATAAAATAGTCGTACCAGCAGTTCGTCGGATCGATGATTGCCAATGATCTAAACTAAATTTTGTCATTAATTATTTATATTTATATTTTATATTGTTTATTATTTATTATTAATTGTTTATATTTATATTTTGTATTAATATTTTTCTTATATTGTTCTCGTCGTCGTCGTCGTCGTCGTCGTCGTCGTAATAATAATAAAATTAATCGAACGAAAGTTTGAAACGTTTTAGAATTAATTCCGTGATTATCAATTCTTCTTCTTTTTTTACTCTTCTTCTTCTTCCTCTTCTTCTTCCTCTTCTTCTTCTTCTTCTTCTTCTTCTTTTTTGCTTCTATCGCAATCATCAATCGGACAATAGCCGAGAAAAGTTTTACAGCTTGTTGTTATCCGTGTTAAAGAATCCAATATAAATTCTAATGAAATTAATCGAATTTCTTTTCTTCGCGAAGAACGAGAGAGAGAGAGAGAGAGAAAGAGAGAGTAAAAAAAGGAAAGGGAGGGAAGGGAGAAAAGGCAAAAATCGTGCGATCGATCGGTACGAAGGTGATTAAAAAATTGTCCGTCGAATCCGTTAGAGATTGAACGCTAATATGAAAATAATAACGGCCAAGAAGAAAAGGCACGGCTACGTGGAAAAGAGAGAGAGAGAGAGAGAGAGAGAGAGAGAGAGAGAGAAGACCATATCCTGTGGATCCCTTTAGTGATATTCGAACGGGAATTGGAATTTCCTGCGGTTCTTTTGTAATGCAAAAGAAGCGGTTCACGTAGGACGACGGAGAAAATCGTCGGTTTAAGGCAAGCAACGTGCGGTGGTGTCTTTTAGAATTAAGTAGTTACGACGTAGCCTTTCTCTCTCTCTCTCTCTCTCTCTATATATATATATATATATCTCCTTCTATCTCTCTTTCTCTCGCTGTACAAAGGGTGCCAAGGTTGCTGCTAAGGATCGAAGAACCTTCCCGTCGGTTTTCCACGAACCCCTCGCAGCTTGCTTCTTTCCCGCGAAAACTCTCTTTAAACCGGCGCGCTCCCTTTAATTCCCCGTGCCGAGAGTTTATTAAAAGGGTGAACTAGAAGAAATAAAAAGGGGGATGGGTTCCGAGAGGGGGGCCGACGAAAGGGATCGTAAGAGAACGGGAAGAGTTCGAGGCGGTGGATTCAGATGAGGTAGAAGAATGAAGAAGAAGAAGAAGAAGAAGAAAGAAAGAAAAAATAAAAAGACGAAGGCAAAGACGAAGAAGAAGAAGAAGAAGAAGAAGAATGAAAATGGGAGAAGGAAAGAGACAGAGATAAAGGGATTTAATAAATTTTGATTGATAGGATTAACGTGGCCTCGATTCGAACAGAGTTGACACTTTAGGGTATATATATATATATATATATGTATATACTTAGCTTAAAGGTAAATGATATTAAAAGAAATTTCAAGGTCGCTCGTAAAAGATCGTATCATTAATCTTTGTTAAAATTAATAACGTCGACGGGTTATTTCACTGAGATCATACTTTCCTACGTTTATACGATTATTGTGTTACAATGAAAGTGTTGAAGTACGTAATTAATTTATGAAAAAAAAAAAAAAAAATGTTTTTTTCTTTTTTCCCAATATCCGTTCGTTAAACAGAAAAACGCTTGATTAACTTCATCTTGACGTATGATTTAATTCACATTATTATTCACACGTTTGTAAATATATAATTTATTTTTATTTGTTAGAAATGTTCATCGTTTTCGCGAATGATTGCAATTATGATAATTTAATTTTATTCAATTTCATCGTATGTCACAATACTCTTTCTCTCTCTCTCTCTCTCTCTCTCTCTCTATATATATATATATATATATATATATATATATATATATATATATATATTTAATATTATAATATATATATATATTAGTACGTTAGAAATGATGTTACGGAGGGAACAAGTATATAGATATACCCATTTCGTAGTGAATGCAAATGAATTCTGCTTTGGTAATTCCGTAAATTCGTTTATTTGTCAGTATGACTTGACAGACAGAAAGACGAAGGGTAAGTGGTATGGCTGTTAAGAAGAACTCTCTCCCTCACTCTCTCTCTCTCTCTCTCTCTCTCTCTCTCTCTCTCTTTCTCTCACTTTCACACAAACAAACACAATTATATATGAAACGGATACAGTAGAAGAGTAGTAAGTTGTGTAAGAGAGAAGGTAAGAGTGCTGGAGAATAACGAATGAGAGAAAGAGTGAAAGAGAAAGAGAGAGAGAGAGAGAGAGAGAGAGAGAGAGAGAGAGAGAGAGAGAGAGAGAGAGAGAGAGAGAGAGAACAAGAATAATTGAAGATGAGTTTCCTTCGCTCCGAGGAGGATAAAGGTGGTCGTGGGACGAGAGGAAGAGCGTTGCTGGGGGCAAGAGAAGGTTTGAGGAGAGAAAGAGAGAGAGAGAGAGAGAGAGAGAGAGAGAGAGGGAGGTAAGGTTGTTGATGGAGGCAGCACCAGATGTTATCTTCCTCCTTCAGGGGGGTGACGCCATCAACTTTTAGACAATGCGAGGACTTTTCGGCAAAATATCAAACTTTGGTCGCGTCTTGTCGTCGTCAGCCACTCAGCACTTTCTCCGTATCTCCCGTTACCACCCCCCGTCCCCTCGCTCGCACCCCCATCCGTCACCATCCCCTTTTCGCCATCAACATCACCGTTCCGTTCCGTTCCGTTCCGTTCCGTTCCGTTCCTCCCTTCCGATACCCTCTTTCATTCTGTTCCTTCTATCCTCTCTCTCTCTCTCTCTCTTTATATATATATATATATATATATATATATATCTTCTCTTTTACAAATCCTCTTCTTTAAGGACGCTCGACAATTATTATTAGAGTGTAAGTTTTTAAGAAGAAAGATTTTGTTACGATTAATTGTTGGTAATTCTATTTCTCTCTCTCTATCTCTCTGTCTGTCTGTCTGTTTCTCTCTCTCTCTCTCTCTCTCTCTCGTTCAATTAAATTGAAAATACAATTGGATATATATTAAATTATATTTATTGTTTAAATTAAATATTAAATTATTAACGTCAATTAAATATCAAACTTTTAATGTCAATAAAATATTAAATTATTAATGTTAATTAACGTGATCTCGTTGTAACATAGTCGTATTAATGAATAATAAAAATTCATAGTACACACACACACACACACATATATATATATATATATATATATATATATATCGTAATTTTTCTTATAAATATTGGGTAGTCAAGGATGAAATTTGTAGTTCTATTTTTTCTTTTGTTTCATTTGCCACAAATTTCATCCTCGACGAGCCAAAGCGCAAATACTTCGTCATATTTGTCGTCGTGAGAGAAATGAAGGAAATAATCGAAGAAAAAAAAGAAAAATAAAAGAAAATAAAAACAACAAAAAAAATAAAAATAAAAAAAAAAATAAAATAAAAGAAGAAGAAAGAAATAGAAAAATTTATAACCATACCCATCCGTCCACGGATAACACCGGTGTAGAGCCCGGAGGGGAAGGACTATGGCTCGTTCTACGTTCTCTTTTTCGGTCGTCCCGAGGTAGCGAAGTCGAGCGATTATGGCCGTTCGACTCGTGGAAAAGGAATCGAATGATTTGATCTTAGGACCGATAAAAAGGAAGGACGAAGCTAAAGTGGCGGAGAAAGGGCGACGGAGGAGGAGGGAGGGAGGGAGGGAGGGTAAAGCATGGCGACCGACGGTGTTAGGAAGGAGAAAGAAAGACGCGAAGAGAAACAGAGAAGGAAAGAAAGAAAAAGAGAGAGAGAGAGAGAGAGTTTAAGAATAAGAAAGAAAAAGACATGTATTAAGAGTAGGAGGAAGAGTAGTAGGAGGGTGAGAAGAGGACGGAGGGGAACGAGGTACCTCGAGGTAAAAATAAAAATAGAAAACAAAAAAGAAAAGGGGGGAAGGAAGAAGAGAAAGAAGGAAAGACGGATACCGGCGATGTAAGATAGTAAAGGAAGAGAGGGTGTAGAGGGGTAGGTGGGTGTTGGAGGAAGACGGGGTGAGGGGTGAGTGGGTCAAGGGGGTCGAGTATCTATATCGACGCTATCCGGCACTCGTAAATTGAATGAAAAGGAGCGAAATGAGGAGGCACCATCTCGAAGCAGGAGTATAGAAAAGTAGAAGTAGAAGTGGAGGTGGAAAAGGAGAAGGAGGGAGAGGAGGAGGAGAAGGAGAAGGAGAAGGAGAAGAGGAGAGGAGTGAGTGGGTGGGTGAAGGGTGGTATTTTACCTCGTGGAGCTTAAAATAGGGCCCTTAATCAATGTCCCGTTTTCTAACTACAAGCCATGAGATAAACGACCGGAAATGACGGGCCGATAAGAAAATTGCTTACCCAACGTCTCTCGGCTCAAAGTATTTCTCTCTCTCTCTCTCTCTCTCTTTCTTCTGTCGAAAATTGCCTCGATTTTCCAGCATCCGACTTGCTGCAACATATCTCTCCTTTCTGCTCTCTT
This sequence comes from Dolichovespula sylvestris, assembly GCA_918808275.2. Classification (NCBI taxonomy): domain Eukaryota; kingdom Metazoa; phylum Arthropoda; class Insecta; order Hymenoptera; family Vespidae; genus Dolichovespula; species Dolichovespula sylvestris. Next base: position 2,864,375 of record OU964983.1, on the reverse strand, counting down.
TACTTCACTTTAGTTTAATCTTTATTCTTTACTCTTTACTTTACTCAATCCTTATCAAAATTGATGTCTCCTTTCTATTATACTTGCTACAAGATTAGATCCGTTCGTTCGTTCGTTCGTTCGTACGATCGATCGATCGATCGATCGAGCGATCGAGAGAGAGAGAGAGAGAGAGAGAGAGAAGAAGGGGGATGGAGGAACGTCGCTGTTTTGCGTTTTTCGTTCTATCGTAACTTCTTTCGTCTTTCTTCTTCGTCAATTCGACGCCTAGTACGAAGAAGATAAAAAAAAGAAAAAAGAAAAATCGTAAAATAACTGCGATCTGGATACGAGCGAATATATGTGGTTTTGTTACTTTCAAAAAATCGTTCAGGATCTCGTCAAAGGTTATAATATCCGATGATTTTGTTTTTGATACGGTACGTCTGGCTGATTTTGATAAATTATTATATCTGGCTGATTTTCACTTCGATTTCGTCGATTTTCGAAGGGCCACGAATGATCTCGATTAGTTCCAGATAGTATAACGAGTTCGTTTCTTCGTTCGAGGAAACCCAAAACGAAAGGAGAAAGGAGATAGAACGAGGGAAAGAAAAGAAAAGAAACAAAAAAAACAAAAGAAAAAAATCTCCTCGAAGGTTTCCGAATTTTCAGGAGGGGAATCGATTTGAAGTTGAAAAAAAAAAAAAGGAAAGAGAGAAAGAAAGAAATAGAAAAAGAAAAGGAATGGATCGTTTCGTTCGTTCGAAGATTAAAAAGTATTTATTCGCCGTTCGTCGTTAAAAGCTGCTACTCTTTTCGTAAAACGATAAAAGATCTGTTGTTGTTCGTCATTTGCATAAAGGTCTACGAACGTTTCAAAAATTTACGGACAGCTGCTTACGAAGAATCGGAGAAAGATAACGATGCGTTTTCTCGCCAATTATTGACATTTCTCGGGAGTTCTCGTCCCGCTTAAAAGGGGCCGTACTGGGAGGGGCAGGGAGAAGGGAGATATCCAAGTTGATACGTAAGCGAACATATAGTTTCTCTCTTTTTTTTCTTTTTTTTTTTTTTTTCGTTCTTAACGAGCGAGCAACATCATCGATGCAACTACACACACACACACACACACACACACACACACACACGTTGGCGTTTCTTCGTCGACACAGGTGCAGGTGTTTTTATATTAGTCAACTTAACCAAAAAGGTTTGCTGCCATCTCTTTCGTTTTTTTTTTTTTTTTTTTTTTTTTTTTTAATCGACGAACGAATTGTACTTAATGTGATTATATTGTGAAAAGTATAGTGGGCGCGCTTGCTCGTTTGTTTGTTTGTTTGTTTGTTTGCTTGCTTGCTCGCGTTTGGACACACAAATGAGGATAGCAAGCGTGGCGGAGGGTCGGTGGTGGAGGACGGGAGGGAACGCGGGCAAACGTGTATTCTTAACGAGGTATAATAATCTCGAACGTATAAACGCGGCGCAGAGCTATGCTGATATAACGCGTACAACATACATACATAAATACATACATAAATACATACATAAATATAACCCGTACAAACTCCTGTTTTGTACGCGTTTATGAACGTATAGATGTTCAGATCGTATACAACGATGTTTCAACCGTAATATCGCGTAACTCGGCGTGTTAACGTACGCGTAAGGACATGTAAATTGTAATGACTTAACAAGTGGATCCCATTATTTCCTCCCCTCCGCCCTACCCGCTACCACCTCCCATCCTAATACACCCCCCCTTTCTAACTTTACTTTCGTCGTTCTGTACCATATATTAATGATTTCAAATCTTAACTTCGTAACGTACGAAAACGCATACCTCCGCGCATTATTTCTACCATAAAAGTTAATTTCTTCGTCCCTCCCTCCCTCCCTCCTCCTCCTCCTCCTCCTCCTCTTTATTATTATTCTTCTTCTTCTTCTTCTTCTTCTTTTTCATTTTTGCTCCTTTTTTTAATTCTTTCTTTCTTTCTTACTTCAGTCCGAACACCGAGATGATCGTTGAAGATACGAAAAGAACAACTCATTTCTCTCCTTTAAGGACTTAATCGTTCATAAGGATCGGTAGATCAGAAGGATCGTTACACGCGGAGACTTTAAAATTCATTAAAAACAATACACGCCGTTAATTAAAAAGGATAAAATAAATTAGTGATTTGCAATAGTTAACAATCGGCCGTACACCGATTACTACTACTACTACTACTACTACTACTACTACTACTACTACTACTATTTCTTCTTCTTCTTCTTCCATCTTTCTTCTCTTCTTTTTTTTTTTCTTTTTCTTTTTGCTTTGCTTTGCTTTTTAATCAAGAATTTAATCCTACGCGAATCGGTAGAGAACCGTTCGTTCCGCGTGGATATTTTAAAAATTCATTAAAGGAATATTACGAGGTCGGTAATTAAAAAAGGAATAAAGTGAATTTAGTTTCGCGATAATGAATTAATTTACGATTGATAACGATCGGCCCGACAGTGATTCCTCCCATCTTTCATTCTTTTTTCTTTCTTTCTTTTCTTTTCTCTTCTTCTTCTTCTTCTTCTTCTTCTTCTTCTTCTTCTTCTTCTTCTTCTTCTTTATCTTCTGCAAGGATTTAATCACTCGTGAATCGACGGTACGTTGTAGAAAATGTCGCACCGAATGAAAATTACGGGTCGAGGGATGGAAACGGAAGAACCGAAACCGAAAAAAGAAGAAGAAGAAGAAGAAGAAGAAGAAGAAGACAAAAAAAAAAAAAGGAAAAAGAACAAAGAAATCCAAGAAAAAAGACCAGGAAAAAAAAGAAAGGAAGAAAGTTGATAGAAAGAGAAATATAGAAGGATGGGATATACAATTGGTAACAATCGGGCGTTCGATCGAAGTAAAGAGAGAAAAGAAGAAAAAGGAAAGAAAAAACAAAAAAAAAAACAAAAAAAAATAAAAAATAAAAGAAACCCTCCGAGAGTAGAGAAGATTCGTTCGATCGGAGACGAAAGTTTTCAACTGGGAATCGATGCAGGTAAATCCTACTACGTCCCATTCTCTCAAGATTTATACCGCGAGGAATCTTCCCCCTCACCCCACCCCATCTCACTCCCCGCTTTAAAGAAAGAGAAGGGAAAAAAACGGAATGGAAGAAGGAGAGAGAGAGAGAGAGAGACCATCTCGATGTCCTTTCGCGTTGCCGAGAGAAGGTAAACGGTGACGGTAAGGAGGGTGAAGGAGGTGAAGGGAGACGAACGGAGTGAACGATGGTGAGAGGAAGAGAGATAGAAAGAGAGAGAGAGAGAGAGAGAGAGACAGGGGTGAAGGGTTGTCTCACCGTAGGTAGGAATATACACCATGGTCGTAGTATAAAAGGTAAGAGGAAGGACAAATATATCGAAGTATTCTCGAGGAATTGAGCTAAGAGGGAGAGGGAGAGAGAGAGAGAGAGGGAGAGAGAAGGAGTGGAGTGGGATGAGGGATGGAGGAGAAGAAGGAGGAGGAGGAGGAGGACTGGAGGTTGGGTTACTATCGAGGGGGAACCTGGGGATTGGGGAGGAAACTCGCACGCGCGCTTTTACCACGGGGTCACACGAAATATGCTCGTTCCCTCTCCCGACAATTTGATTCCAACGAAGAGATAGCATTGTAAGCCATCTCGCGATTTCTCTTCGGCTAGGTTTGAGTTCGCAAACGCGCGAGAGAGAAAGAGAGAGAGAGAGAGAGAGAGGAGAGGGAGAGGGAGGGAGAGCGTGGCTCGAGAGCCACACTTCTTCACCCTTTCTTCCTTATACGAGTATATACGGTACACATGTACGTATGTATATTTATATGCCGTGGTATTCCTCGATGGTACAATATATGTATATATATATATGTATATTATAATCGATTGACGTTGGATAAAAGAAATTATTTAAAAAGAATTTCTTTAACGTCGGTAGAGATGTTTCTTTTTTGTTCTTCTTCTCTTGTTTCTCTCTTTTTCCTTTTTTTTCCTTTTTTTTTTTTTATTCTTTTCATTTCCTTTTTGTTTTGTAAATTACGTGAAGTATACAAAGTAAGTGAGTTTATATTATACGTGGGTTTATGGAAGGGACTTAGGTTCAATTCGTGAATACTTTTTATCAATGAAATTTTGTTGAAAACGAAAAGAGATTGAACTCTTCGAGCTTACTCTTTCCTTTCGAAATTATTTTATCATCGTACGGTAGTTACTCGTCGGAACCTTTTCTTTTTTTTTTTTTTATGTGTTTCGACTCGCGTCACGCGTACCTATTTATACACATAATTTTCTTTCTATATATATATATGTATATATATATACGTATCTTTTCTATAATATATTTTATTTCAATAAGTTGGTACGTTGGTACGTTGGTACGTTATGATCATGGATGTCTCCTCTACGTATATATGTGTACATGTTTTCTTTCTTATGTGTATATATATATATATACACATATATATGAAGATATAGCATATGTTGCAAACGATTCTCGCGTGAGAGCAGTACATTACTACCAAAGAGGGCTAGTTCACATCGTTTGCCTTCAACCTTCCCACCTATCTACCTACCTACCTACCTACCTACCTACCTACCTACCAACCTACCCACCTATCTACCACCACCTCCTCCTTCCTCTTATTTTACGTCCTTTTTCTTATTTCTCTTTTCTCGGCAGGAGCAGCTTCTTCTTTCGTCCAAAGATCTACGCGACGTCCTCGCATGTTTTAACACGTGTTTCGCGCAAAAATTTCGCCTGACCGATCAAACGATAAGGGACGACCGATCTTCGTTTGTGCAAGCGGTAGCCATTATATACACACACACACACAGATACAGAGATACACATACACACGACATGAATAGTTTGTACTTATACATCCTTACCCAAATATATATATATATATATATATATATACATTATATATTTATAAATGTATGCATGTATGTATGTACGTATGTGTGCATGTATGTATGTACGTATGTGTGCATGTATGTATGTACGTATGTGTGCATGTATGTATGTACGTATGTATGTATAGAGAAAGAAAAGAGTGAGAGAGATATCGGTATATATATATATATATATATATATATATATATATATATATATACATATATACATACATACATACGTTCTCGCGTTTAAGATTTCTTTCTTTCGTATGGCTGCCGTTGTAAATATTCTCTTAGGTGTTTGGTCGTGCAGAATCCTTCCGGACCTTTGAGATTCCAATACTTTAAGCCCTTTGCAAGCTTTCGGGGGAATGCCGTTTGTAGATAGCGATCGAAACCTTACCACTTGAAATGGGACTTGGGGCTGGCCCCCTTTCGATCGGGTTCAAGATCCTCGGACACCTCTTTCCAATTCTCCAAAACTCGAGAATTGATCCTCCTCTTTCTTATTTTATATAAAGTATACATATTGGGTTTGTCGATTTTTGTTTTCTTCCTTTTTTTTGTTTTTGTTTTTCATCGGTACGTATTCGTCGATTCGTTATCTTTGATCAGTAATATATCCGAATACATTTTTATATATGTATCAGGTTTCAGTGTCAAATGATTTTTAAAAACGATACTGAGCTGACGATTTTAATATTATTCATTCCACGGTATTTTTGATAATGTATTTCGATGAAATCTAACCAATTCCCGAGCGATGAAATCTAATCAATTACCGGCCGATGAAATTATCGTATTTATTTTCACGATCATTATCATGTTTCTTCCTCTTTCGTGTTTTATATTGATTATTATATTTAATGGATCGGTCCGTAACATGATCCTACGAGATCATCAGTCGTCAAAGATCATCGTTGAACAACGTCGGCCATTGTCGCGGACATCGTTACTATTATTAGTTAATATTAATGTTGATATAAATCGAAATGATCACGCGTCAAATATTGGATTAACTAAAAGAATAATATTTGGAAATTTTATTAAGTGGGTCACGTGTTATATCGTAATCGTTCAACAGCGTCGATTTTTAATTAGAATCAACTATTATTTATATACATATAAATACGTAATAACGTGTATTAATTTGGTATATGGGGTAATTAACATTAAAATAACGAATTTGGAAACTAGACGTTCTGTACCAAAATCTCGCTCCTGTACAATCGATGATCGTACATATTTCTTCCTTTTTTTTTCCTTCTCTTTCTCTTTCTTTTTATTTTTCTCTCTCTCTCTACTTCCTCTTCTATTATCTCTTCTTTTTTCTCTTTCTTTTATCACATTATCCCTCTCGCCCATGGGGAATCAACAGAGGTTATATGATTTCTCGTCGTGTCCTTCGGTTTGTTCGGTTAAAAAAAGAAAAAAAGAAAAAAAAAGCAAGAAGAAAAAGGAAGAGAGAAAAAAAAATGGATAAAGGGCAGTCTACTTTCAGGGTCTTTGAGAAAGTAAGAGAGAGAGAGAGAGAGAGAGAGAGAGATTGTCTTGTAACAAAGTGCATACACGTGGACTTTGCACTGACAAAAATTATTGCTGGGATTATCCTTCCCACGAATCCGTTCGTTACGGCTAACTATAAGAGGCAGAGAGGGGTAGAGAGGGGGTACAACGTAGATTGGAAGATAACCCCATCGTTACTTATGATTTAAATCGTTTGGCTTCGAGGTCGCGACGAGATGAAAATCTTAATTGGAGTCGAATTCAAAGTTTTCGAACATCGAAAATATTCTTCCTTTTGTGATCCTCGGTATCTCATTTCCATCATCCTTTATTTCTTTATTTCATTATTTACTTCTTTCAATTTTGCAACGCTATCGCGACAAGGAAAACACTTGAAATGTTTATGAATATACTATATTTATTAATTTTTCGTTATCCTCATCTCCTTGCGATTAAACACGAACGCGTTCGTTATTAGCCACATGACTCTTCATTCATTTTCATATTCTTTTTTAATGCGTAGATTTTTTTTCTCTTCTTTCTTGCTTTTCTTTTTCTCTTTTAAAATATGTCAGAAACGTTCGTGAATTTATTTACTTATTTATTAATAATTTCATCGACTCGACTGCAGAGACCGTATGTTAGATCGTCAAGGATGAAATATTGTAGTTAGCCAAACAACTTTGCCATTTTTTTTATAAATTTCATCCTTGACGACCTAATATATATATATATATATATATATATATATATATATATATATAACCCAATATAGAAATAAATAAATTCATAAAAACCTTTAATACTTTTCTTCTTCTTTTTCTTTTTTAAACAGAAAAAAGAAAAGATAGAAGAATCTTTTGCTTTTCGAAAGAACATAATAGCACTAATAGGTTGCTATATAAAAAAACATATACACATAGGTACACACACACACACACACACACACACACATATATATATATATCCAATATACACACATGAAACGATCTTATATGGATCTATCAAAGAGTTGGAATGATTACGTGTAGGTATTCGCAAGGGTTACTTTTTCATAGATAGAAGACACATACGTACAAACACATACATACATACATACATACGTATCGGAAGCCACCGTGCAAGGCAACAGTAACAATAACAACAACAAGTCGGGAGAAGTCTAATTGAAAATGAGTGATCGACGACGGTAGAAGCTTTACGAATGGAATGGAAGAGAAAAGGTAAAAGTAGAAAAAGAGAGAGAGAGAGAGAGAGAGAGAGATGGAAGGGAGAAAAGGGGTGAGAATATGGGAGAAGGTGGTGGCGACCTAGAGGGGGATCATAAGCGTGATAGGTAGTGTGTCCTTGTCCTGTGAATGTGTACGCGTACGTGTACGTGTACGCGATCACGAAGCACCTGTGATATTCGTTTTGTAGGATAGAAAGGAAAAGATGCATTCGAGACGTGTTTGCATCGTCGGATCAAGGATTGTTGTTGCAGTTACAAGAGGAAAAAGAAGAAGAAGATGCACAGTGCCGTAATTCGCGCCTACTCGTTTGCCTCTGTCAAGGATCCTTTTCGAACCAGAGTAAAGTAGTTGGGCCGCGGGTACAGCCGTAACCACCACCACCACCATCACCATCACCACCTCCTCCTCCTCCACCACCACCACCTCCTCCTCCTTCACCACCACCTCCTCTGCCGCCACAGTCGCCGCCGCCGTCACGGCCGTCGCTTCTGGTTTGTACGAGAACGTTAGTACGAGAAAACTGCATTCGGTCACGTAGGTATCCGCCCGTCGGTTAGGTAGCTTTTACCTTTTTCGAATGGGTAGAATACGACCAGCCGAAGGACTAATAGTCTAATTAGCCGCAACGGGTACCTCCATATAGAGTATATAGCAAGTTAAAAGAGCGTAACCGTGCTGCAACGGAACGCTAACCGATGATGTATTACGTAGGTACGTGAATGTATTTCGATTGTATGTGTGTGTGTGTGTGTGTGTGTGTGTGCGCGCGTGTGTATATGTGTACGTGTAAGAAAGAGAGAGAGAGAGAGAGAGAGAGTCCAGTATGTTCTCCGTATTTAAACTCGTTACTATATTTTCTGTACCTTTCATAGGAGTCAAGGGTATTATAGTTGGACTAGCGCGTAGAGAGGATATTGTAAGGGTGTTGTGCTACGTTAGGATTTTAATTAATGGTTCGTTAGTTGGACCGAAAAATGTCCATAACAAAACATTCTCTTTTTCTTTTTCTTCTCCTCTTTTTCTTCTTCGTTTTTTGTTTTTCTTTTGTTTTTTTTCACTTTGTTTGACTTTCGTTTTGCACCGGTTTAAAAGAATAAAATTAAAAAATTTATGATAATAATAATGATAATGATAATAATAATAATAATAATAATAATAATAACAATGTATTTTACACGTGGTAACGAATAAAATTTCGATCTTCTCGATGTAATTGTATATATATATATATATATATGTACACACGTACGTACATAAATTGTACGAATATACATATACTAATACATTAGAGGCACATTAGTGTATCGGTAGGTTCGATGTTTGATAAGGAATTTCTAACTGTTTTATATATATATATAAATATATATCTATGCATACATACATACATACATATATATATATATATATAATTCTATAACAAGGACCATCGTTATTGGACATTCGAGCAGGTGTACGTACACATGAAAGTAAGTAACTACATTCTATAAATTGTACGCAAGAACGTTTGCTGCGGGCGTCGCGTTCGCGTTCGTGTCCGTGGATGGAGAACGTCGATATATACACAGGTCCGTCACGCGGAGGGGACCTCCCGGATCACTCCAGGGCAAAAAGGGCCGATCAATTTCAAATTTATGGTCCGGCCACGTTAATTAGTAACCTCGAGGCTCTGACGGTGAGAAAAAAGGTACTTTCGAGCTCCCGTCTTTTACCCCTCCCTTTACCTCCTTCTTTTCTTTTTTCCCCCTTTTTTTACCTTCACTTCCTCCATATCTCCCCTACCCCCCCTATCTTTCTATCCCTTTTCTTCTTCCTACCGAGCCGAACCACCCTGTATCCTTCAAACCACCCCACCCCATCGGTTCGAAGGGCCTTACTGTACGTTCGTATGTTCGTATCTTCGTACCTTCGATCGACTGCATAAAAGCTGCTGGTTTTATCGGACCAGAGTTGTTCCTCGATCTCGCTTCGATATATCTCGATACATACATACATACGCACGTACGCGTGGCAACGTTACACGGCATTAACTGCTAACAACATACCTACCTATACGTAAGAAACAATCGCGGCGATGTTACCTCGAAGTCGTTCCCGCAACGAGGATACCAAAGTGTAATCATCGTACATACGTGGGATTACGTAAGGCTCGCGCGTAACAACCTATCGATTTTCGAGAAATCACGGTTTAAGACGGCGATCGGTGGGTGGGTGATTGGATGGGTGGAGAACGGGGGAACGGGGGTATGGCGGATGACGGAGGTTCTCTTTTCTTTTCTTTACTTGTTTCGATGTTTCTTGATTTTATTTATTTCACACACACACACACACACACACGCGCACACACATACACGCACGTACACACTGACAAATAATTTTCAATTTCGTCGAACCGATTTTGATTTTGATTTTGATTTTGATTTTGATTTTAATTTTGATTTTGAACGTTCTCTTTCACATTATCATCGGTATGATCGATCGAATCAGAGAGACTGCGACGAGATTTGGCATTCGGTTTTTTATTTCTTTCTCTCTCTCTTCTTTTCCTTTTTAATTATTTAGTATTACAAAATTGAATTAGTATAGAAACGGGAGAGATATATGAGGACCAACGTGTACGATTAATTTTGTTTTCTTTGTTTCTTTCTTGGAACACGGTTTAATCGATCATTTTAATTAATATGTACGTACATACAATTTTTTGTTTGTGTTTTTTTTTCGTATTTTGGAATACAATTTAATCGATAAGTTCAATAATATATATATATATATCTATAAGTATATGCATGATTAATAATGGCGATAATAATATAATTGTTTTTGATAAATCGTTTCTCTTGTTAAATATAATTCAATTAATAATTTTAATAATAATCATAATAATATAATATATGTATTCTTTAGACTTATACCAAATTTTCAATGAAAATAACAAGAGTATAAATCCTCTTTCACGCATAATACCATTATACACGTCGTAACGCGGTTTAACAAGTTAATACAAATCAAATCTATAAAGTATCTCTTCGTACTTTCCATTTCTCTGAATACCTACCAATACGTACGTACATACATACGTACATACGTGCATACGAACATACAATATTGAATTTTTCGACGAAAAATAAAAGGGTAGAAACGCTTCCTTCAAAATTTTCAAACAATTTCCC
>OU964983.1:2838596-2848596 GCA_918808275.2 Dolichovespula sylvestris | reverse complement strand
CTCTTCTTAATGGCTTTTCTTTTTTTAAAAAAAAAGGAACATAAAATATAACAATTAATTGAATTAAAAAAAAAAAAAACATTGAAATTATCAATTAACCCTGTTAATTAAGAATATAATTGTCACGCTTTTACGATCCCTCCTTCATACGATATTTACAAAACGCAACATCATTAAATTATACTTCCTAATCGTGGCGAAGTGTCTGATTCTAAGATAAAAAAAAAAAAGAAAAAAAAAAGAGAAAAGATATTCATCGTCTTTGAAATGTTATCAAAGAGAAAGAAGAAATAAATATATAAATAAATAAATAAATAAAGAAAGAAAGAAAGAAAGAAAGAAAGAAGAAAACAAAAAAATGATTTCAGATAAAAATACAAATATTTTTGATAGTACGCCTTTTACGTCGACAAATTATCGCAACGTTAATTGGATAAAAATTGTGATACCGTAACGACATTAATTGTCGTTACCGTACGACCTACGGGACGGGAGGAGAATAAAAAAAATACTAGGAGGAAAAAGAAAAATGGTCGAGAGAGAGAAGAGAGAAATAAAAGTTACAAAGGAAAAGGAAGAGAGATGAAACGAAGAAAAAACAAAAAAGAAAAAAACAACAAGAAAAAAGAAATATTAGAAGTGAGGGGAGGGGCGGGGCGGGGAGGGGGGAAACGCGATGACCCGCGACGTCGTAAGGTAAAGTTTGCCTAGTGTCGTCGGATGCCTATTTTGCAAGCTGGTAGCCGTGTTCCTCTTTCCAAGAAAGCCCTCAGACGTTTACCGAGTGCATACCTCTCCCTCGTAGTTTACTCAGAGACGTGCGGGTCCCGTTAAAAGAAATTATTCCTCCGACGGACGAAGTGTCCCGACTACAAACATGTTTAAAAATTAGCCTCGAAGGGATATTTAAAAAAAAAAAAAGAAAAAAAAAAATAGAAATTTAATTAGCTTTTTCGTTTCCCCTCTTTTTTTTTTCTTCCTCTTTTTCCTTTTTTTCATTTTCGTTGCTATTCATTTATTTGTTTATTTCTTTTTTACACCCTCGTAACCATTCATCATCAAACCGCCCGCTTTCGGTGTTAATTTACTTCGTAATTCGCTGCGGGTTTTTTTTTTTACGGGGAAAACAAAAAAAGAAAAAAAAAAAAGAAAAGATAAATAAAAACATTCGTCGACATCGGACACGGTCTCGTTCGTGGAATTTTGAAAAATTCATTCGTCGAGAACCTTACGGATGTCCATTTACGATGGATCCTTCGGAGAAATTTTTATTCCTTTTTTGTCATCCTTCACGGATACGTTTGCGGGGTTTTGAAATTATCGCTCGTTCGTATATTATCGATTCGTTTTACGTTCGTCTGTCACCGATGTTATCGTTTCTTTTGTGTCTAGAAATAAAAATAAAGAAAGAGGAAAATATATATATATATATATGTAGGAATTTTCACGCGCAAATAATAATATAAAATATAATAAGAGAATGAAGTTTTGTATATTCAATGAATATAAAAAATATGATATTGGGGTTGTTTTATTTTTTTATTAAATCCTATTTCGAGATTAAATTATCTTCAGAAAAATTTTCTAACTTTTTCAATACGTACATATAAATGTATAGAAATTTTTTTATAAAATCTCCCTTAAGCCTATCGTGAAAAATTTTCAAATATAATTGACAAACGCATTTCAAATATTTCTCATCGAATTCGAATAAAATTAACAATTACATTATTCAACCCCACACACACACACAGACAAGTATATTAATTTTTTAACCACAAACAAATATTCAAAATCCGATAAACTATAATCGTCGTGAACTACAATCAGATGGTTTAAAGGTCGAGCTGCGAAATTTCAAATGAACGAGAGAGGATAAGGAAAATAATACAAAAAAAAAAAAAAAAGAAAAGACGCGACGAACGAAAAGCGAAAACGGCGCGAACGAAAATTTTTCCGTGAGGAGATCATCTTCTCTCCGTACAAAAAAAAGAAAAAAAGAAAAGAAACAGAAGAATGGAAGAAAGGAAAAAAGGTCCGGTGATATAATATTAACGATTTGAATCTCGGCATTGGCTTGTCCATGATTAAAACCATCGGTGTATGATAAAACTCCCGGGGAAAAATCGGAGCGCGCGCGTCAGTTTTTTGTCGGTTAATCAAAATTAAAATTCAGTTTGGAAGTTAACAGAGGAAACGTGAAAACGCGAGTGTGCTGTGCCGGGGCGTATCCAATTAAAAAAATGAAGTGCTTTTTCATATTCATCTCTGTTGGCCGTCGTCGTTGCGTTTTCTACGTTTTCTATATCTATCTCTGTCTCTCTCTCCCTCTATCTCTCTTACACACACACACACACACACACACACAGATACACATATACACATATACACGGTAACAGAGAGACATATCTCTCTATACATATAACTCTCTCTTTCTCTCTTTTTCTCTTTTATTCGGTTACTCTATATTCCTCTCTTTCTCTCACACCTATCCATACCTATAACTCATTCTCTTTCTCTTTTACTTGACTTCACTCTCCTCCATTTCTCTCTCTCTCTCTCTCTCTCTCTCTCTCATTCCTACCATTTGTTCGTAAATAATAATTAAAAATACTCGTCCGTGGCTCGCTAATATTATTCGAGAAAGCGTCTCTCTTTTCCCGAATATCCGCATTTCCATCGCTTTTCCATCACTCTCTTTCTCTTTGTCTCTCTCTCTCTCTTCGTCAGCATCAGCTAGAACCAACGTTCAAGCCTTCGTCCTCTTTTGCATTCGGGACAGCTCGCGCCCGCGACGAATTTGCAAGCTTTTAATATAAACGCGACGCGTATACCGTCGAATCCGAGTGTTGTCGGTCTCTCTCTCTCTCTCTCTCTATCTCTATCTCTGTCTCTCTTTTTCTCTAACGGTCTCTCATCTCTCTTTTCCTTCGACCCTCTCTCTCTCTCTCTCTCTCTCTCTCTCTCTCTCTCTCTGGGCTTCCCTGTAACTCCGACGAGATTCCCTTTATGAATAAATCCGTGAGAGCGAGTCGCTTTCCACCTGCAATCACCGTGGAAACGCGATATCCAAACGTTGCTCCTGCCAACGACTACGACGACTACGACGACTACGACGACTATGACGACGAATACGACGACGACGACGTTTTTTTTTCTTTTTCATTTTTTTTCCCCCCTTTGGTTTGGATATTTCTTCAAATTTCTTTTTTCAATCTCTTTTCTTTTCTTCTAACTTCCTTCTCAATCCACCCCCGCGATTCCCCCCCCCCCTACCCCCCCCCCCCTACCCTCTCTCATTTTTATTTCATTTCTCTCCTTATCTTCTTTGTTTTATTTTTGTGTTTCGTTTTGTTTTTTTTTCTATTTTATTTTTATTTTATTCTGTTTCGTTTCGTTTCGTTACGTTTCGTCTCCTCTTCTCTCGACGGTTTTTCTTTCCCTTTTTTTTTTTTTTAGGTCCGATCATAGCTCGAGAACAGGGGGTAGAGATAGGGGTGGGGATAGGGGCGGGGGAATGTAAATTTGCAATAAAATAGCTAGGTGAAATAACAAAAGGAAGAACGACAAAAAGGGGGAAATAAAAGGAGAAAGAGAAAATATCGATCACATCTCTCACTCTCTCTCTCTCTCTCACACACACACACACACACACACTGTTTTTTCTTTCTTCTTTTTTAATGTCTCCTCCGAAAAAAACCCTCCTGGCTATTCCTTCTTTCTTGGGATTGGTTTGAGTTTGAAGTAATTCGGCTGGATACGTTCCAATATATATATATATATATATATATATATATATATATATATATATATATATATATACATACACACACACACACACACACAGATATATATATATTTTTTTTTAACCGGAGACGTATCCTTGATATATAAACGTGAAAATTCGACGATATGGCCCGTACGTTTATTAAACGGCAATTGAATTTATTAATATCGTCTCTACTGGAGAGGAGTGCCCTTCGTGATACCTTCGCTCTGTGTGTGTGTGTGTGTATGAATCCAACGTGTTTTTGCTTTGGATGGATGGATGGATGGACGGATGGATGGATGGATGGACCGAACGGACCGGACGGAACGTGTGGACCTTGATCGTTCGGTTGACGTGAAAACGTTGATATAATTTAGATACGATATTACTGAAAAGTCTGATTTGAATATCGGTGGTCTACCGTCGAATGGAACAAGTTGCGGACGGGATGTGAAACGTTGTAGACGGGCAAGATGGGTCGATAGATATTTATTAACGTGCTATGCGTGACAAGTTGAACAGAGACGCGCGCGCGCGCGCACGAGAGAGAGAGAGACGGAGAGAGGGTAGGGAGGGGAAGGTATGGGCATGCGTATAGATATTGCGAAGAACATCGATCGTATAAACGATAAACAATTTTTCTTTCCTTTCGTTTTTCTTTTCCTCTTTTCTTCCAATTCGTTTCTTACTTTTTGTTTCTTTTTTTTCCCCCCTCGTCCTCAGGGAGGAGTCATTTTCCTTCCTTTCTCTTAATTAATTAATTCGATCATTAATCGCACGATCGCACGATAATCGTACGCGTACGCAAGTATTTCATTCCAATTTTCATTCCCACTTTCATTTGCAAATAAAACAAAAATTAAACGCCCTCCCCTCGCCCTTCTCCGACAATTCAAAATGCGAATACGCTCGCTCGGGGAATTGTCTTTTCGTTTTTTTCCTGTTTTCTTTTTTTTTTTTTTTTTTTTTTTTTATTTATTAAGAAAAAAAATGTTCACACCGGACGATAATTGGCCCTACAGGGCGAGTATCGTTGCTCGTGTTTCCTTTTCTTTTTTCTCTTTTCTTTTCTATCCTTTTCTTTTTTAGGGGTACTTAACGGACGAAAGATAGAAAGAACCAAAAAGGGTCTATGGAGATTGATTATCCGACGTTAGAGAGAGATGCCTAGCCCTCTATCGATACGGAAACTCGCTTACACACATATATATATATATACATATATGTTATTTTGCCCGCGGGGTGTTCTAATGAACGTACCGAGAGCTATAGTTAAATGTAAAGGAGAGCGACGTCCTGCACGCGTACGACCTCGAATTTTGTATGGCTCTTAAACGAGAAAGGCGGATAGGGCCACGTGCCACGTGGAAAAACCTTGATCGTAGTGGTAACACAACTCTCCGGACAGGCTCACGTGCTACCGATTCTACTTTTCAACGCCGTACCATGAATGATTGATATCATCGAACACGTTACACATACGTTCGTTCAATTATTATTATTTTTCTTCTTCTTCTTCTTCTTCTTCCTTCCTTCCTTCCTGTAATTTTTTCTCCTTTCTTTTTTTCAATTGTCCGACATCCTCGTTAAACGAATTATCACTACCGGCTGCTGCAAAATATTTAATCGAATCGTTCGATCTTTAGGGACGAGAGTTTCGATAATTCTAGTGCTTTACAAGCACTTATAGGAGGGGGGGGGGGAGGGAGGGTAGGATCGTAAAGGTACGTACGGTGTACAATAACGTAGAATTTATTTACTAAAATCGTTACTAAAATTGTCCCTTTTATTTTTTTCGTTTGTATTCTATTCGCGTTAAAATTCATTCCTTTTAACTTTCTCACGTTAATCTATCGATCCTTTTATTTTCCTTCGATTGTCCTACATCCTCGTTAAAACGAATTACATTACGATACCGTTGACAAATATTTAATACAAATATAAGAAAATTTAGAGAAGAGAAATGGAAAGGGAAAAATGGGTGGAGGTGGGGAAGAAATATAAATCGAATCTCTGGGTGTGTATACCGATTACTTTACGTTTCAATCGATGAATAAGTTAAAGTAATAATCGGATTAAATCTCGAGTACGAAATCGATCTTATTGATTCGATATATACGCGATTTGCAAGGATCAGAGAAAGTCGATTACAAATACGCATTGTTGTATTATTCAGCCTTAACTATAAATAGATCTTAAGATCCTAGAAGAGGATTTTCCATTTTCTGGCAAATGCCTTTGAGCATGAAATCACGCGAGCTACAATCCAGACTAAAATGTAGGGATATAGAGCTTTACCTCTATCTCTCTCTTTCTCTTTCTTATACATACACATATAGACACGTATACATACATATAAATATATATATATATATATATATATATATATATATATATAGAGAGAGAGAGACAGAGAGGGAGAGTCACACAGAGATACCTTATTCGATGGCACACGAATGCACCTTCTCTTCGCATAAGCACCCTAAACAAAAGGGATATTGAGACACTTCTCGAGAAAAGGGATAGCTTGATAGATAAAGACGTTTACGTGGGGATACGTGTAGTACGTAGATGATAGAGAGAGTATGTATATATATATATATATATATATATATATATATATATATATATATATTTGTACGTATAGAAGGAGACGAAAATAGAAAGGAAAGGGTACCACCTTAGGATCAGAGGGTAACTTTGGCCACAATGGCGATTTCTTGAAAATCCTTGGAGGGTTGGAGGGCTCGGAGACGGAGGAGGGAGTTGAGGGAAGAAAGTGAAGGGACTTTATTCGAAGAACAGCATCAGCAGGAGCGACTCTACTTAGCGACACTGCTCACGTAGTATCGTCTCTTCCTCATTTTGATATCCGCCATACTCTTTTTTTTTCCCCCCTTATCTTCCTTATTCCTCTCTTTTATCGTCGTACTCCTTAATACTCGCTCCGTTACGACGAACGATTAATATTATATTTTTTCTTTTTTTCTTTTGCACGCGCGCTCGTTCGTACGATCAAACTAACGTCCTTCTTTCTCGTTTTTCTTCTACTCGTTCCAAATATTCCTCACTTTCATGACGTACGATACGTCATAAGGTATATGCACGCATATACACATACGTGAAGTATAAAAACACGACAGTACGTCTAGGACGATATTAAAAAAATGTCATTTAAATCCTACGAATACATCGATTTAATCCCGACGAATGTACTCATTTCCTACGAAATTTTTATTATTTATTTTTTCATTTTTTCATTTCTTCCCTTTTCTTCTTCCGTTGTCGTCCTCAAACAATTTTGTATCGGAACAATTTTTTACCACGATCGGCACGAATTCTTCGAAAAGTAAAAGACTAATATTAATAATAATACGTACGATCAGCGATGATAAGAACGTTATACGTTCGAAGATATATAAATCAGGATAACGTACGATCCCACACACACATGTGTATATATATATATATATATATATATATATATATATACAAAGGAAGGATTTTATCGACACAAGGATATTACTTGAACAGAGTGACGTACTCGTGTAAGAAGGCGACGGTGGGTAATCGGGAGTCTGGAAACACGTGTCTCACATCCCCCTACCCCGTTCGGTGTACCCTCATCTGTGTTTCTACCGTGAGAAAGAGGAAGAGAGACAGACAAAGAGAAAGAGAGTGAATCTCTCTCTCTCTCTCTCTCTCTCTTTCGGCTTCGTCGCTACGTGGCTCCTTCTTCCATTCCCATACGAGGCCGCCCTCGTTGACACGAAACGCGCATTAGGCGTCGACTGCATTCGTATAACATCACCTCCCTCTACCCTCCTCCCGCCACCCGCCCCGGGCTCCTTTCGATATATCCCCCCCTCCTCTCCCTCCGAACCTTTAACTCCTGTAGTCCTTTCAGACGTTTCACTATGAGAAAAGAGAAATTACGCACGTTATGATGGCTACGGACTGATATATATATATGTGTGTGTGTGTGTGTGTACGTGTGTGTGTTTATTCCTCCCTCCTCCTCCTCCTCCTCCTCCTCTTCTTCTTCTTCTTCTTCTTCTTCTTCTTCTTCTGTTATCGTTGTAATCCCATAGTTAGACGATTTAAAATGTGACGACAGATATCAATAACTTAACATCGAGTCAAAATTAAAATTAATGATTGAAATTGATTATAGTTAAATCGTCCTCTTCCTTCCCCCCCTTTCCTTCGTCGTTCATCTTAGGTGATATTAAATACAAGAGAGAGAAAGAGAGAGAGAGAGAGAGAGAGAGAGAGTTGGGATCCTTAACGATCTTCAAAAGAAAAATAAAAAAAGAAATAAAAAGGTTCAAACAAATTACGACGTAAGAGACACTCTAGATTGTCCTCGAATACCTTCCGAACGTATCGCGTCGTATCGTTGATTGATTAATTAATTAAAACAAACAAACAAACAAACAAATTAAAAAAGAAACATCAATTACTAATTTATCCCGAAATAACGTTTATCGATCGTACGAACGAGGTACGTAAGAGTTATCGCTCGATTATATCCTTCCTAATTTTATCAAATGGTCTTAAAGTACCATTGAAAGTACTTATATATATATATATATATATATATATATATATATATATATATATATGTATGTATATATAACTACATTAAGTGGTTGTAACCTACTTCACGATTATTTCCTAATGACACCAAGTGGGTTACCTCTTTCGAACGATCCTTATAACCAGGACTCCGAGATTGCTGTCTTTATGAAAGCTTCCTACCTCTATTTCGTTCATCCTTTTGCTTCTTACAATCCTTCTTTATCTTTTCTCTCTCTCTCTCTCTCTCTTTCTATCCTTAACACTACCTCCATCCCTCTATCGCTATATCTCCTATCTCCTTCTTATCTCAGTCTACTTTCATTTGCGATTAAGCAGAGCGAAGATAAGATGAGGTTTGGTATGGGGAGGGGTGAGGGGAAGGGGGATGGGTGGGTATGGGATAGGATGGGATGGTAGTAACATCGAACCGCGGGAGTAGTCGTTGGAACTTTTTATCGGTACTTCATTGGTCCGGTGTCGGTGTAATTAACGATATTCGCAAGAGCTATCGAAAGCTACCGAGGAAGCTCTTTGAGATTGGGCTAGGGGGTACGGAGGTGGAGGGAGGGTGGCCGGGTTGCGTCTTTACGCTCTTGCCCATGGCGAGGAAGATGGGTAAAAGTTTACACCCAGTCGGTACACCACCATCAACACCAACACCCAACCCCATCCCATCGCAACTCTATCGTCATTTAAACGCTCCATTCTCAACCTCTCTCTCTCTCTCTCTCTCTCTCTCTCTCTCTCTCTCTCTCTCTCTATCCCGTCCCTCCTCGTCGCACTCATGACCATCAGCAAGTTTATCCCACAAATGGAAGGAACGACGTCATTCCTTCGCAAGCTTTTCTCATTTCTATTTTTTTTTCTCTCTATCGTTATACCACTTAACCAGCCCCCTCTAATATCGCTAGGGGGACCTTCAAGTATACTCGTAAACGGATTATACTTTCTGCCAGTTGTAAACTTTCGAAGGAGTGCTTTTCCTTTTTTTTTTTTTACCTTTTTCGTACGAACGGAAAGAAGACAAAAATTGGATACTTCGCGAGAAAGGAGGTAGAAGAGGTGGGACGTGAAAATGCTTAACGACATTTTTCGTGAATTCTTCGAGTTGCCCTTTCATTCGATATCTACGCGTTTCCTCTCGCTTGTTTTCTTTTTCTTTCTTCTTCTTCTTCTTCTTCTTCTTCTTCTTTCCTTTCGGTTCCTTCTATCTTTTTCGTAATAATTAATTTCTACGTAAAATTCTTCGTGATTTTTTATTACACCGGTTATATTCGATACGATGTAATTATGTTACCGACGTACGTTTAGAACGATTGTGGTAAAGGTAACTATGATTTAGTTTTTTTTTTTTTTGTTTTTTTTTTTTTTTCTAACGATCTAACGATAACCTTATATTATATATCGTATAATTACGCGCGATCGATATTGCATAATTAATCGTATATATTAATTATTACGCAAAATCGTATATATTATAATCAATCTTACGTAATAAATTCTTACGTTATAATCAATCTAATACAATCGACGATAATACGGAATCGTTTTTTATTTATCCCACGTTATAACGAATTATTTATTTAATGTTATCCTTATTTCTATTTCGTTTGATTTTATTTAATTTTATTATATCGCAATTTACGCGAC
>OU964983.1:2798596-2811096 GCA_918808275.2 Dolichovespula sylvestris | reverse complement strand
TTTTTTGTTCTTAGTGGCGCTCCCTTTTTTCGTAACGTCGAACGCCTTTCTTTCTTCCTTTCTTCCCTTTAACTTTTTCTCAATTTTTTTCTTCCCTCCTTTCCCTCCTCCTCGCCCCGCCCAAACCTCCGATTTCACTCGCGCCTTTTAACGAAGACAAAGGATATTAATAGAATCGATACGTGACCGAGTCGGTCGATAAGTGACATTAATTTTTTATCCGACGATCGACGTCGAACGTAATAGTAATTCTTCCTTTTTTTCCTTTCCTCTTCTTACCTTCGATTTGATTCATCGAGAAAGTATAGTAATTTTGTTCTTTTTCTAGTTTTTTTTTTTTTTCTGGGGGGAGGGTTTTTTATTCATCGCGAACGAGAACGAACGAGAACGAACGCAAGCCGAGAGTCCAGGACACGAAAGCTCGAACGTATTTTCCTCTTTCAGTGCATGCTTCGTGAGCTTCCTTTCCTCCCTTCCTCCCCCCCCTCACCCTCCCTCTTTCACTCTTCTTCGTTCTCCTTCATTTTCTCCTCCCTTCCGTCCCACCTCTTCTCCTCGTCCCATCTGAAAACACCAACCCACGACCCATCCCCATCCCACCCACATTTCCGTCTCATCCCAACCTCAACCTGAACCCATACCAAACCCTCCAACCTTTACTCTCAACCTCGTCGTCTCAACACGTACTACCCCGAATAGCATGGGAACAACAAGTAGAACGTGGAGTTTAAAAGGGAACGCGCCGAGTTAATTACGTTTAAAACAAGAGCGAGATATAATTCGTGCCTTGCTCTAACCCGAGCACGCGATCTTAACGTTTAGATCGAAGAAACATCGGCTGTGGATCATTGCTTTTTAAAAACTTTGTTCGGGGGTAGATGGGATTGAAGAAGAAACTTCGAAACGTCTCGCGAATAGTTCTCGAGACGCGTACGCGTTACGGGAGTTATCTACGGATAAAAATAGATTGACGTTGATGATACGTAACCTCGCAAGCAAGTATGGCTTTTTTTTTTACGTATACGCGCACGTATGTACGTACGCGAACGTGTAGAGGTGGACAAAATTTATGATATAGTTATGAAGGTTATTGCAGAGTGGTGCAACACACCATAAGGTTTGCGTTCGTATCGGAACCTGTGTAATACTTCTACTGTATCGCGTTTACCATCGCGATGGGGTGTGCCAAGCCCGCGTGTTTTTAAAATACCCTTAGGAGACGACCCCGACGTAGTAACGTATTGTATCTACGTAACTATGCACGTATGCGTGTGTGTATGTAAGTACGAGACCCCCATGAAAAAAAAAAAAAAAAGAAAAGAAAAAGATGTAAAGGGCCGTCTAGGTTCTTCTAATCGATCGACGTGAAATATTCCGTCTTTTAAAACTCACGAAAATGCGGCGTTAGATTCTTTTTGTTTTATTCTTTTCTTTTTTTCTAAATTAAGTAATTGATCGATAGATCGATCGATCGATTAATTTTACATTTCGTTTCTTCTTTTTCGTTTTGCTTTTTGTTCGAACGTAATCATTTAAATATCCCGAAACGAGAAATATTATATATATACATATATATATGGCTTATAGATCACTTTCATAATTATAATATCTACGTTCATATCGATCGGCGTGTCATTCGACCTGCCACGAAATTATGAAATCATTTCGAGATGATTCGACGAGTATCACCAAATCCGACCGCTAGTAATTGATTGTTCAAGTATTTCTCTCTCCCCACGATCTAGGATGTGACACTATAAATATTTCAAATTCGTTCGTAGATCCATATTCTTCGGTTGTGATCAAATTGCAAGATAAAGAAAGGAAAAGAGAGAGAGAGAGAGAGAGAAAAAAGGAAATTGCAAAGAATCTGTAGAAAACCTACTTCGTCGTTCTCGTAATCCTGATAATCGTCATCGTCATCGTCGTCATAGTCATCGTCATCGTAATAATCGTCGTAATTTCGTTTCTCTCTTTCTTCCACTTCGGTTAGTTTCCATCGAACGTTCCTTGGCACGCGATCAAAAAAGAAGGTATTCCCAAAAGGGAGAGGGAAAGTTGGAGTGAGAGGGAGAGGTAGAAATCGAGGAAGTGGGAGTGAGACTGGGGGGGGGGAGCTTAGGGTGGTCCAAGGTTTCTCATACATCCTTACGGTCTTTAATCGACGTAAACGATTCGAGTTTAATTTCTTAACAAAAGTGCATAACGCCGTAACGGCGATTGCATGAGGCGCGCGCATTTATGACGCGTGAGACGATGACGACGACGACGACGACGACATATATAAGGTTTCTACGAAAGGTTTCGAAGAGTTCGAATGATCGCCCGGAGAAACCCCGGGCCACCCAGTTACAGTGCGCGGTAATTAAGCATAGCGCGTGTGTTAGCATCGCGCTAATGAGGAGTTTATCTTATGGTTTTACTCCTGGGCTCCTCACCCCATAACCTTCTCTCTCTCTCTCTCTCTCTCTCTCTCTTTCTCTTTGGTTCGTTTCCTTTCTCTTTTCTCTTTTTCTTCACCCCTCCCCCGTCTTCCACCGTCCCCCGTTCCACCTCCTACCCTGCCAACTCCTTGCTTCTTCCGTTCCTTCTCCCTGCACCATCGCCACCCACCATACCACTTCACACCCTCTCCTACCTCTCTACCACACGAGTACTACCATCCATTCTGACGGCCAGTCTGACGAAAGACAAAAGGGAGAAAAATTTGATGGGAAGTGATTAAAGTTTGTTGTCAAATATAATTAACGGAATATTAATGCCTGTCTCTACCGGGTCGAGCACAACAAATGAATGATATATACGGCCTCTCTCTCTCTCTCTCTCTTTTCTTTTTTCTTTTCTTCCCTTTTTTTCTTCTTAGGTATTGTTTAATCATGCGAGTTCGTTCTGAGTTTCCGTGTGTGCGTGTGCGCGTGCGCGTGCGAGTGTGGTGGTTGTAATTAAAACGTTGAATGTATATTAACATTTACAAGTATCTCTGTATACGATATTCGATAATGTTCATTTGCGTGGATTATTACGAGAGACGAGTGACGATTAAATGAATGATTCGTTTCTCGAAGTTGATACGCCCGGGTTGTGGGGATATTCTCTTTTAGACTTGTTAGTTTTTTTTTTTTTTTTTTTGAACAAATATATGTTTGTTCGTTTGTCGTAGTTTTTTTCTTTTTGTATTTTTATTTATTTACTTATTTATTTATTCATTTATAAGGAATAATATCGAGAGAATACGATATTAAATCGTTCCACCAATGAAGATATATAGGCTTGAGATGGGAGAGAAGGAATCGTCATAAATAGAGAGAAATAAGGATAGAGACAGATAGATGGAGAAAGAGAGCGATGAAATAAATAGAGAGAAATAAAGAGAGAGTGACAAAGATAGACAGAGAACAAAATAGATAGATGTAGAGAGATAGAGAGAGAGAGAGAGTGTGAGAAAAAGAGAGAGAGAGAGAGAGAGAGAGAGGGAGAGATTGAGTGATGAAAAGGATGGTTGAAGGGGGCTGTGGAAAAAAAGGGACGAGGGAGGGAATGGTAGGGAGGGGGGAGGGGGGGGGGAGGAGGAGTAGGAAAATCTGGTGATCAGGATGCGTCGCGAGGACTCGTCGAGGTATTTCGCAGAACGACGAAGAGGCAATCGGATCGCGGTCATGGCACGCATACCAAATGAATGAGGCCGACCATGAGTGGGTGGAAGAGAGAGAGAGAGAAAGAGAAAGAGAAAGAGAGACGGATATAGAAGAAGAAGATGGAAGAAGAAGAAGAAGAAGAAGGAAGAAGATGAGTTTCGCAGAATATATTAATTTAGGACGATGTTGGTTGGCGTCGCGATGCCCGGACGTCTTCGTCTATATCAATTTTGTATGCGGTCATGCACGTTCCTATATTCCTTTTCGTTCCTTTCCCTTCCCTTTCCATTCCTTTTATTTCCTTTTATTTTCCCCGCTTTCATTTTTCCGTTTTCCAATCTTTTTCTTTGGCTCTGACGTTATTAAGTTTGATCGGTGCATTCCAATGACGAAACACCGATAGAATAATATCATCAGATTTTATTCCACCCTTTATCACTCTCTCTCTCTCTCTCTCTCTCTATCTTTATCTATCTATCTATCTATCTATCTATCTATCTCTCACTCTTTTTTTGTCTGCCTGATTTTCTTTCTTTTTCCTTCTCGTTCATTTTCATTCTTTTTCTCATTCTCTCTTTTTCTTTTGATTAATCTATCTCTCTCTCTCTCTCTCTCAATTTTCACTCTTTCTTTCTTCCCTCGTCTCTCCGTTTTATTTTCTCTTTCCGATTGCGATTGCTAATCAAAGATGACAAGATTGAAGACGATGAATATAAGAGAAACGTGAATGTGTCGAAAAATAAAAAAATAAAAAATATATTATATATATATATATATATATATTTTCAATGAAGCATTTATTAGACATAAGTTTATACGAACTTCTTTCCATTTATTCGTACTCTCAGTTGTATCGTTGTATAAGTTTGTTGGTCCCATCATTTTTGGACACCTTATATATATATATATACATATATAGCGCAAGTTATTTTCCAAAAGAATGTAACGAGACAAACGTGGGCGGGGAGGGGGTTTGCTAACAATGTCGTTTAATATTGTATCGTTCTCGCTGGTTCTCTTCAACGCGAACGGGAATATCGCGTTTTATTCGCGAAAGAAATTAACCGCCCGACATAACTACCATCTCTTCTCGTTTACAGCACGTGATTTATCGTCGTGAAACGTGAGCTTCCGTCGTTAACTTTCACACGTATGTACATACATACGAGCGTGTATATGCGTTTGTCTCTCTCTCTCTCTCTCTCTCTCTCTCTCTATGTGTGTATGCGTATAAGTATAAGCGCGTATGTGTACGTGCATCTCCAAGAGCGTTACTCAAAAAAAAAAAACAGAAAGAAAAAACAAAGAAAAGGTTTTGTTAATACCTTTTCTTATAATCGTTTTTACGCGTCAACGTACCCGTTCTTCGTTACAATTATAAAATATAAAATATAAACTGCAAATTGTAAAAAGTTTATAAAATGTAATAATATAATTATATAATTGTGTGACGAATTATAAAAGTATAAATTACGAATATATAAATATGATTCGTTAATTGTCGGCTGAGTTTATAAAAATTAGATTCGACGATGAACGAAGATTATAATCGTAACTTTCGATTAAATATTTCCCGAGATTATCGATCCCTTTTTATCGAGGGTCAAGATGGGGGAAAGATAAATTTCGTTTGTTCGTTCGTTGGTTTTGTTTTTTTGCTTGCTTGTTCGTTCGAATATTAACATATGTTATTTGTAATTGCTCGTCGATGCGATAACTCTTATCGATTGTATTTTATCTTTTGATCTCGTGTGTTTGATTTTGGGTTGATTTAAAAAATTAAAAATTAAAAAATTAAAAGGGAAAGAAAAGAAAGAGGGAAGAACAAATGAAAGAAAAGACGAAGAAGGAAATGAAAAATGTCCTACGAAGAAATCACATTTACGACAATCGTTAATATTCGTTTTTTTTTTGTCTTCTGTATAATGACTTTTTCGATCTAATGATTCTTTTTTTTTTTTTTTTAATCCTCATTTCTTTTCTTTCATTTATCTTTTCCAATTTTTCTTATCCCGAAGGGTGTAAGAACGGACCGTAAAAAAATGGTCGTACGTAACGACAGAAAATTTTTGTTTTGAGGACAGACAGACAGACGAAAAGAGAGAGAGAGAGAGAGAGAGAGAGAGAGAGAGAGAGAGAGAGAGAGAGAGAGAGAGAGAGAGAAGTCACGTTTTACTACCGTACAGTGGCGCCATCAATTATAAGTCACAATTTCACAAAACACTGAACATCCAACGTATCAATTAAATATTGTCCGACGTATTAGATATTAAAAAAAAAAAAAAAATACAACAAAGAAAGAAAGAGAAGAAACCGTTTTACGTATATATATATATATATATATATATATAAAACAACCAAAAAAAAAAAAATAAAAAGAAAATCAGACACGACGCGAACGAACGTCCGACTTATGCATTTTTGCGTTTCTTTTTTTTTTTTTTTTCTTCTTCTTCTCTCGAACGAAAAACAAAAACGAAAAATGCCTCTGACAAATTCTGTTCTTTCCGTCTTTTCCCCTCGTTTATTTCTCTTAAACTCACTCGAATTTCGATAACGAACGAACGATAGAGCGTAATCGAGGGAAGAAAAAGAAAAGTCCTCCGAACGGACGGTTGGTTTTTTCGAGAAATAAAGAAGCAAAGCAAAGAAAGAAAAGGACAAAAAAAATTATTGCATTATCGCGATAATTGTTACACGGGTTACGTGTATAGCCGATGATAATAGGCCCTCTCCGACATTTGTCGCTTATAGAAAGAGGTATATGTTATGAAGGGTAAAGGGGGAGGGGGAGAGGGAAAAAGAATCAAAAAGATACATAAAAAAAAAAAAAGAAAAAACGAGACGATGAAACGGATATCCGGATATTGAAAGAAATAAGGCCGCGTATTATTATAAAGAGAATCTCTAAGAGAGCAGAGAATCGCACGCACGCGTGTCGGTTACGGCAGACAGCATCTGGCCACTGAAACCTTGCTGGGATCGAGGTGCTCGAAGGTGGAACGGGTTGTAAGGTAGTAGAAGGAAAGACGAGAGAGAGAGAGAGAGAGAGAGAGAGAGAGAGAGAGAGAGATATTCTCCTTTCTCTGTTGATCGCATTCTTATGGCATGTAACGTCACGTCGTTTCTTTTCTATGGTGTTCGACAAACGTAACGCGTAACAAACCGCACCGCGCTGGTTATCGATCAATTAAATGCTAATACTCGTGATAAATTTTTTCGACGATTATCGGATAGATTTTTTGTTTTCTTTTTGTTTTTTTTTCTTTTCGGATCCACGGCGGAGTTCCATCCGAACTCGTTTTTTCGAACGAACGACGTGATCGATCTGCTTTGAAACGAACTTCGTTACGAACTTAGGAAGCATTTATTCGTGATAATAAAAAAAAGAGTTAGAGAGAGAGAGAGAGAGAGAGAGAGAGAGAGAGAGAGATTAAAATACACGTAGATGTATATAGAGATTGTTATATTAATAAAATAATACGATCTTCTCGAGGAAGCATTGAATATCATATTATAGCTCTAATATTTGTACGCATATATTTTTACTTCTTTTTTCTTTTTTTTTTTTTTTCCTTATACAGAATATGTATTTTTACGTAACGTAAATTTTTATAAAATCGTAGATATATCTTTCTTTATCTTTATCTCTCATTCGTGTACAAAACACACGTCTAATCGTTCCTCTCGATTCGTCGTCGACGGATCGTGCATAGAAAGAAGATTGCCATACGAAAAAGATTATTATTTTTTACTCT
The DNA here is from genome assembly GCA_918808275.2 of Dolichovespula sylvestris. Taxonomy (NCBI): domain Eukaryota; kingdom Metazoa; phylum Arthropoda; class Insecta; order Hymenoptera; family Vespidae; genus Dolichovespula; species Dolichovespula sylvestris. The sequence goes on along the minus strand of OU964983.1, from coordinate 2,803,703 downwards.
TCGAAAACCTGCTTTCATTAGCGATCGCGAGTGTATTCCTAACAGTGGAATACGTGATGCGATGAGAGATAGATAGATGGATGGATAAAGAGAGAGAGAGAGGAGAGAGAGAGAGACAGAAGAAAAAAAGAGAGATGGGTAAGACGTGCACTCGTCAAGGATAAGAAAAATTCAGTATAAGTGGACAAGAGAAAGAGACAGATAAAGAAAGAGAAAGAAACTGAAAGAAAGAGATAGAAACAGTCTACTGACGAATCATCTCTCTCTCTCTCTCTCTCTCTCTCTCTCTCTCTCTCTTACTCATTCTTTCTTTTCTTTTATTATCCATCTGTTTCACTCACTCTCACTATCTTTCCTGTATGTTTATTTGTTTCTCCTTTTCTCCCTCTCACTTTCTCTCTCTCTCTCTCTCTCTCTCTCTCTCTCTCTGTCTTTCTCACGCTTACTTATTTAACGTCTATCTATCTATCTCACTCTCACTCTTACTCCATATCTCTCTCTCTCTCTCTCTCTCTCTCTTAAGTCATCGTTAGAGAAAGAGAGGAAACACAGAAAGAGAAAAAGAAAGAGAGAGAGAGAGAGAGAGAGAGAGAGAGAGAGAGAGAGAGAAGAGAAGAGTTGCACGTATGTACAGAGGTATTCGTAATAATGTATGGGTGCATTCGTGAAACGGACAATGAGAATGCAAGAGATGCAATCCGTAACCATGCATCGGGGTTTTGTCCTCCTTCTCGTCGTCGTCGTCGTACGTCGTACATCGTAGTAGTTGTTGTCGTCGTCTTCGTACGTCGTCGTCGTTGTTGTTGTTGTTGTTAGCAATGTCCTGAGTAGGACACGCGTTGTGTTCCTTCGACTGGTCCAAGGGAATGTTATCGCGCTGTATCGTCCCGCGGTTTTCATTACCATTCCGTACTTCGGAACGCTCGCGGATGGTTCGTTCGTGGATGGTTCGTTCTCGAAAAAAAAGTCGATTTGATTTATTGCCGCGATTGGATTCGGACTGGGACATCCTGTAACGTATCGCAAGCCATATTCTCTCTCTCTCTCTCTCTCTCTCTCTCTTTCTCTCTCTCTCTCTCTCTCTCTCTCTGTATGTCTTTCTCTGTCTCTCGCGAAAAAGGTGAAGAAAGAAGAGGAGGAGGAGGAGGAGGAGGAGGAGGAGAAGAAGGAGGTTAACTTGCTTGGAAATTTTGGGAAGACCTCGAATCGTATGTTACCTTTTTCTTTTATTGTTTTATTATTTGATTTTTCTTCTTTCTTCTTTTTTCTTTGTCCTGTTTGTTCTAGGAAATAAATGTGTATGTATGTATATAACTATACGAATTATACGTATAACGTATCTTATATATTTTATAAGATTTATATATGTATAAATATTATAAGTTTAGATATATACATGCATATATATTTATTTATTCTTAATAGAGAAATATAATATATTAAGTTTAATAAATACATACATACTTATATGTATGTATGTATTTATGAATTATTATCTTTTATTATACTTTGTTCCTGTAAGTTACTGTTAACTCAACTGTACATACGTAGAAATTATATATGTACGTACGATCAATATATAGATATAGATATATATTAATCTTTAACACAGAAATTTGATATATTATATAGTTGTGATATATAAAGTTTAATTTTTTTATGATATATTTAGTTTTAATTTTTTTAAAGTTTAATACACACACACACACACACACATACATATATATATATATGTATGTATCTTAATTAATATTAATTAATATCTCAATTTTTATTATACTTTATATAAAACAGATATATAGATATATTTACTTTTCACATATAAAACAGATTTACATATATTTACTTTAAAATTACATTTAACAGATAAAATTATCATATATTAAGTTCCATCAAGTAATTGCGATACAATAAATATTAATTATTATTTTCTTTTTATTATTATTATACTTCGTACTTGAAAATTAACGTGTATTTAATTGAACGTACAAATCGTACTATATATATAAAATACACAAATCGTATTTTATATATATATATATATATATATATATATATATATATATATATATATAAAATAGATATACATAAATTTATTATAACAGACAAAATTATCGATGTATACATTGAGTTATAAAAATAGAAATATTATTTAGATATATCGATGGTTCGTAAAAAAGAAAATAATCCGATCGAAATAATCGAAAAGGGGGCGATGATAAATCGTTGCAAAATCATAGGAGATTTATATTTATCTATTATTAAAAGGGGGTGAGGGGGTAGGGGTGTGGGGTTTTTAAATCTTTGATCAAAAATTGGATCCGTAAAGAAAGTAGTAGATATGCATCGACGATAAAGTCGGCTATGCCAGGTGGTGGTGGTCGGTCTTAGTTTTCGTCCAACATCTACCACCTACCTGATCGATGGCCCCTGCCAAGAAGTTTAGCGCTTACCGAAAGTGCCGAGATAATTCTACTCTCGAGCCTGTCCTTCGTTATTAACGTTCCCGAACGGGATACGCGTTTCAAGATAATATCTTTCGTTCGATCGAATAATAATTTATCGCGTTCGTTCTCGCGAACGAAAAAAGAAGAAAAAAAAAAAAGAAAGCAAGATCTACTTATATCATATCGATTAACCTATCGATTAACGATCGCCTCACGAGTTTCAATAACGCAGGGGAAAAGAAATTTCAAAGAAAAACAAATATATATATATATATATATATATATATATATGAATAAATAAATAAAATAAAATAAAGTGAAGTAAAATAAAATCAAGTAAAATTGAACGTTTAATAACTCTTCGATATTTGTGTGTGTATTTTGAAAGTCGAGTAAGTCCATTTTACGTTATTGCTAGATATTTGTATATATATATATATATATATATATATATATATATATATTTTTTTTTTTCAACTTCTTTCTTTTTTAATTTTTGTTTTCGGTTTGCGCCGATAGACTTGCCTCATTTTCGATAGCGATGACTTCTCGAAAACGTTGATTATCTTTCTTCGAATCCGAATACAATTATAAGTAACGAAAAATTGAATATTTTATTTATTTACTTAATTATTTCATTTCGACGTTTCATACTTCTTTCGAGAAGCTACAAATGGAACAAAAGAGAAAGAAAAAAAAATTAATTTTGTAGGAATCATTAAATTACCAGTAAAAAATTTGTATCAATATCGAAAGATATTTATTTTTCATTTTATTTTAATTTGTAACGAGTATTAACTTCAACAAATTTTTTCTTTTCTCACGAAATGTACTTGTCCCACTTTCGAAATCAATCGCTCATATATACATATATTTTGTGTGCGCGCGCGCGCGCGTGTGTGTGTGTATGTATATATCTATGTGTTGATTTAGCATATAAAACAGTATGACGATTTAATATATTCAACCAAACGAAAATTTATCCTTGATGATAAACTCTTTTATTATTATAATCGAAACGATAGACTTTCGGCGATCATTATCATAAGTATATAAAGGTAAATTAGAGTAACGTCCACCATAAAGTTATCTCCCTTATTTAAGTATATTATATACTCCTGCGTCTCGAGTTTATTTTCTTTATCTACCCCGTAAATCTAATACGTAAAAAAGAATTATAAATATAGTGCGGGGAGGAGGCGTGGGAGGGAAGGGAGGGAGGAGTGGGAAGCCAGCGAACGTTAAAACGAATCTTATTATACCTATCGACGATATCTATATTTAAACCCTTATCACCTCGTAGATATTACAATAGTTTCGTAATTAAATTGACCGTAATTGATAGGAACGAAATTTTGTTTTCGATGAATTTTTACTCGCTATTAACTTGGATCATTTTTATAATCGCGTTACGTTTCGATAGATCGTTACACGTGCGTATGTATGTTCGTGTACGTACGTGTACGCGTACACGAAGTACGGGATGACATTGCGTAGACGATGAATCATAAATAATTGTAAACAATTCGTACGTACGTAGTTAAAATTCGAGGATCGTTCGTGGGTTCGAACAGATCGGATGTTACAATTCGTTCCTGTATTCTAAGAACACTCGTCCCGTTAGAACGTAATATAATTTATTGCCTTCGGCGTTGGAATCGTTTGTGAGATCGAACGTTCCCTCCGTGTTGAGCTCGTAATTTTGCGATCTAAGAAAGTGATGTGAGAGAGAGAGAGAGAGAGAGAGAGAGAGAAAGAGAGAGAGAGAGAGAAGAGGAAAAAGGAATTGGCTTGAGAAATGTCTTTACCTCGTATAGAAGAGTAATTTTGATCATCGAAACGACCCATGCACGAAACTTTTTCGATTCATCGCGTACGAAGTTGGAACAGATAGATAGAAGGAACGAAAAAAAGAAAAGAAAGAAAGAAAGAGAAAAAATAAAAAATAAAACAATATTTACACGCGTATGTAAGTCGTACTTTTTGTTCCTTTTTTTTTTTTTTTACGAATCACGTTCACGTCGATGACGACGATTTTATTCGAGAAAATAAATGTAGAGAATGAAATAGATGCGGGGAAAAGAAAAGAAATAGATATAGGAAAGAAAGAAAGCGAGAAAACTAGAACATAATCAAGTAGACAAGGAACAGTACATAAATGCATACATGCGTGTACGTACATATATACTAAATTGATCGATCATCGAGATATCCTGAATACGCGTGATACATTATCGTGTCCCAAAAGTTACTTCCTCTTTTTTAATACGAAATGAATACTCGATACCGAAGAAACTCATGGGACACCCTGACGTCTACGATATACACAATAATATAATCGAAAATGATTAAAAAACAAAAAAAATGGACGATTTTGAAACAGTCACAACCATAATAAAACCCATATGCAGAATACTTTTAGGGATATTCGTGGAAAAATATTTGAATAAATACCGATCGAGAGATCGAGATTATCGAGATTATCAAGATATATATATATATATATATATATATATATATATATATATAAGTATATATTGTAATGTAATTGCTTAAATTAAATATAAAATATAAAATATGCCGACAGTTAAATAAGGTAACGGGGTTGATGCGAAAGTTAACGATATTTGACGATAACCTTTGGCGTTAACGAGTAATGA
>OU964983.1:2776096-2796096 GCA_918808275.2 Dolichovespula sylvestris | reverse complement strand
GTGAGTTACTAATCCTTTAAACGGATTACCAATTAAACGTGTCGCCTCGTACCGTAGTCTCTCAGACGAAGGAGGTGGTGTCAAGAGAGAGAGAGAGAGAGAGAGAGAGAGAGAGAGAGAGTAAAACGAGGTGGATGGGTGGAGGATGGGGGTGAGAGGGGTTTAGGTCCAGGTCCAGCCAAGTTTGGTCGTTGGTTACAGAAAGCTGTATGGTTGACTGAGGTGGGTGGTGATGGCGCGATGGTAGTGATGGTGGCGATGGCGCGATGGTGATGGTGGTGGTAAGGGTTTTGTCCTCGGTGCCAACCATCCTGCGAGATCGTAGCCCTGTAACGGGTGTTACGTTTCAAATCTCAAGCGGGCAGACCCGCTTAAGGGCATGTACACAGCTGCCAAGTGGAAGGAAGGGCATTTGCTGTCAACGTCAGCAAACTCGACGTCCCGGTGTGGGGCCCAACGTTGTTGCGCGCGAGTGTCGTCGTCTCACGAGTTTTGTTCTTTTTTATTTTTTTGTTCTCTCTCTCTCTCTCTCTCTCTCTCTCTCTCTCTCTCTCTTTCTATCTATCTATCTATCTATCTCTCTTTCTTTCTCTTTTCTTCGATCTCGTTTCGTTACGTTTCGAAAAGCCGTTCGATTTTCTTTTGCGTTTTTTTTTTCTTTTCTTTTACTTTTTTTCGTAAGGCCGACCAGGACGATTCTATTATCTTTTGCGTTTGATAGACGATAGAGGAGGAATTAGCCTTTTTTACCTTTTTATGTAGGTACGACGTAAGGAGTGTAACGCTCATTGAATTTTAATCGATGGGCGGGACGAGCGGGGTGGAGTGGGGGTTGCGAGGAGAGGTTGAAGATGGGTGGGACAGGATTAGCTTTTTTCTTTCTTTTATTATTTTTATCTTTTTTATTTATTTATTTATTTATTTATTTATTTATTCATTTACTTTTTTTCTTTATTTTTGCTACCCCATCAGAGATACAAAATTATCGAAACAAATTTTGTGTCATTCCGTGTATACGATACCGACGTTATCTCGCGACGTGTTGCAAATTCGATTGTACGATTAGATCGTTCGATGTATCGCAAACAATGTCAATATATTGACAATCTCATTACGATTAGAATCGTCGATTATTATTCGTTCGGAAATGAGAATTCTTCTTTTTTTTCCTATTTCCTTCTCATCGATTCAATCTTTAATTATTTCCTTCCTCCCCCCTCCCCCTACCCCTGTCCCTTCCCTAAACTAAGATCCGGACGATTTTATATCGGAATTAAATATTGGAATCTTGAAAAAAAGAAAACGTTTTGATCGTTCGATTCGAACGCTATTTGTGATTAGAAAAAGAGAGGGAGAGAGAGAGAGAGAGAGAAAGAAACGATTTTCTAATGCCGATTAGGAATCATTGAATATTCTCGTGTATGAAATAATTTTGTTTCTATGTCCTCGGTTGTGTAATTTTTACTCCATGGATTGAAATTTTCAAAGTATCGACCTAAACATTCACAGATATATAAAAACACACGTATATATAAATATATATATATATATATATATATATATATATATATGAAGCAAAAAAAGGAATGATATTTTAAATAAAAAAAAAAATAAATAAAAATAAAAAAAAATATGATTTTCTAACAAACGATTAGGATCTTTCGAGATCTTCGCATGAATACTAACATTATCCTATACGTATAGATTCATGTATATTTATATACATATATATATATATATATATATATATATATATATATATATATATCCGATTATATATACTTCCCGTAGATTCAACGAGGAAACGAATCGTGAAATACTGTTATGTGTATCAGAGCGATCCCGTGAGATCATGGGATTAAGTCTCGAACGAGAAGGGTCTCTCTCTCTCTCTCTCTCTCTCTCTCTCTTTCTGTCGTCCTTTCGAATATCGTTCGTACAAGCAAGGACGGAAAACGTGTAGAGGACGACAGATCGACAGTACCTCGCTTAGAGAATCGTCGAGGGACGTAGCGAGAAATAACGCTTGGTCTAACAAGAGTGAAAGAGAGAGTGAGAGAGATAGACAGAAAGTGTAAGAGTGAGAATGAGAGAGAGAGAGAGAAACGACGTCGACCTTTATGCAAGAAGCTAATCCTACTGCTACTTCTCTCCCCCGTCCGCACCGCCCCTCTCTTCTCTTTTACCGCAAAGTGAGGATACCAAACTCGAAAAGTTGAATGGGTAAGTTACGACGGGACATAGAGAAAATGTATGTCAATCACTTTTGCATCGGTTCGTTGATTCGTCAAGAACTATGATCGGCATTACGCTTCGCATCTGTTGCCAAATCTATTTGCTCTTACGTTTTGTTAAAAACATATATATATATGTATGTATACGTATAGGTACATGAATACACGCATTGATATATATACATATACATATACATATATATATGTGTATGTATGTATGTATGTATGTATCACGTATGTATGTACGTACAAACTATTCTGTTTCTCTACTTGACGATCATGTGTCACACACGTTCTCTCTCTCTCTCTCTCTCTCTCTCTCTTTCTCTCTATACGTTCCTATTCCAAACGAATAGGGCTGTCGAGTTGCAACGTAGACCGCAACAGAGCAATCTGGTTATTGTCACGGAGTTTGTTGTATCCTGTGTTTGCGTGCACATGCATTCAACTGTACACGATATATATATATATATAGATGTTTATATACTATACATAGTTATTTTTTTCTTCCTTCCTTTCAACGTTTTTCTATTTTGTTCTTTCTCTCTCTATTTCTCTCTCTTTCTCTCTCTTCGTTTTTGATTTTCTCGCATTCGGTTCGATTTTCCAGAGTTAAAAAAAGAAAAAAAAAAAAAACACCGTTGTTTGCCGAAGCCTATCCGATCGAAATTGCTCGTTTTCTCATTTCGAAACGATCGTAACGAGAATTGATACGGGAATTGCGTTACACCGGTAGGTAAACAACCGACGATGATAATTGATAAACAACTGATGCTAAACGCCGAACACTTTTTTGACCGGCGTATGCAACTTTCTCGATTGATTCTCAATTGATATCTCGTTCGATGGTCATCGTTACACCCTCTCATCCCACGAGGAATCGCCTCCCACCACCCACCACCCACCACCCACCACCCACCACCCACCACCCACCACCCACCACCCAACCACACACAACACCCATCTGTAACTCGTTCGCCATCTGTAATTCTTAAACTCTAATCGCGTTAACGTCCTACAATACGAACGAAAGTTTACAATGAGGTATCGATATAGTTGTCATGTAAACAAGTTCGCCAAGACAAATGCAACAAATGATCGACGTCGTCGGAACGTCCTTCGATGGACAGTCATGCAACATGATGAGTAATACCGCGTTATCGTCCTGGCCCAGACGTTTTTCTTCTCATGAACAATGCGAGAGAAGCATAGGTACGATAATCCGGCTGAGTCATCGTGTGTCAACGATCAATCACTTACCGATCCGACGTGAGATCGTACTGGTAAAAACCACGTACGTGTTGTAATCCAACTTTCTCTCTCTCTCTCTCTCTCTCTCTCTCTCTCTCTCTCTTTCGTTGTCCGTTAAGTATAATGGGTATATCAATAAGTTTAACATTCGGTTTATTCAATTTTAATAATGATCCTGGTAATGTATTGTTAATTCTTATATAAATCAGTATACTGTTGAGAGAGAGAGAGAGAGAGAGAAATGATTTAACGCGTAGTGATATTATATATAACATGATTCAAACTTTTCGTAAATAAATATTATAATATAAATTTATTGATCTATAACAATATATTTATATCCTCATACTTATATTTATATTTATATCTATAAATATAAATATGTTTATATATTTATTTTACAAATATATTGTATCGCAATAAATACGTCTGTCAATTTTTCTAATTTTAATAATAATATATATATATATAATAATATATTAATAATCCGAGAATAGAGTTTTAATTCTAATACTAATCAATGTAATAATATATTTCTAAAATTCAACGATCTAATCAACGTCATTCTTCTCTCTCAAAAGTTTCGACAAGTTTATCTTACGACTTCATCAATCTTAACAACAACAACAACAACAACAACAACAACAACAACAATAACAACAATAATAATAAACAAAGAGAGAACAAATAACATCGATACTTTTCCATCCAAACGCGTTAATAAAATAAAATCAATGCTTAACGATAACGAGTGCATCTTCTTAAAAATTCATAAAAGAACTCTCGGAACGGAGGGATGATTGGAACAATTCAAAAAGTTTGATCAATATTATCTTAGATGACAATTCATAATTTCGTAATGTCGTAATGTCGATGGACATAACGAGGAAGGAATTGAAGTGTGTAGGTGATTCCTTCATCCTCCCTCATCCTCCTCAGTCTCCTCGTCCTGTTCATTCTCCTCCTCCTCCTCCTCCACCTTCTTGTCGTTCGTTGAGATGAGGAAGGCTAGTTATCTCTCGGGGTCGTACCTACCTCCACACTCGACCTCTCTCTCTCTCTCTCTCTCTCTCTTTCTCTCTCTCTACAGAGTAAAGGATAAAGGTGAGAGAGGTTGTTCTGAAAGAAGTGCTTAACGAACTGACGACGATATTATTGTTGTTGTTCGGTCCCGGACGGATTCGACCGACTACCCGTTCCTTTTATCGGATGAGCCCAGAAGGTAGACCCTGTCTGTTCGTTGTTGTGTTGTCCCTGAATCGGTTGCTCACTCATTCTCTCTCTCTCTCTCTCTCTCTCTGTCTCTGTCTCTTTCTCTTTCTCTCTGTCTCTTTCGAGACATCCACTCGTAGAGACAGGCCTATGTACTAACCAAAAGAGATAGAGATAGAGAGAGAGAGAGAGAGAGAGAGAGATGAAGAGTGTAAATCGACACGCGTGCAAGACAGAGAAGTTGAAGAGAATGAAAGGACAAGAGAACCTTCCGATTTGACTTTAATGCCGAGGGAGCTTTAATTAACTCCCTCCTATCTACTTCTCCTCCTCCTCATCCCGCTCCTACCCACCCATCTCACGACCCGAACCCTACGCGCGCTCTGCTTTTAGAGTTGGTATTTACGTGTGTCAGCGGCTTTCGTCGACTGCTTTCCTCTCATCCTTTCGAGCATGTCCGAGGAAAAAGTCCCTGTCTGGTGAGACTGAGGAGATTGAGACTAAGAGAGAGAGAGAGAGAGAGAGAGAGAGAGAGAGAGAGAGGGAGGGTTGGGAGGGATAGAGGGAGGGAGAAAGTTTCCCTCGGACGACGACATTTTATAGTGCTATCGTCCATTTCCTTAATACGTGCTACGTAATACGGTGTGTATTAAAGAGAAAGATAGACAGAATGCGTGTTGTGTGTGTCTAGATTGATAATTATATTAAGAGATGTTAACAAATGTTTTTTCTATCACAAATAGTATAGTAGATTGTAATGGTGTTGATTTAAACGTATATCTTATATATTATAGAACCGGTAAGAATGTAAATATAATTGCGAATGTCGTTATTTTCTATTTCATTTTTTCTTCCCTTTTTTCATTCATAACATAGCCGTTAAAAAAGTCATACCAATTTAATAAAGACCCGTTGGATATATCCACACCCGATTGGCGAATAAATGGTTGGATGTGCGTTGAAAGAAAGGAACTTCTCGGTGAAACGTTTTGCAATCGATTGTATGCCGTATAACGGAAGTTACTATACATATCGACGAGTAAAAGAGCGTAGAAGTGAACAGAGGGGAGGAGGCAGGAGGTGGGGGTGCAATACCATCGTCGTTCGTACGACCAGTCCCGTCTTTCCTATACCCGGATTCATTAAAGACTTTTATCGGGAGAACACAGAGAGATAGATAGATAGAGAGAGAGAGAGAGAGAGAGAGAGAAAGAGAAAGAGACCGTCTATGTACCAATTCACTTAACGTAACCAATCTAAAAATGCTCATCAGCAATTTAAAGCGACTACCGAGGGCTTCTCGAGGGACGGTACACCGAAAGAGATGGGAGAGATCGAGAGATGTTGGTACGAGGGAGAGGGGTAAGCGTAGAAGGGGAGGGGACAGGGGTGTAGACAAGAGTGGGGATTGGACGACAAGGATGGAGAATAGTAACAGAAAAAGATATACGTATGTATGTATATATATAATGAATGTAAAGGAGAGAGAGAGAGAGAGAGAGAGAGAAATACTATCTATGGTGGTGAACCTAACATTCTCTACCATAGTGACGATTATTTCCAAGAAGAGACACCATTGCGAGGGTGTGAAGACGAAAGAGGAAGTAAGAGAGAGGAATGGAGAGAGTGGGTGAGGGATGGGGAGGTGAAGGAGGGATATAGGACGTAGCAGACGATGGCCCAAAGTATATAGAGGAAGATATCCATTTACGAAATGCTCATCGAGCTAGAGTCTTTTGGTTTTTTCTTTGAATGTAGGGTAAGGTATATATATATATTTATATATATATATATGTACAGTTTTGTGCAGCACACGGCACGTGCTAGATGAGAGTAGAAAGGAGACTGTTGTTAATAGTATATATGTGGAATCGAAAATGCAGGATACTTTTCGCGAATCAGTCGAGATTAAGATTGCTTCGACGACGATTACGTTTTTATTTTTTTTTCTTGTTCTTTTTTAATCTTTTCTTTCTTTTTTTTTTCCACACTTATTGGAAAATTTGTTATAACGTCGATCGAATATCCAAGGGAATAACAATTCATATAAACGTACGTGCGAATTTGTCCTTTTTTATTTTTTAATTCGATGCGAAAGTTAATAAATAAAAAAATAAATTTCCATTAAAGTCGATATCTCGTACAGACGAGACTCATGATCGAAGGACACCAAAATGTATTTATTACGAGGTAAAATCGGGATTGTGGGCTGGTGGTTGGGAGTAAAAATCGACCCTTAATTCTTTCGATTGATCCCTGTATTCGAAGCGGTATAATTTTTTTCTTTGTTGTTGTTGTTGTTATTGTTATTGGTATCGTCGGAGAGAAATGCGAATCGGGCGGTTGGAATGAATTTTCATAGGTACAACTCAATATTACGAAATCAAGACGTTAGGGATCATCCGTCAAGATTGCACGTAAAAGATAAGGGAAGTTAAGTCCGCTGGCGGCCGCTTATCGGCCGACTCGAGTAAATAGAGATCAACATCGTTAATGCGTTCGCGAGACCGTAAATCATGGGGTGTTTGCATAAAATATTAATAAGTGACACGAGTCAATCCAGGATTAAGTATGTGAGAGAAGGAGAAGGAGAGAGAGAGAGAGAGAGAGAGAGGCCATCCAAAGGGATGTGTTTCCTTCTACTCCCCCTTTTTCGAACCCTAACGATACGTATCGAGATATATCCCAGCCACTTTATCTATCTCTATTTTATTTTGTTTGTCTTGCCTTTTCCCACGTACACGGGGAGGGGTTGGTATCCTCCCTTCTTCGCTCTTCTATCACTGTTAGCTTCTCCCTTACCCTTAAATTCAGTCTCTCTCTCTTTCTGATTTTCTCCTTTATACTCCGTGACGCTCTTCGACAAATAGTAATAATGCGAATCGACACGTGACGACGTTGTCGTAACAACGGCAAACATTTTCTCCTCTTAGAATCGAGAACGCGAATTCTTAGGGTAAAAGGGTTTCTTCCCCGCCCCCTCCCCCCTCTCATGACAAAAAAAAAAAGCAAGCCCCACGAAGCGCGAATGTTACTCGCTTCTCTTACTTTTCTTCTTCTTCTACCCTTCGTTTCGTCGAGTAGTACTTTTTTTGGTTTCTGTTTTACCGTTTCATTTTTTAATTTCTCTTTTTCCTTGCCTCTTCTTTCTTTTTTTTTTTTTTTTTTTTTTTATTTCGCGAGCGTCGCGATTGTTGTACGTTAAAAATTAAAAATATTTACGTTCCGTTCGCGCGCAAAGTGCACGGTGACTCGTGAAATCAAATCTTGCGTCACGTGCAACACGAAGCCGCATATATTGCAATTACCTCGCGTGCGTATGTTTAGAGACACGTTGATTGGACGATTGGCCAACGATTAGATTGTACTATTACCACCTTAGACGGATAGATAAGATTTATCGTTTCACTCGGGATATATTTAATGTCAATCTTCGTTGGTGAAACTACTTTCTTTCCATCATTTTTTTTTCTTTTTTTTTTTTTTTTTTCTTTTAAATCGTACGAATCGCAAACGATCAATTTACTTATCAAATATTCTTTTTACCGTCGCGCTATGATCGCAATTTGAATTTGTTCATTTCAATCGTATCGATCGGTGAGATCCACGTTACGAGTAATGACAAATACATAAGCGTTTTCGGGCCGAATTAAAATCCGGCGAGATAGCGAAATCTGAACGTTAGACAGGACAAAAAGGATCTATCGATTTACTTATCGAATATTTACTGTTACGCGTGTATCGATATCCTTTTTCTCTCTTTTTTTTTTTTTTTTTTATTTTCTACTCTAATCGCGTCAATCGGTAAGAACGACGTTACGTATATAGAGCGATACATTAATTCAACTTGTTCGTACTCGAGTTGAATGAAATTAACGATGTAAAACGAAAAAGAAAAAAAAACAAAAAAAAAAAAAAAAGAAAAAGACAAAGAAAACGAAGCTGAAGATGAAGATGAGGATGAAGATGAAGTTGAGAATGTGGCTGAGATTGAAGTTGAAGATGAACGAATGGAGGATGAAAATTTATATCGATGATAAACCTAATCCAAGAAGGAAGGACATTAAGCCAAGAACGATTAAGATTGACGATCGAATAATAAAAGGCTATACGAAAATTTTCCTCAACGTTGAACACGCGGTACGGAACGGACGCGTGTAAACTCGTGCGGAGTTTGCCGAGGGGTAGAGAAGGAAGGAGAGGGTGGGAGAAGGGGTGGCGACGGTGGTAGACGAGAGGTGATAGAGAGAGAGAGAGAGAGAGAGAGAGGGGTGGAACAAAAAAATAAGCTTCGACGCGTCTATCCCGAAGCACGAAGGCTTTTTCGACGATGCGTGACGTGTGTACAGTAATTGCGAACGCCTGTATCAGTGACTAGCAGTCGATTCCGACACGTGTCGACTCGTGGCAATGGAGGTTGCTCTTATCTGTTCTCTCAACGTACGGCTTTAAACGTACGAGTCTGTCCTTCTGTGTTTTCATTAACCGTAATAATATATATATATATATATATATATATATATATATATATATATATATGTATGTATGTATATATACATATATACACTTATATTCTTTCTATAGGATATATCGTTATCCTTATTTATACCTTAGCTTTGATCAAAGAACAGAAAGAAAAAGAGAGAGAGAGGGAGAGAGAGAGAGATAAAGAGAGAGTGCTTCGAAGCACACGCGTTTGTCAATGTTTGCCAGTGTCGACACCCACCTACTTATGCAAATCATTTAATTTAACCCCTCCATAGCGTGCATCCCGAGAGAGATCGTATCTCCAATCCTATTCGTATTCATTGCCTTAACAGTGGGGAGCTGCTCTCGGTTCGACCCGTAGCAGCCATAGGATAACGTTTCTCTCTCTTTCTATCTTTCTATCTTTCTCTCTCTTTCTCTTTCTCTCTTTTGTCTCGATCCTAAACAACCGACCACGTTTATATCGGCGTAAACTATTGCGCCGACGTACATGTACTACCTTCTAGTTGTGGAATAAAAAATCTTCTAGTTGTGAAATAAAAGTCTTTATCTCTATCTCTATCTATCTATATCTCTCTTTCTCTCTTTCTTTGATATTTTCAAAGGGTACGCTCACGTGTATGTATGTATGTATGTATGTATGTATATGTATATATGTTTGTGTTTCGCTACAAGTAAAAAGAGACAACACCATTAACTCTAACGTTTGCTTGCTAAGCTAGCTAGCTAGCTAGCTGACTAGCTGGCTGGTTGGCTGGTTGTCTGGTTGTCTGGTTGTCTGGTTGGCTGGTTAGCTAGCTAGCTAGCTTGCTTGCTTGCTTGCTTGCTTTCTCCTGATCGCCTCTCGCGATAAATCACAACGGGATATCTCTGTTGAAAGTATTTTTAAATGATCCTGGATAAACGACATACTTTCTCCGTTAATAAAAGAGAAAACGGCGTTATATGCCGCGGAAAAAAGATTTGTCCCGCGGATTGGTCGAAATATCGTTGATTAAAAAATTGTTTTGGTCTCTGGACCTTTTTTTATTTTCCTCTTGACAAGTAAATGTTCTCGGCTCGGTTTTTTATTTTCGATTAGAACGACGCACACTTGGTAGTAACGAAATAAAAATATTATTTTAATTCGTAAATGTTCCTAACTTTAATCGATTACGTATCGATGTTATCAAATATTAATAATAATAATAATAATAATAATGATGATGATGATGATGATGATAATAACAAGTTATCTCGATTAATAATTTAAGCAGTCAATTATAAATGATAATGTCACAAGTATCAAATAATCTATACAAAAAATTAACTAATCGTAAAACTTAAGAATCAATCGTACGAATGTCAGGTTATCACCAATGTAGCCCGATTAGTTCGACTTTTCTTTCTTTCTTTCTTTCTTTTTCCTTATTTTATTTAAATAATCTTAAAAAATAATAAATAATCGACGACAATAAATCGATCTCGAGTAAAGTCGTTCGCAGGAGGATAGAGAAGGAGAAAAAATCGATAGGGATAGATGGACACGTACGTACAGAGAGACAGAGAGGGAGAGAGAGAGAGAGAGAGAGAGAGAGAGAGAGAGATATAGAGATAGAGAGAGAGGGGGAGAGGTATAGGGAGAGAGAAGAAACATAGGAATAAATTCAATTTCATTACTCGATAGTGTGGTGATTCGAATGAAAATCGGGAGTCAACGATTACGATTGGTTGGCAATCGTGTTAGGGGACAAGCGTGGCTGTTCCGTGAACAACATCGAGGAGAGTGACGTATCGTTTCTGCGGTCGTTTTAACCGTTTTAACGGCCGACGGAAAACGAGTGCTCGTGGACCGCATAGAGTGGTGGTGGAGGAGGAGGAGGAGGAGGAGGAGGAGGAGGAGTAGTGCGAGTTGGATTTCGATTTTCGAGTTTCGAAAAGTGGATCGGACTGCTACCTCCTCCTCTTCCTCACCCTCCTCCTCCTCCTCCTCCTACTCGTTCCACCACCATCGCCGTCACCATCACCGTCGCCACCACCGTCACCACCATCACCACCAACACCGCCATCATCGCTACCATCGCTATTCGAGAGGAATGTGTCTGTGTGCCTGCGTGTGTGTGTGTGTGTGTGTGTGAGAGAGAGAGAGAGAGAGAGAGAGAGAGAATGTATCGCACGAATTAGTAGCATTGTTAATGCAGTTACCGGGCGTTTCATCGTTCGATGATTCCACTCACTGTATAACAGAACAGAGTACAGTGGAGATACACACACATACACAAAGAGATAGATAGATAGATAGAGAGAGAGAGAGAGAGAGAGAGAGAGAGAGAGAGAGAGAGAGAGAGAGAGAGAGAGAGAGAGATAGAGAGATAGTAGACCTGGGATGACGACTTGACGCAGATGTGTATATCCATCGTGTGATACAACGTGTTGTCATTTGGCCGACTTGTATATCGACTCACACACACACACATGTATATAGATGACACATTGATACACATACATAGTGATAGAGAGATAGAGAGAGAGACAGAGAGAGAGAGAGAGAGAGAGAGGAACAAATACACAAACGAGAACAGAGTTAAAAGTATTGTCCACCGATATTGCACTCCCACGCACGTTCGATCGTCCTCGAAAATGCATCGTCCTATACTATATATAGTATATGTCGAGATTAAAGAGCGAAAAGGATAGGTATAGAGACACGTAGACACGGTACATTTTGAGAGAGAGAGAGAGAGAGAGAGAGAGAGAGGGAGGGAGGGAGGGAGGGAGGGAGGGATTTTCTCATACGAACAAATTCATTTCTAATTCGTAAAATCGTGTCTGGTCTAATTGATTTTTAGAAAAAATGAAAGAAAAAAACCACGAGCGAACATTATTATTATTATTATTATTATTATTATTATTTTGTAGGTAAAAATGGTTGTCCAACGGTACGTCCGTGGGTGCAATTAAAATAATGAAATTTTCTTTGTTAACTGTAAGTGTGTATGAACGCGCGCGCGTGTGTGCGTGCGTGTTCAGGATCAAAACGGACGAACGAACGAACGAACGAACGAACTAACGAACGAATTAATCCCTTTGTCCTGGCGCGTAACACGGACGATATTTCATTGCGACAACCGGGACCCGGGGCATTTCTCTAAGTTTTCCATTAAATTTTTTATTAAATCAACCTGGTAAATATATTTTCATGTATGAAAAAGAGGAAAAAGAGAGAGAGAGAGAGAGAGAGAGAGAGGAAGGATAAATATTCAAATTTTGTGCACCGCTTTGCAATGGAAAAACATAAAAAAAATAATAATAATAACAATAATAATAATAATAATAAAAAGGAACACTGAGTGAGAGTGAAAGAGAGAGACAGAGAGAGATAGAGAGATAGAGAGAGAGAGAGAGAGAGAGAGAGAATAAATCATTTACATTTGAAGCGGATCGTGAAAATAGGATGCGGAGTGCAGTATATGGGGAACATTATTCGGTAGAGAGCAATGATTTGTTTTAATACGTGTGCTAGCAGCAGTCGGTATATAGTGACGACGACACAAGGGAAAGAGAATGAGTCGGGGCTATAAACGGGCCGCTCGTGTATTCATGTACGCGACGTGTTCTCGCCGTTTGTCGTTCATTCGTTTTTCCCGGGCAAATGAAAAAGCCACCGGTGCATTGTCACCGAGCTGCAAACGCAACGAGCAGGAGTAGTATAAGAGGCGTAGAGAGGTGGAGGTGCTACTACTACTACTACTATTACTAATACTAATACTAATACTAATACTACTGCTGCTGCTGTTGATGCTCTTGATGCTGATGCTGGTGATGGTGGTGGTGGTGATGGTGGTGGTGGTGGTGGCGAGGAGGTGAGGGATGACAACACTGGCGCCAAGAGAGGAAAACGCATAGAGAACAGTCGACTGCGAAAACGTCCCACTCGTTTTCTTTATCGTTATATGGAATTTTTTAATTCCTCTCGTGCGTCATCGAGTTTGTCGCTTACAACATCGTCCCCATCCCTTTCATCTCTCCCAACCAATCCCCACCTTCCTCCTCTCTCTTTCTACGTTCTTCCACCTACTCCTCCTACTCCTTCTTCGTTGTATTCTATTTTCTATATATATATATATATATATATATATATATATATATATATATATATATATATATATATATATATATGTAGAAATATGAAATTCCGTTTGTGATTATTCCTTTCATTCGTTTTTCTTTCCTACGTAATACCGAATCGTTGTTTTACACTTTTTTTTTTTTTAATACCCTATCGCTTTTTTCCCTCCCTACTTCTTTCTTCTCTCTCTCTCTCTCTCTCTCTTTCTTTTTTCCTAGTTTTCTTCTTTCCTTTTATTTCCCTTTCTTTCTTTCTTTTTTGTTTCGTTTTTTTTCTTTCTATTTTTAGTATCGAATAACGAGCTGTCCTTCGCTTTTCGTTTTTCTTCCTTTTTCTTTTTTTTTTTCTCTTTATTTTTTTCCTTTTCTCTATGCTCCCCCTTTCTTCCTCGATGCGATGCAGGCACGTCGAGCCTACTCTTTCTACTCTTCCTGCCAATTTTTTTCTTTCATCTTCTTTCCACCTTTCTTCTATTCCTCTTTCGTTTCGCGAGATTCGACGAGCCCCAGTTATGTTTATTTATTGTTATATGTTTATTTATTAACAATTGCGTTTGATTGTCAATCGATTTCTTTAATGTTCCTTTAATGTTTGCATTATTTATTCTCTCACTCTCTCTCTCTCTCTCTCTTTCTCTCTCTCTCTCTCAGTCAGTCTCCGTCTACGATTAATAAAAGTTAATATTCGCTATTGACACATCCAAAATGAAAGAAAAATGAAACGAAAACCAAAGGCAGAACGAAATACCATAATCAAAAGAAAAAAAGCAAAGCGAAAAACGAAAACGAAAATGAAAACCCTATCCAAAAAGCAAAAGGCAAAGCGAAAAACCAAAAGCAAAACAAAAAACGAAAACCAAAAGCGAAACGAAGAACGTAAAGCAAAACCAAAAGCAAAAAACAAAAATTGCAAAAATATCACACACACACACACACTCATACACGCACAGAGATACATAACATTGTATAACGAGACAAGGCACAACGTGACAATACATATTGTTTGCAGTAATGGTTATCGTCATTATCAATGGAATAGACAAGCAAACAAACAAACAACCAACCAACCAACCAACCAACCAACCAACCAACCAACCAACCAACCAACCAAACAAAACAACCAAATAACCAGACAACGAAGCAAGCAAGCGAGCAACCGGTAACGTGGAGGCGGTCGTTCAGCTTGTTGTACGGTGCGTTTATCAAAACTCTTTATTGCCGTTCCTAACACCGTTTTATTCAAAGCGAGAACTTTTGCATTGTACGCATCGCGCTTGGAAAAGTGCACCATGGCGTGCTTCAATTTTATATATATATATGTGTGTGTGTGTGTGTGTGTGTGTGTGTGTGTGTGTGTGTGTGTATGTATAATAACCTGAATGGTTTGTGTTTTATGATTACCCGGAGCCGCGAGAAAATATGCGTTACGACACGTCGACGCGTTCATGTTTTGCCATTCCTCCTCCTCCTCCTCCTCCTCCTCTTCATCCTCTTCATCCTCCTCCTCCTCCTTCACCTCTTCATCCTTCTCCTCCCTCCTCTTCATCCACCTCTTCATTCCCTTTCTTTCTCGAGCTATAACATACTAGTTGGTATTCTCTCTCTCTCTATCTCTCTCTCTCTCTCTCTCTCTCTCTCTCACTTTCTCTTTCTCATTCGTCCCATTCGAACAAGCAACGTCCGTCCCCGAAGAGGCTGTCCTCCACAAGGGTGCTGTTTTTTCATTCGACGCGTTTTCCCTCTTTCCCTCCCATCCCTCCCTTACTTTTTCCCACCGAAACCTTGTTTCCTTCTCTTTTTCACGGAACTCTGGAATTCGACTACGATGACTATGAGGACGAGGACGACTACGACGAGGACGAGGACGAGGACGAGGACGAGGATCATAATAACATCTTGTTCTCGAATTTTTTATCTTATATCTATTATCGAGGATGATACGTAATCCTTCATTATCATATTTCGATGGACGTTAATTAAGGTATCTTCTGTTGCGTATTTTGCTTTTTCTTTTTTTTTTTTTTATTGAAACTCGATCGATGATCCCTGCCAAAAATGAGAATATTTTTCGTTCGTATTGGATTTATTCGTTATTTTCTTTTTTTCTTTTTTTTTTATTGATCGATTTAGTTATTCATTCGCTTGTTTATTTATATATTTATTTATATAATCGATTGTTAAGTGGTTATTAAATCGTTGGAAATAATTTATTACTTTCTATTAGCATCTAGTAGTTATCTGTTACCGTATGTCGTAATTTCTATTCATTAATATCAATTAATACGTGATTATTTATTTTACCATCTAGCAACATATATATATATATATATATACATACATATATTATATGTCTTGATGCAAAAGACTTTTAAGAGTAAAAGAAAAAATGAAAAGAAAGAAGAGAAAAAAAAGGGATAAAGAAAAGAGAAAAACAAAATTACCATATAAATTTTTTTCCACCATATCGCACCCATAAATCAATATAATTATGCAAATCCATTGGTAATGATTATTATTAAATTAAAACTAACATGTTTTTCATTTCCGAATCTCTCGAACGTAACGCGCTAATGATCTTTCGACATCAAACGAAAATAAACGTGAAGGAAAGAGAAAGAAAAGGAAAAAGAAAAAGGAAAAGAAACAAATTACGAAAATCTCGATCCCGATCTCGATCTCGATCTCGTTTCCCCCGATTCCTTCCCACCCTCGGGCCGCCGCACCTCCCCCCACCTCCACCCCCGCAAATTATAATAATCGGCAAGGCCATAATTCTCATTTGGCCGTGAGATTATGTCAGAATATATATATATATATATATATTTTTTTTACGCATAATGGCGTAACGATTAATTAAAGCGATAAAGGTCACCTTAGGCCTCGAGCTCATAATTTTCAACGAACGAACGTAGGAACGAACGAGAACGTACGTACGAACCTAACGTAACGTAACGTAACGTAACGTACGTCCACCTATACGTATTATAAATTATTACGCTCTGCGGTGTATATATATACGTATATATATATATATATATATTTAACAAAAATTATAGGTAAACGGCCGATTGTTCGAGAGACAAAAAGCTAGTTGGCGGGTCCGCGTAAAATGAAAATTAAGTACCCCTCACCCCGTTCAACCCCGTTCTCTTCTCTCTCAATCCCTTTCTCTCTCTCTCTCTCTCTCTCTATGTAGGTGTTCGCTCTGTACTCTTCGTCGGTAACCGTGCACGGCGCAGAGATGAAATTTCACAGAACCGTCGAGCGTGTTCAACATACTCGGTATAACGGCCGTGTTATTCCACTAATGCCTCGTGCACTGTCCGTCTATTCGCACTTTTATTCATGAACCACGCGATACGGTTATGCATATTATGATCGTTTACTCGTGTACACACGTACACACGCACGCACATCCACGTATATACATATATATATATATATATATATATATATATATGTATGTATGTATGTATGTATGTATATGTATATGGAGAGTGTCGAAAAAGTATAGGGACCAAACTTAGACCGCACGTATTACCGTGATCGAAAGAGATGAAAAAAGTTTATACATAAAATTTATGCCCGAATACACGAACGTTTTATTTCAACGGATATGCGTAATATTTTAATACGTAATATATGTAATATGTATTTTATCGAACGAAAGGATATATTTATGCTTACAACGTGTTATTTATGACTTTATCGCGAATTGTTTTAAGAAATAATCGACAATTCCTCTACTCTGCGATATATTCAGACTTTCGCCCAGTACTTCGTCGTATCGGCGATCATTCGAAATGTTTTAATTATATCCTGCAAATGTATTGAGAATAATAATAAATCGATTTTGGTATCAAAATTTGGATCATTTTAAAAAGTTGATATTGAAGAAGAAAAAAGAAGAAAAATATAGGAAGAAAGAAAGCTAGAATTCGGCGATCACTACATTCGACGATTAGAAATAAAATCTATAGATATCTTTGAAGGTATAGATTTTTTTATTGAAACATTTTCGGACGTAAGTTTATAGGAACATTTTTCATTTGTTTGATTTTAATGATACGTCGTTTAAGTTTGGTACCATACTTTTTGGACGTCCTGTGTATACATATATAAATGTATGTACGTATGTATGTATTTGCATATGTGTATATACGTACAAATGGGTAAACATATTTTTACGGATTGATCGGCATTGACATATCGACGATAAGAGATAATCATTTTATTTTCCATCGCATTCTATTTCCGGCTAATCGATCATCAACGATTGAAACGATTACGTATTATTATTGCTTTATCTCCCGGAGTAATGACATTATACGCGGTGGATAAAATATTTAGATAAGTTGGCTGAAAGATTTGTTTTTCCTCCTTTTTTTTTTTTTTTTTTTTTGAAGACGTTTAAACCTCGATCTCGTTCTTTCTCGAGAATTTCTTTTACGGTTTTTTTTTTTTTTTCAATTAAATCGAGAGACAATATAAAGAATATAATATGTATTTAACGTAACATTTATAAACGTATTGACAATATATCTATCTATATATATACAATAATAATAAAATCCAAATTATTATTAATATTATTATAAATAACATAATAATAATTAAAATAAATGTACATATATATATATTTATATATATATATATATATATACTACGTAAGATGGATAGGTAATTGTTACACTTATTACGTACGACATAAAACATAATATAATAATAATTGCGATAATTTAAAAAGACAGACAGACTGACAGACAGACGGACGGACGGACAGCGATATAGAGAGATATTAAAAATAATAATAATAATAATATGAAGAAAGAATTGATATATTAATACACGAATAAATATATATGTATATATAATACGTATCCATGTACATACGTACATATAAAAGAATTCATATCTATCAAACATTTAGTATGTCTACTACGGTCGCATTAGTTTCTCCGGAAGTGAAAAGGAACGAGGGTTAAAATTGCTCTCTTGCGGGGAACCGTTAAGTGCAGCACGACATAAATTAACTGGCGATATTACGACGGAGACACGAGAAAATATTATTGCAGCCGATCCGACGGAAGATTCGCATGGAGAGAATGAAAGAGAAAGAAAGAAAGAGAGAGAGAGAGAGAGAGAGAGAGGACCAGAGTTCTTCCACACGATAATAAAATGCTCTCTTTGTCCCCTACTTTCATTCTCGGAGTATAGTGCTTCCGTGTGACAGAAATCTTTTTCTTTATTTCCCTCTCTCTTTTTCTCTCTCTTTCTATCCGTCTTTCTCTGTCTATTTTCTTTTTCTTTATTTCACTCTTTCCTATTCGTTCGTATATGTCTCTCTCTCTCTCTCTCTCTCTCTCTCTCTCTCTCTCTCTCTTATTCTTCCTTTTTTTCTTTCTCTCTCTCTCTCTCTCTCTCTCTCTCTCTCTGTATACATAGGTACATATTGAAAGGATCTCGACAAGGAGTTCCATGTCCTCGCGAGAAACGAGGGAACGACGTGGAACGTCGAAGGACTTTTCTCTACAAGAAAGACAAGACTTGTCTCTTTCTGAATCTTTCTACGTATGTATGCATGTATGTATGTATGTATATATGTATGTATTATTGTATGTATTATACGTTGAGAAGAAGACCTTTTCTCATAATGTATATATATATATATTATATTTTTCTATTTTTTTTTTCGCTATCTCTACGTTCGTTATGTTTTACATTCTTCCTGATTATACTATCGCAATGGTCTGCAGGATATTTCATTCCTATTCTATCCAATTGGAAACGTAGTAGGTGTGTTATACGTGATTATATTATAAAAAAAAAAACAAAAAGAAATAAATTTTTCTTCATTTCTCTATATAAGAAAATTAATCGTTATGTAGTATCCAAATTTTGTCGCGTTTATTTATTTATTCATTCATTTGTTTTATTTAATTTGAAGCTAAATTCATCATATCACACGACTTATGTAGTTATATTTACTGTAGTTCCAGTACAAAGTTAATATAATTAAACATTTATTTAGTATATATATATATATAGTAATAATAATAATAATAATAATGATATTTTATTTATTATGATACATAATTTATACAAATTAATATAATCCAGATAAATTGATATAAACTTTACAACATATCCAATTGAATATCTAAATATACATATATATATATATATACATATATACATATACATATACATAGGTTCTTTCAAATAATCGAGGAATCATAATAATCGTGATACGGCGATAATTCTTTGGCGATAACGTATCCAGACATTTATTTATTATCCGTTTATTCTATAACAAATAGAAATTATACTATCGAATAGATTTCGTTTATCCCGTAGTAAAATATCGTAGATTAAACGCAGGGAGAATTTTAAACGTGTGCGAACGAACGACAACGTCTACGGGGGGAGGGTTGGGAGGGTGTACGCCCGGTATGTACTACTATCTCGCAGTGGAGGGAGGGGTGGGGAGGTTTGCAGGATATACAATGGGCATGAAATCCGAAAAAGAGGGGAAACTGCGGATAATTGGCCGGAGCCAGTTTGCACGCCGTCAAATCGTGAGGTCAATCCGCTCGCTCGCACGGTCATCTCTCCTCTCGCTCCACTATTCTTTCTCTTTCCCACCCTCGAACGAAATTGAACAAGGGATATATATATATATATAAAGAGAGGGAGAGAGAGAGAGAG